>JBBPMJ010000047.1:0-114896 GCA_038090255.1 Austroboletus niveus | reverse complement strand
TTGTATGATTTCTTATGGGTTGATTACATAATATGGTAGTAAAAGCGCCCAGTTATGGTTTATTGATTGTATTACCTTTCTGGGAAAAAAAGAATTATTCAAATTGGTTCATGGGAACCTGTGCAAAATTCAGTTTTAAAATCTGTTGCGCCAATGCTGCATTGGCATGATATGCCTGGTAGTAGGACAAGATCTGGAAATATTTGTGCTTGATTTTGCTTGAAATTGGAAAGATTACTTGATATAGATTGGGTGGGGGGGTGGGAAATTGTGTTATCTTGTGTTGATTTTATTTGGCTGATAACCCTAAGATTAACTAACCGAGACAAGATGATCCTTACTGAGACTAACTCTAAAACGGGGGGAAACCCCCCGAACCCCCAGAAAATTAACCATGGATATATCTGGAATTATTTGATTGGGTGGGTGAGTGAGGTATTGGTTGATTTGGAATTGATTTGATTCTGGAATTATTTGATTGGGCAGGTGGGCGGGTGGGGTATTGGTTGATTTGGAATTGATTTGATTAGCATAGATTATAGGACAAGGTCTGATTTTGATTGGGTGAGCAGGTGGGATATTGGTTGATTTGAGCTTGTTGTTGATTAGCGTAGACCGTAGGACAAGATCTGATTTTGATTGTCCTTGTTTTTACTTGAAAAAGCAGAAATTACTTGTTGGGGTGGGTGGGCGGGGTATTGATTTGATTTGATTTATTTGATTGGATGGGCAGGTGGGGCATTGAACTGATTTGTGCTTGATTGATTGGGTGGGCGGGTGGGGTATTAACTTGATTTGATTGATTGACATATGGCTTAGGACAAGATCTGGTAAAAATTGAGCTTGATTTTGATTTGGATTTGGTGAGGGGGTGGGATTTGTTGTTGATTTAGCATAGACCATAGGACAAGATCTGGAAATATTTGTGCTTGATTTTGCTTGAAATTGGAAAGATTACTTAATATAGATTGGGTGGGGGGGTGGGAAATTGTTAGGAAAAGGTCTGATTTTGATTGCGCTTGATTTTGCTTGATTTTGCAGATATTACTTGATGGGATGGGCAGTTGGGATATTGACGTATGGCTTAGGACAAGATCTGGTAGAAATTAAGCTTCATTTTGCTGGTATTGATTGATTTGGAATTGATATGATTAGCATAGACCATAGGACAAGGTCTGATTTTGATTGCGCTTGAAATTGATTGAAATAACTTGATGGAGTGGGCGTGTGGGGTTATTGACTTGATGTGGTTGATTAGCATAGACCATAGGACAAGATCTGGTTTTGATTGTGTTTGATTTTGCTTGATTTTGTAGATATTACTTGATATTGAGAAGATGTTAAACTTATGCAACATCCTGTTTTTGTGTGTCCTCAAAGGCAACACAATGTCATATAGGAAAACAGAGTGGTCTCTCTTGAGGCCCAAGACTCATGGAGAAAGGTGATTAAATACTTCAAATAATTCTGGAGATCTAACTGGGAAGTACATGCTAACTGTGATGTACTTATACATCTCGGAACTACCTTGAAACACAGTGGTGGAATGGAGCACATGTTACAATTCAATAGCCTGGTTAAATGAAAAATAAAATAGGGTAACACTCTCATCAGAAAGGAGGATGACAAGAGAAGCAGGTATCCGTGACAAGAATGACTCTGAGGGCACATGGTTTAGTTACAGAATCAAAATGAGTGAAGAACAAGGCGGTTCATGAACTGGAATCTCTGTATGACCATATGCCGCATAGTGTTCTCTAAAGCAAATGCAAAAAAATTCCAGTGGAAGTCCATTTTCATTTTTCCATTCAGATTGCAGTTGCAAGGTATTCCAAAGTTTCCGATGTTCCGGATATCCCGGAACCTTCGGAACTACCAGAATCATGCTTACCTGTAAAAGATGATTCTTATTGTTAAGGATTTCATTATTCACACTCTGTCCTAATGCTTGGGTATGATGAATAATCGGACATCCCTTTATCAGGATGATTTGTTGGGCAACTGCTTGGAGTTCCTTACTGCATAGTAGTAGAGGTCTTGGGAGAGCTGTATCTTTTGTTATACATGTGTAACATGTAGTTTCTCAGTTTGTTCTCACTGAGAATATAACATTATATAGAAGTCCTGGGTCTTTTCTAAATATTGATACTCAGGCATGAAGAGACTAAACACTGTATATTTAACTTGAGGAAATGTATGTTAACTACAAATACTTAAACATTTTGAAACCACCTTGGAATGGAAATAATATAATGGAGCACATGATATAGTAAATGGCCTTGATACCAAGATGATAAAATAAGTAAACTAGATTACTACAGGAATAGAAATCCTGTATGTAAAGGTCTGATAAAAACAGCTATTGTGGCATGTGGCCTTAGTCAGTAAGAGGGAGTAGTGAAGTGCAATGGAAATTGAGAGCTGGGATTGACATACAGCTAGTGGAAGTATGTTGTTCAATAAATTTTGTGCAATAAAATTCTTATTTGTGACTGCGTTCAGGTTTCCGATTCTGTAGATGAGGTGTAACATATTCTGTTGTTTCCGAGGTTCCGGAACTTCCGGAACCGCGGGAACTGATTCCGGAACCTTCGGAACACTCGGAACGGCACTTACTTGAAACAAATAGTGAAAGTATATATCCAGTAGAACATGCTATTATACTAGAGGGCTGTTCGAGCCATGGTGAGTAAGTGGCAAGAAGCATAGAGCTCTTACCTCTCAGGCAAAAGCTTTAGGATTCTCGAGTGCCACATGATCGTGATATGGTTGAGGATAGTCAACAAAACCCTAATGCGCTGGCTCGTGGAATTTTTGAACGAACAGGCAAGGCAAGAAATGTCAGCAGCAGATGTAGACTAATTCTGAGTCTATGGATGTCAGCCATCGATTTATGAGGTCATGATCTCAGTGCCCGCATACATGTCATAGTATGTTCAACCTCCGCTCGAAAGATGACCCCGACAATCACGTGCCCAGACCCAGCCCTGAACCCCGAACTGGCCAAATATTCCCAGATTATATGTCGCTGGCAAACCTGTATTCTGCTTAAGCGATATCCTCTGTTTTCCGTTGGCGTTCGAGAAAAGAGTAAGAGTAAGCAGAATAGTGATCCTTACTATCCTTAGTCTGTTTAATATGTCTATCAGTGCCGCCTGTACAAACTCCCACTCCATCACACCCACAGAGTCCCAAGGGGACTCAGTACAAATACCATGTGAGATTTAATTACCATCCTCGGTTTGTAAAACTGACTGAGAAGTGCATGCAGCCCATACGCTCAGCATTTCATGTGGATCTCGCACAAGATGCCACTCACCAAGCCATCAGCAAAACGTTGAATGAGGAACTGGAGTTTCGCCATGGCCAGATGGAGCTCCCGGATTTACTTAAAGCAGCAACTGCCCAGAACCTACTACCCTTTCAAACTGCACGTCGGACGTATGATGTTGATGCATTGAGCGCCTTGATGCGGGATGGCTTATATGACTCTGTTGCACAACAATGGTCGGTCAAGACTGAATCCGGAACGTTACAGCTGGCGTCGCCACCAGTTGGGTCTGGTAGTGCAGGGATAGAAGGTGGGATGGCAACTCTTTTCTCCGAAGTGAGTCTACATCATGATGTGCAGCGGATCACCCTCACCTTTGCACAGATTGTTGAAGCGGTTGCCAGCCTACCTCCTGTCCAACCAGAGTCCCTGACCAGGGAACCACTGACAATGGTCAGACCGCAACGACGGTGGATCTCGCATGGGGTGGTTCCTGTGGGCGGACGACGCAAGCCTGACATTGTTCTCTTCAAGTCAGATTTCGATCCTAATAGGCAAGCTCCAACCGAATGGCCCGACGTCCTCACCCTATGCGAACTCAAATACGCTGACAAACCCGACCTTGTGGCACTTGCTGAGCAACAACTCCACGATTCTTCGTTCTTCATTTTATCCACCCAAATCGACCGCGCCGCCGTTCTAGCTTTCAGTTTATGTGGCCGAGCTCTCCGTGTCTATATATTCTCTCGTAACCATTACCACAGGAGCAAAGCTATCGACATCGACCACGATCCCCTCACACTGGTCCGCTTCTTAGCCATGACTACTTTGGGCAGTCTTTCATGGCTAGGGTATGACGCCGCATTCTGCCAACCTGGCAGAGAGAAGTTAATATGGTTCCAGGGCAAGTGGTACCGACTCGTTGATGTGCTCTTTCAGGCGAATGGGATCAAGGGGCGGGGCACCCGTATATTCCTAGTCCAGCTCTGGAACGACCCCAACACAGAGCTATTTATTATCAAGGAAACCCGCCACCAGGTAGACTCACCCTCTGATGGCGATATTCATGCCTTGCTGCAGGACGCCACACGACGTGGCCCGCAGAGGGATGTAACAGGCGCTGCAACCACAGAGCAGTTGATGAGGGAATTATATGGTGAGGAGGGTGTACAAGCACTTGCCGAGGAATCAGCGGCACCCACCCAACTTCCCGGCATCCCAGTTTGCATTGGGGAAGAGGAGGTGCCGATCTGCGTCATTGAAGAAATAGCCCACAACCTCTGCGCCACAATGCCAGCTAGTCTGGTCCACCGCCTGAGAACATGCTTCCGGACGAGCGGTGCGCCGATTACCTGGTTTTCCTGTGCGAGGGAACTGTTCGATATCTTCATAAGCGCCGTACTTGGTAAGTTGATTGCTGCTCGCTTAGAAATTCGTCTGACGTGGCTATAAGCACATGAGCTTGGATACTACTCACGTGGTATGCTCCACTGTGATATCAGCGATACCAACATGTGGATCCAGATCAAACCTGACGTCCCTAACAGAGCGCCTCCTCACAAGACCCAGCATAACTTGCAGGCCTGCAGGGAGGCTCTAATCAACGCAGTTGTTCCGAGCAAGCCTCCTGACACGGAAGAAGATTGGTATCCAAGGCGTAACGGACTAATGGGAGATTGGGGATTTGCCCAAGATACCATTGGGGGGATTGGCAGAGGACATCGATATATTACGGTCAGCCATTATCTCCTCCTTTTTACATTGCATAACCGAAGCATGAATTCGCAGGGAACATTCCCCTTTCACGCTATAGAGTTTCTTCGAGCAGCGGCATCCGTCCAAAGCATACCGGTGCATCGCCCACACCACGACCTAGAATCATTCTTCTGGGTGCTGTGGATCATATGTGTCAACTGCGATGGGCCTTTCAACCAACGAGTGCAGGCATCGACCGAGAGCATAATTCAAGTTGACAAGTGGGCATCCCCGGGACCCTGCACAGAGTCTCCAGCCGTCGTCGCGGGCCGCAAGATACTCCTGGCCATGAGCCCTCCAATGGTTGAGGTAATATCCCCCTACTTCAAAAGGCATGCCAGCATTCTGTCGGGACTAGACAAGCTGAGAGCATTGTTTGCTTGGAAACGATTGGATACCGAAGCGCCCCCCGACGTCAGCCATCACCAAGTATTGGAGATTCTATGGGAGATACGCAAAGGCATAAAGCCTGCTGAGGATCCCTACCCTTCCCAGGACGTTGTTACACAAGCCCAGGAACGCTACAAGCGTCTTTTGGCGAGGTCACACGTAGAGACTCCGGTGCTTGGATATCCACCGTCATCCGCAGTGCGTACTGGCAGGAGTGGCAAAAAGGGAGTGCGGAGTGGGAAGGGCGTCATGGCCGGCACCGCCGAAGCGGCCCAGCAATCCGACAAGCAGAGTCTTGCAGGCTCTCGAGAACGTTCTTCCCGCCGGGCAAAAAGGAAGGCAGAGGTGATGGATCCAAGTTCAGGTGCCACGGACTTCGATGCTAAATCCAACGCCACCCTGTCAGCGAGTAGTGCGAAAGCACACAAGTCGGATCGATCAGTGAGCGCCCATGGAATGGGAACAAGTCAAGGATCCCCAGGATTGTCGGGGTCTTGGTCATATTATCATCCAGATGTTCCGTCGTCGTCTACCCCTTCTTCACTCAAGCAGTCCAGTCAGACCTCAAGATCAAAGGAGGAATGGTCATAAACTTGAGGCCTTTCTTTGTATATCTATAACAGGTTGTCATGCGCTATGATTGGACCTCACTGTTCACTGTAGCTTCATCTTTATTCCCGCTGTGTAGCTAACAACAGATGTAGCTAACAGTAGATATATCTATATCATGCTTGAAACGAAATGTATTTCTTTTCTTCTGCCACAGCAAGTCCAACGATTGGACTGATCACAACCTTCATCAAACCTTGCCTAGTTGTTTTCTCTCTGAACGACAGCACAGCAGAGTGATGCAGACACATAATTCTACTCTTGAAGGCATGCTTTTAGTTCTTGGGACTCCGATTCCAAGTCTCACACCAAAACCTTCGTCAAGTAAAGTTTACTAGCTTATTTTTGTTAGTAAGCGCGTAGTTCCGAGAGTTCTGAAGGAATCGGTTCCTATGCTTCCCGAAGTTCCGGAATCTCGGAAACGTAGAAATACCTTAAACCTCTTCTGCAGGACCGGAAACCCGAAGGACTTCTGCTAGAATTCAACCGGACCTTTTCCCCCAAATAATATGCCCCACATTGTTGTATGTCTATCCCTACTCTCGATTCCCCCTTTGCTCTCCCCTTATGGACTGAGGCCACATGCCTCCGAGGTTCCGAGAGTTCCGGAAGCACAGGAACCCAGCTCCGGAACCCTCGGAACTGCGCTTGTAACCGTCTGAACTCTCCTTTACCATGTGATATCAATTTCAATCTATTCTTCTTCAATAACTTTCTTCTGTCGGAACAGGTTATTCATATGCGTCTATGCTGTGAGTGCATGATATTTTGACTAATGTAGTCTCGTCATGGTTGTATTTATTCCCTTACTTACATGCTCCGCTCTAGGCTGATTATAATAATTTTAAGTTTTGAACGAATGTAAAACAGGTATACACTAAACGAAAAATAATGAGATTTTTAGTACACACATTCACTTGAACAATCATGCACCAGACCAACATGGATGAGAGTCCATCAATTTAGTGCATGCAATAGTTAAACTGAACGGTTCAAGTAATAAATTATGGGTAGAAAAAATGAATATGAGTGAGAAAGGGAGTAAATATCAGATTTAGTTAAGTGTGTACTAAAAAGAGAAGAAATGGATGGTCAGATTGCATGAAATAAGAGGTAAAATGTGTGGTCGGCAGGATGGGTCAGTCTATGAAATGCATGTTTTCGAAGATACATGGAAGCACACTACTGAGAAAGAGAGGGGACTAGATGTAGTTAACGCTTGTACTAGAAATAGGATGAGAATAAGAATGGGCGGGATGTACTGGTCTGTGACGCAGCGAGGCACGAGCGCAGCCAGAAGCTAGTCTTCGCGTGCGCAAACGGCAAGGTAGCACGTGCTTGCTGTTTCCTCTTTTAACCCACTTCCATTATCTGGAAGTAGCACCTAGGAAGTCCCTCCTTGCCGCACCCACCCACCACTCCTTAGTCTTGACCCGTGGTCTTCATCCCCTCTCAGAAAAACCTACTAGGTCTTCGGGATAACCCAAAGCTGGCCGCACCGCTCTCCTGTGAGAATTTTATTGCCCACCTTCGCAGCTCACGCAATGCCAGCAGGTTTGGACCGTCTATGGCCAGCAATCACTTCGCTCTTTCGCCTGCACGCTCCCTCTAGTGTAGTAATGCATGTACCTACCATCCCCGCTGGGCTCATGTCTATAGTAGCTGTAGTTATTTTCTTACGCAAATACTATCTCCTATGTGCCTCTACTCGCCACATGCATTGTCATGGAGTGCTTGTAAGTAGGATTGCGCGCACCTTGGTGCTCTTGCCATTGGGCTCCTCGAATTTTCTCCCAAGTGCCCAAAAAGAAATGTCGTTGGGGCATGCCTTCATACCTGCCGTTTATAATTTGCGCACGTTGGGGTCGTTGGTGATTCTGCCCTTGTATCATGTATAGTTAGAACTTAGAGAGTGCAGTTGATACCGTCTAGAGCAGAAAGTCGCAGTTGACTTATTGTGGTGCGAACATGGCAGACTTCATCCATATCTAAGTGTGGTTGAGTCTCGTTTTGCAGACACATGGATGATCACTTACCCGCTCGCTACTGAACGATCCTCGCTCAAATGAACAGTTCCCGTGCGACACCTAATTTCCATTCTCCGCCTTTAAATTGACTGCAATGAGCCAAATTTTCTCGCTATCCACCAGGTTCGCGATAGAAGACTTCTCAGGAACCTCTTGGGAAACCAGAACCTCTCCAGCTAGCCAGTTTTCTTTTGCAGACATTAACCATATAAATTCGACCTGTGGACAATCATGTACGGATTTATTTAACACAGCGTCCAGTGATTTGCTGTAAAACGATGGTCAACAAGAATAAATATCCCGAAATCGATTGAGAATCATGCGCTTTTTCAAGATATGTACTCCTCCTCGATTCCATAGTCACTGTTGCCCTTACAATAGCCTCGCAGTTCCGCGGCGAACCCTCTGTCACGCATAGTTTGACCTCTCGAGCAATTGATCTTGCGTCAAGAGCACTTCGTGTCATCGCAGCTCGCGCACGCCAGCCTCGATGGTTCTGTCCAGTATTCATGATGTCGAGTTCCTGGTTGCGCAAATCGACGCGCTCTTCGGAACCTGCAGTTGCTTTTTTGCTTTTTGTTCGAGCCGACGGCCTGTGGCTATCCAAATATCATGCGAGGTTGGAACCAACTTGTGCGCCTTGTTTAAGACTGCCTTGAATCGTTCTGGCGTTTCGAGTTCGAGACGGCCGAGCGCCAAATAAAGTTCGACGGAAAAGGGCTGGCTTCGACAGAGCGCGAGAGGAGGACGTGGGTGTCAAATGCGGACGGTTCGAGGTTGACCATTTACTTCCATAGTTGGACAGAATTTGGAACGTTTTTGAGGGCTGCAGTATACAGGTCAGAGACGAGCCAGAAAGAACAATCAACTACGCACCTTTTCAGGGCACTCTTTCTTTTCTTTCATGTCTTGTTCCAAATAGGCGGCAGCAAGCCATACCTTTATGCTTTACCCGACGGCATTTGCATCATCACGATTCTGCAGAGAGAATAAGAATCGTATTCATTCGCTTGAGTCGTACTTATATGTAGTCGAGAAGCTTCTAGCCATACGTCTTCATTCTTTGGACATTGGTCACACCCAGCTTTCATCAGTTTCCGCGCGGCAACCAGCCGACCGGCACGTTCTTTCAAGCATGCTGCGACAATCGAACCCTGTGCATGTTTTGGATTTACGAGCGAATGAAAGAGCCTTCGAGCGCGCTTTGGTGTCACCAATGTCAGCTTCGACACTATCCAAGGACGTCAGATAACCCTTGGGGTCCACAGATATAGCCAAGGAAAATCTTGTCGGTATGCCAGATTTCATTAATAGATAATTTATCAAAAGAGCGATCCATCTGAAGCTTATTTACCCAGTTTTAGTGATATAATTTTATCTCGTGCCTGCCCAATCTCAACAAAGTTTGTCATTGTTCCAAATTTGCGTGCGTCTCGAAACCACCGTCCTAGAGGAAGGAGAATGAGGATATCTCTCGGGAAAGTGCCAGAATGAAGCTACCTCTTCCGTCTAATGTTGAGCTAATTCTCATCCTCTGTATTGTCTAGAAATTTTACCCAATCTTGGTCGGACACGACAGAGCACGTTTCAGATCCGGAAATTTTTTCTGGATCTTGGACTGCTGCACATGATGTTCTACCAGCTCTGTATTTTCGCATGCCTCCCTATTCGAGGCAGAAAATTATAAGCTAGAGATAAAGAGATAAATACGAACGGGAAACACCCACCTGTGCGTTCATCTGCACGAGTCCATTTTTAGGTTGATCGACTCAGATCTTGACTGGTTGCTCATCGTCTTTCTCGTACGTTGTATCCGTGAATAACACATAATCGATTTCTGGGTCCTAAATTGCTCTGTGTCTACCTCGAGGTCCTCACCACGCCAGGCTTATGACTCGCTTTTATACCACTCAAAGAGGATCCGAGATAAAACGCATGCTATGGCTTCGACTAAGGATCTTTTTTTTTTTTTTTGCAAATGGTATGGTTGGTGACAGTCAGTATGGCACTGAAATACGAGGTACTGCCCAATATGGCGAATAGGGGTCGAGTGAGAACATGGATAGTGTTGCTCTGATGTCAGAGTCACCAGAGCCCATGACGTACGATCAACCAAACATTGCATATTGTGCACTACAAAGACGAACCTAAGCAGAACAGCGAGAGTGAGCACAGGTGCCCATTCTCCCTGCGTCATATACAGCGGTCAGTATGCGAATGATGATTTGAACAGCAGGTTCAGGTTGAACTCCTGTATTACGGAACCCTTAAATGATTCCCTCACATTCACAAGAGGCCTGTTTTTGTCTGTGTACATTTCTGACCTCTTTTATTTCTTGCAGGTTTCCATTTTTCCAGTTTACCTTGAATGTGCGAGCTTGCGGACCGACACAGAGTCGTGTACGGTGAGTATAATTCCGAGGGTCCGTTCAGAAGCTTCTTTCTGTGCATGTTTATGGAAGAGATTGTGTCTTTTATTTCTACACCTCTGCCATCCACGAGAGGTAAGGCGCTTGTGCCCTAATGGAGGTTCTCTGTGGTCGGAACCTAACCGCGAATAGGTTCAAGACCATACGTGCCTGTACTAAACCCCTCTTGATCAGGGGTTATGTTTTGGAAAATGCTTCACAACGTTTAAATAAAGGGAATAACGCAGGATTTCCACAATATGATTCTAAATTGCGACAACAATTTCCCCTTGCGTTAGGTGGTATCAGGGATACGGGGTCATATTCCATATGCAGGGGGTCCTCAAACATTTTCAACTGGTATTCAGGGAAGTTCCACAGGTCAGGAGTTACTGCACTGCGTTGCAGATTAAACATTGGACGCTGCTTCTGGGAACTCGGTAACAAAGATGTTATGGAAATCAACCAGCCATTTTAATCATACTAAAATATATAATTAGTTAAAGTGCTATAAAAATGAGATATTCAGAATGTACTGTAATGTTTCCAAACATACATCAAAACCTTTCATTTTAACGAATAATGCTTTCAAACGCCGTAAACAAAAGTTAAAAAAAAAGGAAATATAATTATAGTGGGTTAAATATCTCCATTATTTCTGTTTAATTGTTGATAGTAAGCCAAAGAGCAGTCAGGGCATGGTGACCGTGGCCTGCGAGTTGAAGAGGTTCCGATGTTCCGAGTGTGGGGTGGCGGTAGCCACGTGATTAATCACGTAAGCACTAAACGCGATCGGTGGGTGGACCGACGCGTGATGATAGGGTACACTACCGTTCGGATACACATCACGCTACAAACAACAAACGAATTCGATGGAGTCTATTCTATCTCAGGCGTCTCAAGACAGTCAATTATCGCTGTCGGTCAAAATTGCCGATGTAGACGGAGGCGCAGCAACGCTCTACCTGCTGAACAGTGGGGTACAACCTCAGACACCTGAATTAGGCGATCTTCTGTACGATTTCAGCAAGAGCTCCTTCCGCGTATATACTACGGGTGGCTGGAAAACCAAAGAGATGGAGGATATCTTCCAGGACGTCCGACATCCACAAGGTCTACGATCCGTCTTGGACATTACCCCAGGTGGAGTGCCCTTCTGGCGGCCAATCGATGAGGAGAGGGAGGATTCGTGGCACAAATTCAACAGTGTGGCCTTGCTGCTCTCTCATTTTCGCAGCACATTTGATGTCACGAAGATTCGAGTTGAGCGGATCAAACGGCCAGAAAGTGAGTGGATGTTGTGGCTTGTGGCACTTAACACACGCACTGACGTTTAAAATACAGAGAGAAAGGAAGGCCCAGTGAACGAACGGAATTTACAAAGTAAGTAATCATTCTTGTCCACGCTTGGAATATGGCAGACCAATAAACAGAGCGGTTACGATGCGAAAAACTACAACCATCCAGCTCAGACTTGAGGTACGATGCGAACAGTAAAGATCCGGTAGGCAAAGTTGTGTATGTGATGAAACGTGATATCTGACAAAACTCGATCAGTTACGATTCATGAAGTCAATGGTTGGATTCCCTGAACATGCCAAAAAAGTGCGCTGGAATGCCGGATTCGAAACGTACCTGCCATTCGTCGGAGAAGAGTGTGAAATGGTATGTGCTCGCTCTCTATTATAAATAGGGTGACTAAAAACACAATTTTAAATTTTAAAGGACATAGAAGGGCTCTCAGTAAAGGATATGGCGTCTCGTCCTTCCGTGGAGGGTTCCGGTTCGGTTAGGTGTGGTCCCGAATCAGACTCGTTCCGAGTAGCGGACTTGGTAGTGGAGCTGGAGTTGAGTGACGATCTAAGGTCCGAAGACGCAGATGTGGCTGAAGAAGCTTGGAATAACCTCGTGGGCAAAATTTCCTCGCACATGGCTAAGCACAGGTCGGTGGTGGTACGAGGGTGCCGACCGGAACTCAAGCTGAAGTTCTCCGAGCGATCAATGGGGCTACTACTCGGGAACTTGGGCCAACAAGGCGAATGGATCGACGGATCTCTATACGCATTCAGTCGGGATGCCTCTGAAGATATAGAATACCATCGCACGACCACATTGAAAAAATTCTTCGATCTCGTCGACGATACCTCGACTTGTGGAAACTTTCTAGACGCCAAGAATGTCAACCCAAGCCCACCAAAGTGGGCAGCACCCCTATTGGACTCTACCACCGCATGGAACCATACCATGCACCTCCGTTTAACTCAAAGTCCCAAGGGGAAGGCAAAGAAGGAACGCCCAGTGATTACAGACAACTGTGGGCCGACCTCAGTTCGAACGCCCACCTGGACATCGCTTGGATGGAGACTGGTAACCCACCCAGGTTTCCTGACGTTCCCCCACCATGACTGTTGTGGAATGGGAACATACGTGGTTGGAGACACAGGATGCAAAATATGGGCGGTCATGCGACCGAAGCGAACCCAGTGTAAGGTTTCAAAAGAGAGCCTTCACGACGTTGTCAAGCATGCAGTCGACTCGGAAGACGGCACATACCCCAATGCCGACATGACTACAGTATGCCTGGAGGAAGGTGACATCATGTAAGTACGCTTCATTTTATTTCTCCTCTTGCTGACGCATGATAATATAAATGATTAACTATACAGGTTTCAACCACCTGGAGTGTTGCACATGGTGTATACGCCCGTCGCGTCGGTATTCAGCGGCGGTTATTTTTACAACTACCAAACGATGCACATGACGCGAGCGGTACTTTCTCTAAGCCCATTGGGAGGAAAAAAGGACTCTTTCACAAATGATAAACGTCCTGGGTTCTTCCGGACGTTGTTCCGAATGATGATCGCTCTTCGGTACCGATCGGAACCAAGTAAGCCCCTTAGAATTTCCCATCTTAATGCACGCTAATGGGCTGCGAATATGTACTATAGGAATTATTGGAAAAAGAAGCCTTTTGAGCTTCGTAATACTGATAGTCGAGCGCTGGAAATATGGGTGGAAACTCCCCGATGAAAAGGAGCACGCAGCGTTGGCCGACGAAGAGCGCGGTGAGGCTACGTTTGCAGTGTCCTGTGCTAATAGCCTTCTAAAATGGCTCGGGATGAACATATCGGAAGCGAAGAAATATGTGGATCAACAACATGTGGATCAACAGCAGCCGTACTACTCACCAGGCGATGAAGATGTTGTTATCCCAGCGTCAGAAGAAGGAAAGGATGAGATATTTCCTGACATGGGCAATGTTTATTAGTACAAAAATTACAATGTATATATATATTGTCGTCGATTAATTGAAACGAGGTGGTCTGTCCCTGGTTGTTGCGCCAACCAGGGCAGTGGACTTCCGCTCCCGCCTTCCGGAACCTTTCGGAACCATGAGAAGCACAACGTGTAATCTTTCTCATTTGTCTGGACCTGAAACCAGATTCAATATAACTGGACGAATTCTCATGGCGTAATGGATGAGCAGATGCAGCTTTGAAAGCCGGTTAGTACAAGCTTCAAATGTGTAGAGTAATTGTAGACTATTCCAGTTGAACCTGATATTTGGCAAGTGAGTATATTGTAAAAGCTCGATCGTAAATATTTCCAGGTTTTTCGTCTGCAATTAGGGAAACTTATATTTTCTGCTTTTTTATATAGTACCATGACAGGTATTTCGATCGTGTCGAAGATGAGTACATAAATTATAGACTTCTACACCTACTTCTTCTCACTGTTTACCTTCTCTCTCAACCGACCAACCTGAAACTCCAAGTTTGCAACTCTGGTTATGAGCCTAAGCCGTCCTTCTTCATCTTCAGCAAGTTTCTTCTCCAGCCTCGCAATTCTCTCGGACATCTGGGAGACAAGCTCGGACAGCCCATCACGCTTGTCCCGAGCCAGGGTCTGCGATGCAGCTGCGGCCTTTCCTCGAGGACGCCGAATGGTAACTTCATCACTCACAACTTTCTCCATTGAATTTATTTTCTTCCTATGCTTTGATGGGTGTGCTTGGCTATCTTCCATTATCGTACGCTTCTTGCTCAATCGTTCCGAAAGGTCCGAGGCATTTCCGATCTTCATTCTGGACGTAGTTGTTCCAGAAGTACATATTTCTGGAGTCTGAAGAGCTGGTGGTGGTACGCATGAGTTTACACATATATAAAAATGGGATACCATAGTCACCATCCTCAGTCCGTATAATCTTGGCTTCTGTCGATCTCCCAGCCCTTTTTGGCAACCTGAGCATGATTTTTTCTCCTCCTTTCCCCGTGTCTGATCCCTTCCCTGGTTCAGAATGGCACATTACTGCGGGTACTTGCTCATCCTGTGCAATATCTACCGCTGGTTGGTTTCCAGAAGATACCAGAGAATACAGTGTTATTGTACAGTTGGCAGAGACTGGCTGAAAACACACCTAAGGATGCCGATGGTGGCATGTCCCACCAGATATCATCTCCCATAACCTCAGGGAGGGAATCCAGTGGAATATCCACATAGTGATCTCCCGTAACCAATGGATCGTCCCACTGGACCATGCTGAACTTCAATGTATCGAGGGACGTTGCTCCGCTATAGTGACTAAGGAGAATCCGCTTCAGGCTTCCCAGCAGCCTGGGATGAGGAAATTCAGAGCTGGATCTTCCAGCTTTGTCCTGTATTAACCCTTAATACATAATTAAAGCGATCAACGAGTTTAGATACGTACCAGCTCCTCATAGAGCCCATCCCACATCCACGTCGCCCAAGCCTCCTTTGGCCCAACCATATTAGCAGCGACCCGAAGCGCAGCCTGAATTCGTGCAGAAATGAGAAGAACTTGAGGGTTGACTTGATTCATTTTTATGATGTAGTCCTACGATAGAATGGTTTCTGTGACAAGCTATGAATGACCACAAGCGCGAGTGGAGAAACTTCGACACGCGACCACAATCAACCACAAATGCCACCCACTGATACAAAATTTCGTCCCCGGTCCCTCAACCTGTCGTGACTCGTTAAACATCTCTTCACAATGGAAGATACAATGCTAGGAGTTTCAGGAAAAGCTTATCTGACTTCTGGTCATTTGTAGCAAAATTTAATGATCGCTCCTGAGGAAACTCCAAATTTTATTGTATCCTTTATGTACACGAGCTATAGTACAATATAGATTACATTTTCATCAATTCAACCGGACGCACGAATTTTGAGGAAAGTAGCATGACCTTCAAAACATGCCACAAAAGTAGGTATTTGACATTTCTATGATATTAAATCTGCATATATTTCACTGCGTTCCATTCAATCTCTGAATAATGAGGCAAATTATTGTCCTGCCATACCCAACCCGAGCACCGGAGCCTGTTTCGGAACACCCGGAACACTCGGAACCTGCGGAACCTGCTTACTTCGCACAGCTAGCTTGCTATTTAATGCATATATCCTGCTGGAATATTGTTCGCCAGCTCTACTTCTTAAAAAGGTGCTTCAAAGCCCTCCTTGTTTTCACAGCCTTCCCTCTCTAGGTGTGTTTATTCATCCTTCTATTCGGACCCCTTGTACACTCATTTCGACCGTTAGCTTGTCTTCCTAATTTTCGCCCATCGAGGTACTCCACAGGATTGCATGTGTGGTCTCCATTACCTAGCGAAGCCCTGAAACTCCTCATCCCAACAATGAAGTCCTAACCCTGAGGCACCTCACAACCCTCCACACTCCCCCATTTATCACCCCCACCGCCTCTTTATGCACACGTACTCATGCATGTAGCACACCGCTCTCGTGCTGACATCTTACCTGCATAGGTGATCATCTGCTCCTATCTTCTCTCAGACATGTCCAACACCGAATGGGAATTGCACAAGTATACTGTTGGAGTGTGACTTGGATGATTTTTTTCGTCTGTGTTCTGTTTCCCGTTTCCCACTGACTCCTGCATAGAAGTTGAAACCGATCTTACACGTGTTCCTCATCCCTGGAACGCTCGATTACCTCGGTTACATTCAATTGTCGACCTCTGTAGGTGCCATCGCCCTCACCGAGTTCCTGCCTGAATTAGCCTCCCATCTGCACCCCGACCTAATGGTGAGCAACATCGACTTCAGTGGCGTCATGGCGCTCAGTAAATGTCTCAAAGCCAACCATGTCATACGTTGCCCTGGCCCCGACATTCCACATAACAATGATGAATTTACGAGAATCTACTGGGATATTTTGAATACGGGTGAGGAACATGGAAGAGGCGAAGAAGGTAGCGAAGTGGGGTGGCTGTGGGTGGCACTGGACAAGGGAGTTGGCATGTAGAGGATGGGCAGAGGTGCGATGGATTGATTGGAATTTTCTCATAAGATGGATTTAGTTCTGCGTGTGGATTTAGTTCTGCGTGTGGACGCGCTTCTGCGCGAGATTCAAGCCGAGGTCAACGAAGATGGTGTTGCGCAGATGAGTCTTGGAGTCAACACCCAGATTCCAAGACAGGAGGATTTTATCCACAAGATATAAGAGATAGATGATCAAATCAAATCGAGCGCTCCAGCATCAGACGAATTCAAGTTGGAGCAACTCCTCGGACTGTGCGATCAACTCAATGGAAGGATTGCCACACTGCGAAACTAGGTGTGCGAAGCACACCTAGTTGTTAGTCAGTGTACGAGAGAGGGAACTGAGGTAGTTACGATATGTATGCACTGTCTGCCAATCGTCCATCTCCGAATATTTGGACATGCAATAGGAGCGGCCGTTCTCGGCAGAGGATAGGAGGGACAGAAAGGGTGGCGGGATAGGCAGCGGTTTCGAGCCTGCGAAAGCTCTCATCAGGGGGCACCACTACCCCGACCGCAAGCCTACTTCAGAGGCGTTTAGGGAACTGCCAGCAGCACAATACAGAGGGAGTAAATCGCAGTGAGTGTGCGATGACCCTCCGGAACGCTGGTTGCTTGGATGGGAGAACGAGGGTGGGGATGAGGGAGATTCCCGATCAGTAAGAAACCAGCAGTGACCGCGATGGGTATGCTCCCACCCATGGACCGGCGCACCTGGCCACTTTTGTAGGTCTAGGCGGACTTTGTCGTCCCCGTGCGGTGCCACACGAGGATCCAACTCGTGTGGTTCCTACCCTCACTGAATGACTCGGCCGAAGTCCACTGATATCGTCCCACGTCTTTTGTCGGTCGTGCTTGCACGGCCTTGGGCTGAAGGTCGATGGACTGGGTGGTACTGCCGCCAGTGTAGAGGTAGAGACAATTAAGGGGATGACTGTGTCACAAGTTTTACGTTCTAGTCTGTACAATTTCAGTCCCTGCGTCTTGTCATTTTTCATATATCACGTTTGTGGCTTGTTTCGTGCCCTTTTTACCCAGTGTTGTTCTCGTCTTTTCCAGGTAGCACTCCGACGAACGCACAAAATACTGTAGCAACTCCAGGTGAAAAACTGAAGCACCCGACATCTACTTCACGAAGGTATGATAAGTTCTCAAAAGTCCCTTAACAGCCGGAGAATGGTTGCTTTGCTCACTTCGCACCGACTCATCGGGGTGACGGCTCCTCCCAAATTACGTCCAATCTCCTCCCAGTCGGAGATATTGAGCGAAGACGATTAGACCAAGAGAAAGGGTTCACAGGGGCCACCCTTTCGTGACCCACACCGGAACCTCAGGTAGATTTTGGTGTTCCCAGAGCTCGGAACTTGTTCCACATGAAGTAGTATTGTATTGCTGCCAATGTATAGGGTTCAGAGATATTCTCATATTGTAGCTCTTGTCTATTCTAACTTATAAATGTATCCCTTGAACTTGGAAGTCAGTTTTCTAACACCTGGTTGCAATTCAGGGATCGAACACGGTCATGAGTTGGATGGTTTCAAGACCTACCCATTCGATGGTTTTGTGTTCCAATGTTCACACAATGGTCTCCAGCTCCACCTTGCCTGTGCATACTTCTTCGCCATATCTAAAGTTCTCCGGGGAATCGTTATACCCACCCCTTGGGAGAGGCATTTCCCATTCTTCAATGTAGAAGAACGAGGGGCCACTGTTCCATGAAGTTGGTCACCTTTAAACCACCTAATCCAGATAAGCACGAGTGAAAGTGTCACATAACAAATCCGCTCACCAGATACAGTTCTCTTTGGTTTGTAACAGTCTTCCCCAGTGAGCAAAGGAAAAGTTGAACTCGTCCTCCATGCAGCCCCTTTTATGTAATTGATAAGATACCGTCCAACTTCCATCGTCGTCCAAATGCTCTGGTGCTATGTAATTCCAGCAGTGGAAGGCAGTCACCCCGTAGTGGCCAAGCACATTTGCCTGTAGTCCAAGCGCCTTCAATTCCTGAACGACTGACGGCGCATGCGGCTCAAGCTTTGCAAACAGGCACTCGATATCCTATCCAATACTAAGCTAATTGATACAAGATTTCCGAAACCAAACACTCACCGATGCATACGAAAACAGGGTGCGGATGTCATCCACTGTAAAAACCCCGGCGTTGTCATATGGTGCATACCCATCTCCGGCTCGTCCTCCTGCTGGTTGCCTAGACCCAAGGGCATGCATCTCACCATAATCCCAGTCTGCGAACGCCTTTCGTCGCTTTAGCTTGCTTGTTAGCCTCTTGAGTTTAGTCTGGTTTAGGCTCAGTTCCTCTATTTCACTCGAGCTTAACAAGTTGAAAAGCACGCCAGATAGCTGCACATATGTTTGTAAATGTCGATATGGAAAAGATGATTGGCGAGACCTGACCTCCTCCTTAGTATTCGTGTCGATCAGATAGATGACGAACTGGCCGCAGCGATCGTAAATCTCCTTGTCGAATATCATTGGCTCAAGGTCGAGGTCCGTTAATGGCACACTCTGCTCAGTTATTGCTTTGGACAGACTTTTCTGAAAAACGTTGCATCTGAGTTCACAAACGGAGACTGAGCATCGGTACAGATCCACATACCAGTGGGGTGAGAACGTCGTGCGCTTCCGGAACTATCAACTTGTTCTTTAGTACATCCTTCAGCCCGCTCTCGCAGACTTCGTGATACTGAATGCATTTTCGTGAGTCCTCCAAGTCTGCACAAATCTGACATTCTTTGTTCCCAGGATTCCAGCTCTGATTGCGGTACCGATGTGCCGTGTTCTTCCAACCCTTCCGGCTCTCCCGAAGCTGTCTGCTCAACCGCAAAATCTCTTGTAGCTCCGGAGAAAGGTTCCACCGCGACCAGTTTTCTTCCGACAGTCGACAGATTGCGCCATACATTCTTTTAATATCTTGTGGTCGGAACTGTGAATTCATCAAAATTACGATTTTCCAGAAAGCCCAGCATGCTCACATTTATACCCCCCATCTCTGAGACTGACCACAGAAGCCAGTCGAAACATGCTCCCACGAAATTTTGTTCACTAGAAATGAAGAATATCGCATGTGGTTTCGTAGCCATCGGGATGATCTTCATGTCAGATATCAAATGAAGAAACGGCGCTACTTTCGTCCGACAAGTGTTCCCGTCATCGGTCATAAGTCTGACGTGCTCCTTTACAATCATATCTGAGTCCCACATGACAAAACCGACAGTTAGCTTGGCAAGACAAAGTAACAGAGACTCTTTCCACTGGTACTTCCTGAAGCTATGCATCAGGAAATCAGCCTTGTTTTGGGATTCTGTTGATGGGTTTGAGATGGAAAGGATGATTCTTGCTAGTCCGTGCCTCTGAAAAGCATCGAAATCGACTGTCATAAAGTATATATTGAGTGTTGAAACGTGACTTACACGAATCGCTTCTTGTAATTTTGCTGGAGAACTTTTCCTTTTTCCTACTTCTCTCATTTCCCGGAGGACACGAACGGCGTTACTCTCAGTGCCCTGTAAGTATAACCATTGCTATGTGGAATGCAATCGAGGTTTCTGATGACCTACCTCACATGGATTCTGGAAGAAAAAATGCGTCAAGTCCTTAGCCCAACGTTGAACGACCACCTCCAGATATCCCGAGATGCTTGAGAACC
Organism: Austroboletus niveus; assembly: GCA_038090255.1. Taxonomy (NCBI): domain Eukaryota; kingdom Fungi; phylum Basidiomycota; class Agaricomycetes; order Boletales; family Boletaceae; genus Austroboletus; species Austroboletus niveus. The sequence goes on along the minus strand of JBBPMJ010000047.1, from coordinate 94,467 downwards.
AGTGAGGTCCGTTTCTCGAAGTCAGATTGCAGATTAATACGTTCTCTGTCTCAGTCATCGCTGGTCCTCGATGGGGTAAATCGACCTCAGTTCCACAGTCAGCCAAATCAGAATCGGAACCTCCATCTGAATCTTGCACAAATGGGCATTCCCTTGTCGAGTACTTTTTTTAAAGTGGCTTGCGGATCAGTCTGAAATGACACGCAATGAGAAAAGGGCCACTTACACCGAATCCCGTCTGTATCCCTGAGGGATGTTCCGCATCTAGCCTCTCATCCATGTTGAGGCCGCTGGTTAACTCCAACATCTCCAGCAAGAGATCCTGGCACACGAGAAGTGCCTTTTCAGTTACATCCAGGTTTTCATATATGACATCGTTTGCGTAGAGATATTTTTCGGCCAAGACAACCTGTCAGCTCACCAAGTTTAGAATGAACGAGTCCCGGTGGATATTCATGGTCTTACTGCGGCATTGTCATGACTGAACTCTTCCGAAACTTTGAGTTTCCATTTCTTGATTTCGTCTTCAGTCTTGCATGGATAGAGCGCACGTTGCTTCGTAGTTATATACCAATCGGAGAAACATAAATCGTCAAACATGGTCAGCGCGGACATGTTTCACTTGCAAATAATGAGATTCGGTAAGAAAAACAGAATTTTCCTATGAAGCTTATTTGGAAATGGGTGTTACCGCATGGGATCACGTTTTTCGTGACTTGAAGCGAACCGAAAAACGAGACTAATTACGGAACGGAACCAACTTGGGTGGTGACCAAACCTGAGTATAATACAGTTCCCATGTTTTTGCAACATTAGTCTGCCATCCATCGAGTTCAAACGTGGACGAGAAGAAAGAAATCAATTTATACTGGTTTCGAGCATAATATAACAAAGAGCATTTCTTTTCAACACGGAAATAAGTAAATCCGTGGTGTAGAGCAAGTAAATCAAGTCATCTGTCGGAACCTTCGGGGCTGTCGGAACCTTCGGAACTACCGGAACCATTGGAACATAAAGTAATTAGAATCCCAGATCCGTAGGTCTATATGGCTTGTTAAATATATAACTCTTACAATTTCCCTAGTTAATTCCATGGCGTCAGGAAGCTTGGCCACTGATTACCCGACTCAAACTTTGCGCGGACGTTGTACAGTGTAAATTTCATCCGCATTATTTGTTGACTCTTTTTTTCAACAGGGTACTATATCAACAGACATAAAGGGACATCCATTAAAGGATAATAGTCGATCTCTCTTGTATTCCATACTGGCCTCAATTTCCCCCATTGTTCAGCTTGCACCAGTTAAGAGTGTGCAGATTTCGTCCCGAGATTGAAACTGTGCTCGGCTTCGCGATCGGGTTAGCTTACACTTGCGTTCAGCTCAGTTGTCATAGAATGGATCCAATGACAGGAGTGAGAGAAGAGCCATTGGTTTATTTGTAAGGTACCCACCCTTGCCACTCGTATGTCACAGAGTGATGCCCATCATATTGCTCTCGCAGGCATGGATCACCTATAACTCGCCCTTTTCTTGCCCTCGCCCGTCCTGGCTGCTGACCTCGCCCTGATCTTCTCTCATATGAATGGATCATCATCGCCTTGCCATCGTCTTGTGGTCGCTCGTCCTACAGCCCAAACGAGGTTAAAGTTCACACTCCAACCGCGCAAAGGAGTACACGTGCAAAATGCAACTTTATGTACACTCACCTTGCTAGATACTCACATCCTATATTGGCCTTTTGTACCGTAGTTCTCAGAGGAGTGATAACGCGCGCACAGCAGCTATCAAGAGACGACGGTAATGCACTCTGAGGGTAAGCCTCAAGTAGGTGGACAACATGCAAAACATGTACTCACCTCAGTCGTAGATAGCTCGTCCAATATACGAAGAGTGGTGGCTATAATTGAACAAGGGGGGAAAGCGCAGAATGACAGAGAACCGCGTTTGGACCATTGACTGGCACGAGCGCACGCTGAACAATAAGTATCATAACCGAAATGAAAAGAACCCGATATATGAAGGGCAACAAACGAACAATGAACAAGTAAATCCGTACCCATGTGACATCAGCCATTGAAGGCCTTTGCGGGAACGACTGTGCTCACGCAGGTTCATGCTTATATCTTCAACAGCTCTCACTTGGTGGTTATACTTTATTACTCGATAGGACGAAGAAGCTGCCTGGAGACATACCTGCAGGCATTGCGAAGGCTTGGAATCAGCATGACACTTGAATAAGAACGCACATGACATTTACATGCCACACCTTCGGAACTCGTTTTCCATCGAATTCAACAACACTGCCCCTGAAATTTCATACCTGGAAAGTCTATTAGAAAAGCTGACAACTACGCCAGGTCTATGGTACACGACAAACCAGCGGGTGTGGCTGCAGAAATGCCAAGAGTGTTGGCTAGCACCGGTTGGAGTTGGAGGTACAGCAAGGTCGGACACAAGGCACACGTGTGTGGGATGGTTGATAGAAATTCCAGGTTGAAAGAAGATTCAAGGGAGGTGGAGCGAGCAAAGAAAGGGCACAGAAGCCTCCTCGGAATTCAAGTCAAATGATTGGAGGTGTCAGGATGACGACGGCAAGGACACTGATGTCTGTCACCCACCCATTGCACCCCAGGGCCCCGGAACAGCAAGTTGGCAGATCAACGATGAGGCCGCTGATATCGCGAATCCGCAAACGGTCCAGGAGGCCAGAGGGTACATGACATAAACCCACTGGCACGGAACAACCGCTTGAGAGACGAGAGCTAACGACGAGGTTGGAAGCTGGTGGGATTGTCAGAGAGGGAAAGAGAGGCTGAGGTGAGTGGGCGTATACCTGGACCGCATAGTCTAGACACTGAGACTGCAAACAACCCCAAGTGACCAGAAACACATTTAAGGTCAGATTAATAATGGGGCCAATGGAAAGACGACTACATCGAGTCAAGATACCAGGAGGCCATGAGGAGGAGCAGGAGATGCTGGGCAACTTCGAGAATTGGAAGCATCGGAGATAACAGCAGAATCGCGATGCCAGACGGATCGCACAGCAACTGATATGTGCAGTAGCTCAGACGAGTTAAGACGAAGACTTGTCTTTGGCCTCCGCTGCGGTACGCGGGTGACGGGGAAAGACGAATACATTGTGTATCTACACAATCGACTGAATGGGAGACACTAGGCTAGGGAAAGGTAGTGGAAGACGACAGGAGATGTCGGGCAGAAGCGCGCAGCGCTCACTGGTTCCAGATGGGGTGATCCTGCAGGCGAAGCTTGAGCTGCAAGTGTGGGTGGGACCACCTCGCAGGATGCTGGCGCCAAGATGCAATCCCACATTCGGAGCCCCGTCTAAGCGGACTGGGAGGTGCGTGGACAAGAGTCGAGAGGATGAGATGGGAGTGAAGAAGAAAGGGACGTGCCGCTACTCTGCGCATGACCAAAGACCAAGCTCTGTGGCTGCGTTCATACCTCGCTGCGCCTCAGACCGGCACACTGGGTATTTTATGTAATGGCTAAATTTTGTGAAATTCTACTTCTGCTGTGCCCTACATTACAGTAAAAGACTTAAGTCCCTGTTCGGTGTAAATAGGTGTGCAACTAGAGTGAACCGCCTTGCTGAGCATCGTATATTGATATGGTCATCTTGTGCCGGTGTTGCCGCCGTTCATTTTGCCGTTTGAAGTTTGCCGGACCTCCAGATGAAATTCTGAACCCTGCGGCTTAGCGTAATTTGTTAAAGCTCCGATCAAAACTCGGTTGATACATCAACTTAGCTTAGGAGATGACCAACACGGTGGGACCTACCCAGGAGGCAATGTGCCACCGTGTTCAGAAACTCAGGTAGCTCTGATCTGAACATTATCAGCCATAAATGGCACTGGGTCAGAATTTTGGGTGTGCGGAACGCCCAATCTGAATTTCGGGAAGGGGAAATGGACTGACCCACATGAGACCTATCCAAGAGACAACGTGTCATCGGGTTCAGGAATTTTTGCCTTCCATGGAATTTAATTCTCCAGTCAGCCTGGCCACCTCTGGTATCCACCGTTGGACTAGGTTGTCTATTGTGCTTGGTGCCCATATATGTTTTTGATCTGGGTTCCAGAAAGAGAAAATGAACCGACACAACAGGACCTACCCAGGAGGCAATGTGTTGTTGTGTGTGGGGATTTTTACCTGCCAGGAAGCTGGGAGATTTATTTCTGCAACCCATTTGCCTTTGGCATTCATTTTCAGGGCCTTAAGGTGCTTGACACATACACCCTAATGAGCAGATTAGACATTCAAGTCAGGTTCCAGAAAGAGGAAATGAACTGACACAATGGGACCTACCCAGGAGGCAATGTGCCATTGTGTTTGGGGATTTTCATCTTTTAATGGAACTCAAAAATGCTGCTTGCAGTGGCAAATGTCTGTTGGAATATTGCATGGTAGGCAGCTGTACATCTTGATCGCTCCTAGCTTCACCAACTTTTCATATCGTCATCTTCATTCTGACTAGCGCATCCGGACCGACTCGTTTCCGTCCGTCAAGCTCGGTGCTCACTCGTTCGACCATCCGGCATCCTATTCCATCGCTATGGATGCCGTATCTATCGATTCTGCAACGCCAATCGCATCCGACATTGACTTTTGCCTTCTGGACCTCCTTCCCGACCTCTCGGCTCGTATCTCCATCTAGCGACTTCGCGCTGTCGCCGCGTGCGTTCGCATTCTCCCTGGGGCATCCCTGGGTGCTGTAGGAACAGCCTGCCGTGTTCGCGCTGACATGTCGGCGCTTCTCCACGCCTCTAGACATTCCTGGGACCCATAGGTACCGTCTGGAACGTTGGCATTGCCTGCCGACTCCTCCGGATCTCTGTTGGCCATCTCAGGTGAGTTTTCTAAAATTTGGCACTCTGGCCACTCGTATACCAAATCTGACACGTCGTGCAGCTTCGTCGACCTATTCCATGAGTCCTCGACACTTCCTGATCGCGCTGGCATGTGCGCTTCGACTTCCGGTTTGCACGGCTCGCTTCGAGCCTCCTGAAGTGAGTACTTCTGACTCCTCTGCTCCAGCTGTTTGCGCGTCCGTTCTAACGCGTTCCGCAGCATGTTTGACTTATTCCCGATGCCGTCGACGCCTCCCGATACATGCGGCGTGTCCGTACCGCTTTCCGAGTCGTCTGGGTCACCTTTGGCCGACCTAGGTGAGTATCTTCTCTCTGACCTTTTGACCAATCGTTCTAACGTCTTCTTCAGCTCCTTCCGCTGCTCCTCGATGCCCGTGCCGCTTCTGGCAAGCTCAGCATCTCCGCTCGCACACCCACTCTGATCCTTAGGTGAGTATCTTGCGTCCGATTGCTTTGCCATTTCGCGTGCCCATACTGACACTGTTGGCGCACCCTTAGGTCGATTCCTAGGCTCCTCGTCGTGCCTCGATGGCCTCAGCATATCCACCCAGTCGTCCGTGTCTCCCAGCTCGCCCTGAGCACTTTCCAGTATGTCCTCGTCGTCTGTGCACTTTGACCAAGTGTGCGGCCGTGCTAACATGTCCAACAGCTTCTCCAGTGTATCTTTGACGTATCCGACGTCTTCTGCTGGCACCGCCGACACTTTCGACACATCGCCGTTGATGCTCGCACACCCAGCACACTCCCCCTCGAGCTCAACGCTCGGGAACTCGTCCTGTGCACTACCTGGTATGTTTCTATCTTCTCCATGGACTTTTGATTGTCCCGACGCGTGTCCGTGGTCGCCAGTCAACTCATCGTCGCAGCTCGAACATCCGGTCCACTCCCCCTCGAGCTCGGTGCTCAGGGATTCGGTTGTGAAGCCTATGGAAGACTCCACAGGCCGTCAAAGACACTTGACATTTTGCTGATGGTCGATGTAAGCATAGATGGTCAGTCAATGAGTGGTGTAAGTTTCTGACAGTAGTTTCGCTGTGGGCTTTACGGAAGTGTTGGCGTGTTTCTGCCACATTTTGGTGGGAACTGGTAATATTATCACTGTACTTCCGTTTCGCATCGAGCATTGCGTGTGATCATGGTGGAGTACATGTCGACGTGAAAGTCGAGTCCATGGAAGTGGTTCGCCCAGACTTCCCTGTTCTCAAGGCCCCATCATAACGAATACTTACATATTGATCCCTATGTATTCAAGTTATGCAATACTATGCATAAATTGCTGATTTCACGGGGCCCGACTCGGGACCTCCCAAAAAGCAATGCACTACGATAGGTATGCATTACTGCCATATGCACCAAGAGCATATGAACTCTGTGACGGACTATGGCCGAATGCCATAGTCCTATGTCTGTGTGTGAAGGAGGGATACTTGGGCTGCCGAACCCGTTTGCTCGTCCGTCGGGCACCTCTCTCTGAGGATTGGGGCCGGACTGCAGGCCACTGGGGACACTGCATACAGTACGAGCACGGAACGGGTGAGGGGATGGGATGGGCATGGTTTTTAACCTGCGAAAGCTCTCATCAGGGGGCTACTGCTGCCTCTACCATAGCCCTTCCAAGGCCGCTTAGGGTACCAGCTTCCAGTCTTAAGCCATATCGAGGGAGTTGGCCAAGAGGCGCGACCCCAGATAGACTTGTTGCGATTCGGGATATACAAGTGGTGAGGAGGGATGCTTCCTGCTCGACGGGAGTGCCATCGCTAGTCAGATATACCTGGAGCGTAGGTACTCTCCCACAGGTGGTGCGGGCACGAAGGGTCCTTTCAGTGTCCCCGCGAGCACTTTTACGCACCCACGTTGACATCATTTCAACGTGGGGTCCGCCCTTTACCATCCCCAAGGGTGAGTGACACCGAATTAAAATTGTCGCCCGTTTGTGTCTCCTACTGTACTTGTCTGTTCTAGGTACTGCCTGCACACTGCTTCGTCGCCCTACTTACTTTCGTCCACTCCAGCTGATAAACACGCTTGAGCATGCAGGTTCTGGTGGTCCTGACAAAAACCATACGCAACGGAGTGCAACCCGCCGTTCCGCTTTCACTTTGCTCACCATCGTCTCAAGCCAGGTAGCTACACTTAGTAAATTACTGGGATGGAAATCTCAGGCTTAGTACATGGTTCAAATTTCAGGCCTTGGTATCGCTTGTGCAATGGATGGTGACAAGAATATATTCGGAGTCATATGGAAAGTACATTGTATGGATGTAATGAGAATATCCTCAAGACCTGGACACTTTGCCTTTCAACCGACTAACCTGAAGCTCCAGGCTGGCGATTCTGGTGGCCAATCGGCTATCCTCCTCAGACCGAGCGACCCGCTCATTCTCCAGGTTCGAGAGTCTCTTGGTCATCTCTGCAATGACCTCTAAATTCTCACCTTCATCGAAGGGTTTCCGTGGCAGAGAGGATTGAGATTCAGTCACGCCCTTCTTTCGTGAGGGGCGAATGGAAAACACGCCTGATGGTATATCAGCGAAGACAAGATACAGGAAAGTCGGTTGTCACCCACCGTCAATTTTGCATTTGATCCTCTTAGAAGAACACATTTCGCAGGCGCGTTTGTCATTCCACGAGGTGGAGGTGTCGGCACCTTCAGGCCACACACAAGAGAATTTGTGAGCCCTACAGCTATCACAAACCTGCGAGAGTCAATACATGATATGATCCAAGAAGGAGGACTCACCTTGGGTATCTGAGAAGCCTCGGTTTCAGCAACTGGAACTGGAACCTCCCGTGCTTTGCCTTTCTCTACCCTGGTAGAAGGCCCGGGCTCATTGTCGTTGTCATCATCACTCTCGATAACTTCCTTTGACTTGAAGGTCTTTCTCCTTTTGGTGGGTTGCATGGGGCCATCGTGTGTCGCAGTGCGTTTTCGTCTTTGAGGGTCCTCCGGCACTGTGGAGCTTGTTCCGGGAGTTCCGGGAGTTCCGTCAGCTAGGTTTTGATCACGGCGGTGGGATGAACGACGAGTGGTCATTGCTGTAGTAGGACATCTGAGAATACTAAAGTAAATTACTGAATGTTCGGACTCACCTTTTGCATTTTCAGCTTGCATTGCATCGGTCGGCCGCTGAGGTAGAGTCAGCACCACTCTCTTCTTTCTCCTTCGGCTCAACGTCTTCTGAGTCTCGGGGTTGTCGTCCTTTTGACAAGTCGCTGCATCTGGTTCACGTTGTCCAGAGTGTTGAGATGGAGGGGGTGGCGATATCCTCAAGGAGACTAGACATGACAGAACGTAAGCTTGAAATTGAAATTGAATGATATGGAGAAACCACCTGAGGGTGGGAGTACCGTCCACCACTGATTGTCTCCTATCCATAGAGGGAATGTGTCCTGTGGGACATCGACGTATATGTCGCTCGTAACGCGTCTGTCGTCTGACTGAACGTCACCAAAGTTGAGGGAGTCCAGGCTTCCACCAGTGGCATAATGCTGCAGCAGCATTTGGTTTAGGCTGCCCAACAGTCTGGAGTGAGGAGAACTGGAGCTAGCTTTCCCAGCCTTGTCCTAAATGAATTGATCAAAATAATATTGCACAATTTATGAGATTGTGTATACGCACCAGCTCCTCGACTAGTCCATCCCGCATCCATGTCGCCCATGCTTCCTTCGGCCCAACAATGCGCGTCGCGACGTTGACCGCTGCCTGAACACGTGCCGTGATGAGAGGAATTTCCGATCGAATGTTCATGGAAATCGGGTTATCGTTCGGTTAACCTGATTGAGTGTGAAGGATGATTTTAATGGAGTGAAAAGCCACCGGAGACGCGAGTCCCACATTTCGCGACGGACAATGCACAGCCACCACAGTCTATGTGGTTAAAGATTACGCCTGCTACATACAACTTGAGCTCATTCTGTGCCTTTTCTTGCTCCCTCCGCTACCATGAAATTAACCCTCAATGAACTCGGAATCCTCCAAAAGGATATATCTAACTACGTTGTTGAGCAAGGCGAGGGCATGCCCGAGCCAGAGAGGGCTTATATGAAGGCCAGGAGTTCGTTCAAATCCCGAGCGCAATGTACTTACCCCGGCTTTCACAGAATGTCAAAAACAATCTAAAGCGTGTTGCATCGTTACAAATTCCAGGCAATGATAATATCGAGCTCTCCTGGCCAGCTCCTCCCCCGGGTGTCAAGATCGTCTTCAAATGGCTGGAAGGGTGGAAAGATAGACAAACTCTGGAAAAAGGTACGATACCATTCAGGTTATATGTTAACCAATTGAATAATATGAACAGAAAAACAAGCCGCCTCCAACCCAAACGGTGAAATCCGAGTCAGTACCGATGCCAACAGGCCCTCCCAGACTTCCACAGTGCCCCAGGAACGGCCCGACACTCAGGAAATGCCTGAGGTTTCACCACAGGTAAGTAACATCATTTATAGTCGAGCTCACTTTCATTTCATTCTTGTAGGCCACGAAGACCACGACACCCCGCCGACAGCCTGACGGACAGGAAAGGCCAGTATCGACCCCGCAAGTAAGTAACAAATTTCATAGTGGAGTTATATTCATTCCCTCATTATAGACCACAACAACTACGACACCACGCCGACAGTATGATACCCGGGAAAGGCCGGCGTCAGCCCCACAGGTAAGTAATGCTATTCACAAATAAGTTCACCTTCATGCTCTCTTTGTAGGTTACTACAGCCGCGAAAACGACAACAACAACAACAACAACAACAACAACTCCCACCGCGTCTTCTTCGATGTCACGGAAGCGTCCGGCCGACAATACGCCTGAGGAGCAACCACGAAGGCGCTGCAAGTGGCTGCAAAATCCGCTGTTGAACAAGCACATGCAATACGTGTTCGATTCGGTTCCTGACCTCCCGGAGGTGAATGAACTGGTGGATCTCGTCAAGCGTGGCCTCAATATTATCGAAGATGGTGGTAGGGACAAAGTCGCTTTGTTTAACCTTGAGGAATTGAAGGGGTTGGTGGTGGACCATCCAAAAGCATTCGATGCTCTAGAGATGCTTTCTGATTGTATCGTACACAGGCATGCCATATAGCTTACTAGAATGTATTCCATTGCTGTACCAAATGATGTGCAGAATTTGTGAGGGAAACTTCCAATCCAACATGATGTTACAATGCAATTTGTGGGAATAGGCAACACCAAGCGTTAAAGTTAGGTTAGAAAGCTCCGCACGGTTCCGAACCAGGGTTCCGATCAAAAACCTTAACACCGGTTCGTGCAGCAAAATTATCGTCTCTAAATAATCAAGCGTAGAATATCTACTCAAGTAGCCAATACCAACTAAAAGAATAGTATAGTAATCAAATAAGTATAATTAGCACCTGTGTGCGGCGCTACAGAGGATCCCAAAGATAAATCGAGTGTGCTCGTAGATGCCCGATACTTGTCATCAAGTCTCAGCTTATACGTGTGCATTTAAATCTCTCCTACATGTTATTAAAATTATCCGATCGTTCCGATGCGTCTCATTTAGCCTCGACGTGACCATATGGTCTGATGTGCCTGATGTGTAGAGCATAAGCCATAGATTCAATGGATGTGGTCACACATCAATTACAATAATCGCAAGTAGTACTAAATGGGGGAGCGTATGCTATGTACTGAAGCGACGGACGCAGAGACTGCTTGGCATAATACCAGTGCAGGTTCCGTAATCAACGAAGAGGGTACCGAGAAGACTGCCGGGCCACAAGCCTGGCCGTGCTGCTCAACAATGACAAGTGCCTCGCCGAAACGCTACGCTACATCAATTCCACCGGCCGTTTCAAAGCCTCACACAGTAACCTCTTCCCTCCGAAAGAAGCAGAGCCTAAGCCCCGGACAGTAACACCACAGGCCGAGGCCGAAATGAATGGACCAACTGACCCCCAAAACGCCACAAGACAAAGCACCCACGCGCTCAGCCCTGCACAACAGCACGGCTTCCCGTCCTCCCTTATATCCTAGCCCCCATAAAGGGCAAAATGTGTCATGTATTACAAACAAAAATGGACTCTCTACGTATATTAGTCTACACAAAAGCCTGTAATGTCTACTCTGGGACCACGCCCCAGCGGACTAAAAACACGGGAAAAAAAACCGAGAAGACTAGTAACTGGTGTACGAGAATACTCGTGAGTCAGCGAGGAGGAGCAGACTACAGATAATAAGTCGAATAGTGAATGAAAGAGATCAGTATAAACCTTGTCCTTCTGAGCATGAGGGAGGGTCAAACAAAACTAAAGAGAGGACCTGACACGAAGAACCAACAGTGGAAGAAGACCAGTACAAAAGGAACAAACCTGCGCTGGAAATAATCATCCAAATCGGTGGGTGAGTGGGTACAAAGGAGAGGATGAATGAGCGGAGAAGTGTGTGACAAGCAAGGGAAAAAAGGAGAAGTTCAAAAGGAAGGAGGGAGCGCGCAGTCACTTGATATACCATGGATCAATGGGCGACATGACACGGGAAAGTCACGCACTTGCTCACACTCACAGACTGGCCACTGTCCTTATTTCTGTTATGAGAGTAAATTTAATGCATCATCTTCCAATACTAATTCTATTATTCCTAACACAACTTTCAAATTTCTAACGCAATTTTTGAAACCCTGATGCAAGTATCACCATTCTAACATGATTTTGAATTCCTAACGTGAGCTTCACACACCTAACAAAAAGCAACTGCTCTTAGCATGATTTTTGATGCAAACCCAGCAATTTATAGGGTTAAGGGATATTGTCCGCTCCTGCCCCTCATAGAAATAGCTTGATCTCGAGCCCACACTTTCCTAACAGTAAGTGGTCAGTGACTCAGTACTGTACTTTGTGATTTCCACAGTCCAAGTCGAGCCCACATCTGCCATGTGAACGAGTAATGTTCTTGGTTGACAAGTCTTTGCAAACTGTCTACTAGCTACGATTGGAGGACGCATAATGAAAACGTCGAAAAGGGAATCCAAGAGCACTAACCCAATACAGTAACACAGAAGGTGCACTTTCTGCTCCTTTAGGGCTGTATCAATATTTAGATGAACCCCATCGTCATCATAAGGGTTGATTTGTCCCAAAATTCCAACTCCGCCTTGGCCGATTTCTGACGCGACGTCCGAAGTGGCCAAAGTGATCTTTTAGCCCCAGCAGGGGGAAATTTCGCCAGGGTCAAAAATTGTTAGGGCGTTACGGTGGCGCTCCCGAGCTCGGACGAGGCGATTGCTTTTGGAGTCACCTGACGTAAGGCTGTGCTCGGAGGAGGGAATTCACGCCAAGGTTGAACTTTGTCTGGCAGCTTCGACATCTATTGACAGTGCAGGTGAGTAACTAGGACATGAATAAACGAACAGTGTAAGAAGTATAGAAAAAAAAGGAAAGAGTAGAAAAGAAAGTATTCAGAACGAGTGCAATGCAGTGGGGTATGCATGCGAATAGGACACCCATATGCAAAAAGCAGGGTGGTTGATGCTTGAAATTAGAAAGAAAGAAACAGGATATAGGGTAGTGCAAGTGGACACGAGCTGTCATCGCCATATCTTTCTTACTCTCTTATTCAAAGTTGGGTGAACAATCCCCTGTCAATCCTATCAATTGGTTCTAGTGAACTTCACCTTCTGGATTATCCCATTCCTGCCCCCTTCCCCTCCATTCTATATGGATATATTTTCAGATTTGGGTGGTGAAGAGGTTCCTCTTCCTCTGGGTATTGCTAGGTTCACACCTTCACCGGGACCTATGGTTCATGTGGACCACGCTGTGGTCACTGTATGATCTGAATGCTGGGTTCAGACTAGTCTCGTGTCAAGGGATGTCCTTGTATTTGTTTGCTACATTCCCTGATGGACAGCTCTTACAAGTGTATGTTCCAAATATTCTACACAGAGTTGCGCACTTGCATGAACTCACTGAGCAACATGAGATATCTAAGCAGGTACAGTAAGGAGCACATGCTGTTCCCAGACTTATGGCCTTAGACGCACGTTGGAGTATATTATATTCAGAGTACTGTGTGATCCTCGTGAGGAGGTGGATGTCTGAGTTCCACTCGTTTAGAGATCTGTCAGGATCATTGGAATCCATTATACATGATCACTGAGACGTTGTATGTTGGACACTAGAAAAGACGACCTAAGTAGAGCGGAACGACAGAATACATGCATGATACCTAGAAAAGATGAGAACAACATTGAGAGGAAGGGGAACGAGACGAGTCATTGTCGTGATATACGAAAAATGACAAAAAAAGACTCAGGAACTACGGAAGGGCACGGACCAAAACATAGAACTCATGACAGGTTCTGTGCAACTTTGGAATACTTGCTGTCACAGCCTTCGTGAATAAGTACCCAGAAGACCCCATCGATTTCAACAGGGAATTCGAGGACATCACGATGGAAGACATGTGAGAGGTTCAAAAGCATGAGAAGACAGCTATAATCCTTGCTGTCCCGAAGTGGGTATGGGCATTCTTTCTGAGTCCATATAAATGTGCATCCCACAAAAGACCAACTTCTCTGTCTATGTAAGAGCAGGCGAACGCATATTAGACTATTCTGTGCTTTCTGGATTTTTCATACATGGGTGAAAGAACAGGATCAGGCCCAAAGTTGTATGACCTTAAAACCAATTTTATACTTCAATCTATTATATTTCCCCAAGGGTTAATTTGGACTCCCCTGGGTCCAGGATTTCCCAGATGGGTCTCTTATGATACATTGACATGCATAAACTAACCTTCATCGGTGGGTAATGAGCAAGATTTACTTGCGGTATACTGTATGTGACATTCATGACTACCAATATCACTGAGACTACCAAATTTATAATTTACTGGATAGGTTCCCTTCAATGGAACACATGCTTATGTACAATTGGCTAGTATACTTCTGGGGTCCTGTTTTGGAAACCCTGGCGGTGCGACTTTTAGTCCAGAAACTTTTGAAAGTCATAGTCCATTCCAACCCAATCAGTGACACCGCATCATCACATTGACACTTCAAATTCATGCCTATTGAAAAGTGCTATTTTGAAAAAGGGGACACCCATATGCAGTCCGTAATGTCAGTCATCTTGAATGCAAAAGGCATAGTGTTGATATGTGGTAAAACAAAAGCGGCGAAGCCAGCAGTACATATCCTGACTGACCTGGTTGTTTGTGTAGGGGCAGGGATTTCTGTTGCAGCTGGGCTGCCTGATTTCAGAAGCAAGCAAGGCATTCCCGGGATTCCAGAGTTAGCAAAGAGAAAGCTAAAGGATATGTTCGACCTATCAATGCTCACAGTGAGGAACAAATTATTTTTGTGTTAAGAGGTCTGATGCTGTTTTATGTAGGACGAAAGCCAGCGGCCATTGTTTTGCAGGTTCATTTCCAGCCTTGCAAAAAAGGTAGAGGAAAGCGAGCCAACACGGTTTCATGAGCTTCTGAAAGCTCTAGATGATCGAGGAAGTTTGGTCCGGATATACACTCAAAACATAGATGGGTTGGAATTTAAAGCAGGTTTGAGTGCCTATCATCGCACATACACTGGAGAAGAATATCAGGGAGCAAGATGCATTCCACTACATGGAGATCTTCAGCATCTTTATTGCCAATCTTGTCATGCAGTGGAGATGATGAAACCATACCATGACCAGCTCATGTCTGGAGGTTTACCGTCCTGCAATGCTTGCCAAAGGAACCAGGAGGCGAGAAGAGCGGCAGGAAAGCGGGCACAATGTGTTCCAATGATGATCCCAGATGTGGTTCTGTATAATCAGGAACACCCAGATGCTGAGCATATTGCAGAGTTCCAGAGACAAGATCTGTCCAAAGTTCACAAGATTGATCTTTTGCTGGTGGTCGGAACTGGAATGCATGTGATCGGAACTCAAAGAATGGTTCGCGCATTTTCAGAAGAGATCCGTTCAAACAAACCTCGAAATTCTTTGCCGCAAATTATCTATCTCAATTTGGACTTCAAACAACAAAAGAAATGGGAATCATGCTTTGATTTATGGATCCAAGCTGACTGCCAAACTGTGGCTAACAGCGTGCTAAACGAGATCGATTCTGAGGAATGCACTGATTTCTCAGAGAGGAAATCAGAAAATTCGATATGGTGAGAGTTTCAGCTACCTTTTATTTAATTATCTATCTATAATCATTTCACTCAGCTCAATGGAACCAGTAAAAAAGGAGCGATGTTTTTCAGATGTTGATAGAGTGGAAACCAATCAAGTATGACTGTTTTTGTCAGATTGGATATGAAACTAACCTGTTTTAGCACGTAGATGATTCTCAGACTTCATTTCAGCCAGTAGTGGAAGAAGAAGGGGAGGATCAGATTTTTACACTCTGTCGCCTGCTCGACTTTCATATGGAACAAATCTCTGACATCTCCAAGGGTGACATAGAGTTGATGTATGCAGTGGATGTTTTCAAGGAAGCAGTAAAGCTGGTGAAGCATGGTGACAAGAAACAACTGGGGATAGTTGAGTTTCACCTGAGGAGAGTATATTTTTACGGCGAAGATCATGAAGGGTTAGGTCTACACCTGGGAATCGTGGATTATTGTGTACATGCTATTTGTAATCTTTGAAATAATTTTTAATTTTATTGGAGATGGACAGATGAAATAATGAGCCGAGTTGGGGACCTGTGCAGTCTCGGAACCCTCGGAACCACACAGAACCCTCGGAACCATCGGAACCATCGGAACCGCGCAGAACACTCGGAACCGTGGAGGAGTGGACACAGCAGTACATAGCTGCTCAAAGTTTTTGCAAGTATGCAAGAAAGCACAGGTGTGATTTATACGATACCTAGATATGCATGGTCTTATGTAGGGTACTGTACCCCAAGAATGGACATAGATTGACTTCAAAGAAACTCGTTCACAAGAAAATTTCTGCTCATTAAAGTGCTTTATTTAAATATTTTAAGTGTATCACGCGGATGGAGTAAGAATGTTGAAGTATCACAGTCAAGTGGGAAGCGATACACAGCCAAATGCCCTGGCAGCTGTCGTCATTTGAAAGCAGTGCTAGAAGTGAGTTTTCATTGCTCGAGTATCATGATAAAATTTTTTGTTGATTTACATCAAAAGATTAAGACGCCACTATCACCTTTCTGGCTATTCCAACTCCCCTTCCTCTTCAGATTCCTCCCCTTCAGACTCTTCCTCTTGTAGTTGCTCAACATTTGGTATGGCACGTATGCAAGGGGGCCATAAGTTACGGACTCTGACATTGGGGTTGATGGCAATCTGAGGTCCCCGTGGAGGTTCATTTCGTGGAAGATGCATGCTACCCTGAATGTTCAACTTCTTCGTATTCCACATTCGATCTGATGCGGTATGTGGAATCCATGCAAGGGTATCGAATTTTTTCTTCAGAACATGGCGGAGACGATGCTTGGCCTGTAAAGTGATGTTGGAAATAAGGGCCATATATTCGTGGAAATATTTGGCTTTTTTGAAATTCTGGCCAGGATAATGAACAGGTTCGAGAGGAAAGAAGCGGTGAAACTGTTGCAACCAATGCTCGTTATCAAGGACAACAAGCTGACATGCAGTAAATGGTAGCTCCAGAATGGTGTATAAGCCTTCGACTGCCTGTTTTTCACGAAGAACTGTGGGGATGTTTGTCCAAGCGCCCTGTGTACTGCTTCTCTGGTTCGGAGATTCGACCAGGATGTCATAGTACATTTGCTCCAGAATCTCCCGGGCCTGTAACTCTAAATCACCTTCCCTATTCTGAGGTTGGGCTTGACGGAGTGGGTTGCGGTTTCCACCGCCACGCTGGTGAAAATAGTCGACGTCTGGGCCGCGCATACGTTGAGCAGGAACAACTCTGATGCCAGCGAGTTGATGACCAATCTGTGGAAGGTCGCGATCGGGAGGACGGATTATAGATAAGGACATAGTAGAATTAGCTGTACGATTCCGATTCCTCTCTTGGTGTATGGGTGGTCTCCCGCGCTCCATTTCTGCGATTCCTAGGAGTCGTCGGATGTCCCGAATGCTGGCCATCTTGTAAGCTTGGCATATTGCTTGCTCAGTAAACTCCCTAGCATACGGAATACGATATGCCCCATTCTCGGTATCTGCCTCAATGTCGCAAATGAAGTACACGCCTCCTTCATACATTAGGGGATGTGTTGGGGCATCTGGGTCATCCTCATCATCCATTTCTGGGTCATCTAGAACCTCCTGTGAGGCCTCTTGTGCGAGGCGACGGTATTGACCCCATGGAGTGCGGTAGGCAGCATTGAGAATCCAGACCATGATGGCTCCAAGGGACAAGGACGAGTCCCATGCTCTTGTCCGAAGGGGAGAATCGAGCATATTCTTGAGAACAGCATGGACAGCACCGAGGCGGTACCATTTGAAATACCTACGGGAGAGGAAGTAAGTGGACCAAGGAGGTCACATTAAGAAGAGAAAGACTTGCCACCAATCTTGGGAAGGAACCTGAAGTATTGCTCGAGCAAAAATATCGGGAGGAGGAGCGACCAAGACCGTAGAAGCCCTATCAAGAGATACCCGGATTTCCAGTCTAGCACATCCATCTTGTGTGTCCCTTTGGCGTTCGTCTTCTCCGGAGGCACAGCGGTGGATAATAATGCTCTGTCGCTCGAGGGTCGAAAGAAGTTTCTTCAGGCGATCTTTTGAGAGAAGTTCTTGAGGATGAGTAGGAGAGAAGAGACCGTTGTGATGCTGATATGAAACTGATTTCTCGGTAGTATACGCCTGAATGTACGTAATACCTCGACCTTGATTTACAGTGGGCGCCCATGCGAAGCCTGCGACATCTTGGAGCAGCATAACCTTGTGTTCATACCATCTTTTCGAATTCTGAATGCGATGGGCATCAGGCAAATGGGGGAGGATCCAGTTGATGAGCCTGGCATGGGCATCAGAGCGCCAGGTGAGGATATGTCCGGGAACTCCAAACTCCAGGGCGACATCAACTTGCCATTTCTCTGGTTTAATAGCGTCCATATTAAGGACATGGGTGAGATCATCGAGACCTTCCTGTCTGTCCTGTTCATCTCCAGCATCATGAAATGTAGCAGACTTCCAACCACGCAGCTCGTGACCGTAGTAAGCGTTGGAAAAGTTAGGATGGAGGTTCCGAAGGCGATCCAGGAAAGACCTGGAGAAATTCGGAAGGAGATTGCTGGGAATGTCGAGGGAACCCAAGTGTAATTGACCACGCTGATCGCGATACAACTCCATTGCATTTTCGTATGTTCTTGGCCAATGGTTGGCTTGATTCGGCATGATTTCAGAAACGGAAGGGCGAAGGGCTCTGTTGTACATGAGGGAGAGAGACTCTGGTGGTATGAGTTCCCTGCCGTGCAATGCTGGCAAGAATACCCTGACTACGTGGCGATTTGCTACTTTTCCAAGAGGGAAGTTCGGGATGGTATGCATGGGGACAGAAGTCTGGACCTGTGGTTGAACAAACATATCAATGAATGGTCATTTGACGGGGAAAAAAATGTACTTACACCATTGATCCAGACTGCAGCCAAAATATGCGCATTTTTCTTGAGAACATCCCGAAAAGGTGGGACTGGCCAGACAGCCATCGGAACTCTATAGGGAAGACCTCTCGTGATACCGATCAAAGAGTCGTAGTCCCGAGTAACAGTGACTTGGTGCAAGCGGGGTAAACCTTGTGGGAGGTTGAGACTAATGTCGTGCTGGTTCTCCAGATCCAATCCCCTACGACCAGCCAAGACAAACTTGAGAAATTTGAGCTCGCAGTTCTCTTCTTGTTCCGGTGCTAGTGATGCTCGGTATAGATCACGAGCCTCCCTAACGAACTCTCGAAATGTTCTCTGATCAGGTTCGACCATGCGGTCGTCAGGATAGAGACGTTGAGCCATGGGTGTACTAGAAGGAAAATGAGGAGGTTCTGAATGCCTGTGTAGATAGAATGGAAAGGTATGGCGGTAACTCTGCACATGTATTCCTGCCGTGTTTTCCTTAGGTCGCGCCGTACTTTTCTCAAGATCACGCCGTGATTTCTGTAGAGTCACGCCACACTTTTCTACACTTTCTTATTCAAGTCATACTATACTTTTATTTCTGTGAGATGTCATATTGTCACATGTAAACTAGCAGTATTCAAACAGGATTTAAGTCCTTAAAAAACGTCGGAAAAGATACATCAGCATTTTGAAAACCAGTGGAGCTGGAACAACTAGATGAATCCATGATCCGAAGGGAAGGAAGCTCGAGCGCCGAGCTCAAAGGGAAGAGTGAGCTGGAGCTGAGTTACAAGCTGTGCAACGACGTGATGGCAGCATATTAACAAGTAAGGATACTGGTATTGCACCAAAGAAACCTTTAGACTAGGTTAAAATGGCTGCGAGAACCAGTAGAGCGCATGATCAAGCGAGACTTGCCTTGGGTGCCAGCAGGCGAGCTGCACTATCCGGTAATTGAAGCGCATCCATCAGGGCCATTTAGACGTATCAAGGATGATGGAAAAACGGTTTAAATGCTGTAGAACTGGTCAGAATGAATGTGCATATAGTAAGACTAACAGAAAGCAAGCCAGAAGAGTCGTCAGGTGATACCAACACTCTTTACATTGTCTACAGGCCATAGAGACGCACTAGAGCGGTTAGGAAGCAGTGCGATGACGAGAGGGAGGTGTCAAGTGGAGCCACAGACAATAAATGCGGAAAACAAAAGTGGAACTGGAGGGCGAGGAGGCCAGATGCAGGTATAGGGATTATATGTGATGTCGGGGGTGATTGGAGATGACAGTAGATACATCGATGTTGATGGGAATGGGTGCCATATGATTGACAAAGCGAAGGGTGAGCGAGACGAGCCGAAAAGACTCAGTCTGGGAGTGTTAGCCGGAAAGAAGGCAGGTCAGCATATGGCACGTGCATAAGGTGACAGACGTACCTAAGTGCGGTATGACTCTACTAGTAAAAAAAGCACAGTGCGATCTCAGAAAAAGTGGGGTGTGAAGACTCCCAGAAATGTGTGGCTTGATATCGAGATAGGTGCGGAAAAACTGGACAGGAACGAATGTGCAAAATTACCGCCATTTGGAAAGAAGAGAGAGAAGGAACGTATCAGTATCAAATTTTGGATATTCTAACCTCAGTTCAGGGTCAGTAAAGTTGGGTCAGCGAAATTTTTCTTGCCCAGGATGCTGAGGTCGCTAGACCAAGAATGGAAGCGTTAAACAAAAGCTGACAAACAGGATCTTATTCCAAGGGTTGTCGTAATGTTCGGAGCTCCTACAGTTCCGAGGATTAGGGTCGGTACTACTATAAGCTTTCAGATGGGTATGAAAAATTTCGAGCATCATGTTTTTGATACTTGAAATTATGCCAAATTTCACAAGGATGTTAGGTGGAACAAGGTTTGTGCCATGAAAGGATGACCGTCAATGTTTCTAGAATTTGAGATTTACTTGGTCGCTCTTTGTTTGTCTACTTTAGTTCAGAATTTACAGAACGACCATGTCAAGGATTCCAATATCAAATAACGATATACATGTTTAGCGACGGGCAGATATATTTGAACGATGAGTTCCGCCACGACCACGACCACGACCACGACCACGACCATGACCACGACTCTCACGATCTCTGGAGTTGGATGAAAATTTTCCACCATTACCTGGGCCAAGACTAAGGTCGTCATCCGAAAAATCATGAGCATCATGAGTGGCAGTGCGCTGAACCTCTCGTGTCTTGGGTGGATTGAAGATTGGAGACCTTCTGGAATCTGAATCTGAAGGATGGGGGACGAATTCTGTGATGCTTGATGCCTCGCTGTTGTGGCTGACTGTGAGCTTAGATATTTTCCCCAATTCTTCAGGATCCATCTCGCCTTCCACAGGTGAGATTGGTTCATTAAACAACGAGTCAGTGGACATAGGTGTACCAGGTGTTTTTGGACTTGAAATTGTGTCGGGAACAACTGTAAGAATAGTAGGGGCCTCTGGAACAGTGATTGGAATAGCCGAAACGATGGTCGGAACTAGAGTCGGAACGTTCGGAACCACGTCCGAAACACCCGGAACCACCTGAGGCTTTGAAACGGTGTTAGTTTTAGCTGGAGTGGCAAGAAGACGAAATTACAGTGCCAGATTGCATATGAACCAATTCATCGTTCTCCACCTCAGCGATCGGCTTGGAATTTACCTTCCTCTGGCGTGGTTTGGGCGCCTTTTTCTTCTCCCTTGGCCTTTCTTCTGATTCTTCATCTGCATTTTTGCGAGATTTCTTATATTTTCCCTTTTCCTCATTGACATTTATTTTTCCATCTTCTGTCGACGATGCCGAAGGCAATCCAACTGCCTTGCGCTTCTTGGAAGTAGCGAGTTGTGGTACAGGATTAGTGCTGATGCTATCATCACCACTATCATGCTCATCACTTTCGACGTCGATAAGTTTCAGATCATTTTCTGGTCCAGAGAACATGTTCTCTAAGTGTCTTGTATGAGTATTTGTGGGACGGATTGAATAAAATGTGCTTACTGAATTCCTCATCTAATTGAGGTTCCACAAACGCTTGATGCATTCGACCTTTGGTGAATGCAAGCGTGTTGAGGAATACATCTGGAGTACCTTGAGCAATCAACCTGTATATATGGACTTGTTTTTGCTGAGGGTAGCGGTAGATGCGGCCCCTCAGTTGTTCGTCATCCATTGCTGACCAGGTAGAATCCTAGTGAAAATTAATACTTTGGCAAGTGAACGTTGTGATGTTATAAAATAGGCTTACCGCCATAATCATAATGTTAGCACAAGCGAGATTCAAACCAACCATGCCTACAGTTGAGAGAATGAGCACACGGGGACCGTGCTCACGAGTTGACTTGCGAAACGCTTCGAGAGCAATATAGCGCTTGTTCACTGGGACTTTTCCATGCAGCTCAACACAGCGAACGGAATATAGTGAGAAAACCTGAAAGATGCATTAATATCATATTTTACCCACTGATTCAACTGCTTACATCGCTCAGAACCTGGTTTGTACTTGGAAAGGCAGAGAAAACGACGATCTTGTCGCATGTGTCATAGTTCCTGTCCTCAATGCTCATATTTGGGATCAGGGTGCGACCATCACTTTCGATCTTCAGTGGCCGAGCACCATCATTTTTCAGGTGGTACTTGACAATCTCTGCGAGCACCTCTAGTTTAATGGTGTGGTCACCCTGCAACCAGGTGTCCTTTGATTCCGGCTTTGTCCATGAGACTGATTCTGGATCGTTTTCAGAGCTTGAAAAGAGCATGGACCGCCTGAAGTCTGTGTAGAAGTTCTGTAGACACAATTAAGTAAACATGATTGAGTACCGAGACATGGTTATTCAGATTTACAAGGAATTCGGTGGTATATCCGGATGAGGGATGACCCACAATTCCAGGTCGACTGACACAGCATAAATGAGCTTATGCTCACCTTTGAAGCACCAATCAAGGTCGCCAGTGGGTGCTGTTTGATCACAGTTCGTGCAATGCGACGAAGGTTGTCCATTTCCCAGTCATACATCTTGACGAGCATGGGATGCTCCACATATGGCTCTATGCCAAATATCTTGTTTCCTGTATGGTCAACCGAGTTTACTGTGCGCCGAATTACATGCGTCGCAAGGTATTCCCTCATCTTTACCATCCATCTGACCATGACCTGAGGGTATTCGAGATTCACCATATCTGCAAGAGGCTTGCTTCCAATGAATACAGCACGGAGGGGATTAGATGAGCTGCCGGCTTGTCGTTGACGATTCCGGTCACGGCGGGTTGCACCGGAAAGCTCCCGGTTCATTTGCATGTGCTCGTCATGGTTGAAAAACACAGAAATGCCAAGCAGTTGGCCAAAGATCCACAGGTCCTTTGTAACAGTCGGTATGGTTACACGTGATAGAAAGCTATATCACTTACCTCAGGTTTTGTGGTGACGGGAGTGGCTGTCATGGCGACCATGATCTTGGACTGGGCACGCAGTTGACGGGCAGCAAGATGAAGTTTGTTGTATTTTCGAGCCTCATGTGCCTCGTCGAGAACTAGGAGTGAGTACTCCTGACCGAAACTAGTCTTACTTCCATTTGTCGCATAGCAAGAAGAGCGGATGGCAGTTCCGGCATCCTTTCCGGTACCTTCATCAAAAATGCAGATGGCATCATCAACCATGGCCTGAAATATCAAAGAATCAGGAATATTCAGACGTTTGATACATTAAATGAAATTGGCTTAGACCTTGTGAGTCATGAGAATGATCCGACGGCATGGCGGTTGGTGACTGGCAGTATATACTGTGGTCCACCAGTCGGTGCGCGAAGAAAGTTTGCCCACATAAGACAGGATATCAAAGGTGTTCCTGCTCAAAAATCGATGTATCTCTCGTATCCACTGTTCCTGTAAGTTGACCGGGCAAGCGAATATGATTGGAAGTTCCGGAATGTTTCCGGGTTTACCTTGAAACTGCAGGTCGGCTAGAAGATCATTAGCAGATGTAACCAGCGTAAATAAATGGCGCTCACCAAATATTCCAGGGAATTTCTTGTGTGTCGAGTAGTACTGACGATAGTAGGCCAGACAGGAGGCAAGACCAACAGCTTGCATGGTTTTGCCGATTCCGACACCATCCATCACCATAATTGGTTGTGCCTGAAATGCTCGTTGAATCATGCGTAGAATTCCAACAAGCTGATGCCAGCGAGGCCGAAGGGGTTCCCGAGGGTTATTCTCAGCAGCCAACCAGCTTTCACCTTCGTCAGTCCAAGGCTGAATGAGTCCATTTGGATCAGTCCACTCCTGGAAGAATGGAAGTTTCTTGTCTTCCAGACCAAGCTGTGCCCATAGTTGGTATTCGGAGAGATGCGAAAGGTCCTCCACACCCTCCCGCCAGTTCTGAATATCGATAATCTCTCCCTTGGGTACCTCAACTGGCTGCTCATCATCCGGATTGATTTCTTCCAGTGCTTCCTGTATCGCACGATCCAGTTCCACCACCTGACTTCTTTTTGCAAGCTGGCTTAGCGTTTCCTGAACTGACTTTGGCAGCTCTGCACCAGCAATCGGTTAGTTCTGGGACCAAGGTTCCGAGTCAGAGACTCACTCTTAGAAGATCCTAACTCCACCTCATCCTGACGAGCAGTAGCTAGCATGGCTTCTAGTTCCTTCTTCTTTTCCTCCAAGATATCTAGGGTGCCTTTGTCCTTATACCGACCCATAGTTCTGATTACGTTTGCCAACAGTTTGAGGTATGCTTTGAGGTCCTTCACAGTCAGCTTGAAGTGAGGGTCCTTGAATTCTGAAAGAAGAAAGGATGTCGGATGGGAAATGAACAGAATAAGGTACCAGTAATTGACATACTTTGCCATTCGTCATTGATCCTCTTCAAGCCACGCTCAAGTTTATTGACTTCTCGAGTGGTTGCTTTCTTGTATTTCGCCCATGTGTTGACTAGAATGGATTCGATGAATTTCCTGACATTCGGCTTCACCGTTCTTGTCATTCCAATGAATCCAGAAGTGCCGAGCAGTTTTGCCGTCATAGGAACCGTAAGCCTGCTGGATACCATCGCATCCTCATAGGTAGGAAGCTATGATTTGAGTTAGAATTGAATTGAATTGAATTATGGACTGCTACCTGCCTCTCGCTGTTGGAACTCTTCCATGGCATCGTATGCTGTAAGATTTTCCTCCTTAAAGACATTGTCAATGACCTTGGACATGTTCCAGATCGGATTCCAGTGCTCTTTAAACCAGTTACTCCAAGCCTGACGGCCTTCCTGATGATTGTCGCTACGACTTCTTGCCAGCTTCATTTGATCCTCGGATGACCTGCAGTTTCCAAGTGCAGTGGAGTAGGCGGAAACCGCTTGTGCTGTGTGAGTTGTCCAGCTTGGTTCGTTCATAGCGGCTTCAGTAGCCACTGCCCCATCTCTGGTTAACCATGGGGTACCGACAGTGTTTGTAAGCGTCTGCCATGTTAGAGATGTCCATGGCAGTCCCTCTGTGTTTCCGAGAAAAAGAAGTGCAGTGCTGAGGGCAAGTGTAGGCATTGAATGTATGATAATGACAAGATTTTTGGTTGGTTGGATGATGAGTGCTTAGACCCCATAAACTATGTAACGGATGATGGACCCTAGTCTTGTGATGACCCTAAGACCTAAAATGGTGGTAGGCACCGCTTGCCATGCATATCCTAAGCCGCATATTAGGTTATGTTATCGGCAATAATCACCGAGTTTTTAATTGGTCAATTAGTCAACAAAGCATGACTCTTCGTAAGACTGGAAATTCAGACTGTTGAGAATGCAATTCGATTTTCATACACCTATACTTAAGAATTGTAACCCTAAGTTGATAAACATAGCAGGTCATTTCAATAACCGGATACTTACCACCCAGGGAAGCAGGAAATATCGTGGAAGGGTCAAATGGGAGTGGAATGTACACTGGGGATATTTCAAGCACTAGTAATACATCTTAAGTCCCCAACCATCCTTCAATAAAAATACACTTCAAGCTTTATGATAGACAGAATTGAATATAGTATACATAAATGTCAGGTACCTGTTACGTGTGCGCAGCGTCTAGTCTCTGTGTTCTCAAAGTCCCATAGATGTATAAAGGGTCTTTGCTACTCAGTCAGGGAAGAGACTAAACACTACATATAAATGTGCAGTTCTAGCTGAGAAAAAACGGCATAACTACTCGAGTACTTATACAGCTCGGAACCACCTCGGAACGGGAAAATGGTGGAATAGAGCACATGGTACGATACAACACGTCGGTGATGTATGGGTTAAAGGGGTTAAACTATATTACAATATGTATAGGTATAAGTAGAGCAGAGGTCCATAGAGGAAAAAGTACATGGCCTTAGTCCATAAATGGTGCGAGAGAAAAAGGTGAAAACATACAGCCATGTGGGGTGTGGTCTTCAGAATAGTGTCCAATATAATTATAAGGTAATTAAATATTTTAATCTCCAATTTTGAAAGAGAGATGTAAAGTATTCCGGCATTTCCAAGATTCCGGAAGTTCAGGAAGTGCAGGAACTGATTCCGGAACCGTCGGAACCGTCGGAACTCTGCCTACTTGTTACAGTATCATGCTAAGTGCATTGTTAGATTATGGTTCTAGTTCCAGACTCTATTAATTTCACACCAGGATATAAAAAAGCCAATATTTAATAAAGGCCCTATTTAATATCATACAGTGTAAGTTAGAAAGTGTACGGACATTATGTTCAGGTTTTTTTTTCAGTTCTAGTTCCAATTTCGGTAATGCTCCAAAAATTGCTTACAGAACCTAAACGGAACATAAAAAAATCTAGATATGTTTTGTAGACCAGATATGCGTTTTATTTCAGTGTGATAGGCAAGTCCACACGAATCGAAAAATACACTGCTGTTGCACTGCCTACATAAAATCAGTTTCTATAAAAAGCCAGACCATTGAACTAACTAAGCTTTGTCTTAGATATAAATCAGAAAATAACCCTTGACTCAATGGGAGGTGGGGTTGTTCACAGGGCCTAGCCATTCAAGCAAGCAGTGTAATCTTTCCAAACATCAGTAAAGCTCAGAAGCCATTCAAGACCATCAATCTTGATGCATGTTTCAGCCTGTTCAAAATCTTGGTAAGGTGGGGGTATTTATGCTTTTCAAAGGTGCGAAGAATAGAAAAAGGACTGGCACTCAGCTCCTTCTATTATTTGTCATATTTGTACTTTGTCGTTAGTAATACACTCATTTTTAACAGACCAGGTTAGTATTTTCAGAAAATTAGACTTTCAAGGATATTTGCTTAATACTCATTGGCCAGATGCTGCACTAGCAGTGTCAGAAGTTTCCTCTATTCTTTATTGTGGAGCAGAAAGCTACGCAGTTACAAGTGGTGACTTATATACTAATAACAACCTGTATGATGTGCTCTTAATTTTATAGGAGAATTGGAATTTTTCTTTCTCAGCTAAAATACTCTGCACAGTATATCATTTCCATCATAATACTCCATTGTTTCTATGGAGAACATTGTTCACTGTTCGTGTCACTCTTCCTTAGAGTTCTGTGCAACTATAGACACATTTAAAATTAAATTTAAGCGATATTACCATCCTTTATGTCTGGTGTAAGCCAGTCAGTCAGGTTTAGAAATATAAATCGAATTATCGAAATGTCTGGAACATATCGGAACCTCGGAACCATCGGAAGTACATACTTCTAATTAGGTTCTAGTTTTCAGTATTTATATATGTAAGTATTTTATTTATTGAATTGAAAAGGATGTTATTGATCATAAATTACTTGAAATACCTCTGAAGCATTGAAGCATATACCTCTGGAGTGTCTCAGATTTTGAAAAAAAAAATAATAATGAGGTTATCATATATATTTTTACTTGATTTAATCCTCCAGCTGTTTGTTTTGTCATACATATTTTTACTCCATAAGTAAATTTTCTGTCTGTATGTTTATTATCAGTTACTCAGCCTTAGTATCCCTCCTAGTAAATTATTTTTAGACACAGGATGCTCCTATTTAATGAGGTCCAAATTTACTCGGTTGTCTGTGGTGTTCTGTTCCAGGCAGACCATTGGATCAAATGACATGAGCAACACAAATGACAATATAGAGATGCAGAAGAGATATCAATTAAGATAAATAAATCTGCAGTTTTCAGTGTTCCCAAGGATTTCTTAGGGTACTTTTCTGAGTTGCGAAGGGTTCCGAAGGGTTTCCAGGGCTCCTGAGGGTTCCGAATGGTTCTTAGTCACTGAGGGTTTCAAATCGTAGGTTTTAAAGCAGTTAATAGGGCTACTAATGGTTCCAAATGGCTCCAAGGTCTTCTGAGGATTTTGAATGTTTTTTTAGAGTTCCTGAAAGTTGTTTTTTTGTCCCTGAAGGTTCCGAATGTTCCAGATGCTCCTGAAAGTTCCTGAGGTTTATTAAGAGTCCATAGGGGTTCCAAATGTACCAGAGCGTTTCATTATTTTTCAAAATTGCTCTAGTATACAAATGTCTGTCTTAAAAAGACCAGGTGAACATGTTAAATAAGAGGAAGTAACAAGATGTGAGCCCTGATGCAAGTGTATGTCTTAGAAGGACATGTTGGATGATAGGGACAACCAATAACATGCAAGGACAGACAATCTGTTGTGTACGCAAAATCCAATCTCTTAGTGTCCTCTATGATGTGATATCTGCACATTTAATCCATCATGGTTTTCGGGGCCCATCGCGTTATGTAAGGATGCCCGCATTTCTTTCATGGCCCACCACGTTTTTCTCGACCACTTCAAATTTTTTTAATGCCCATATCGCATTTTTTCAGGGCCACCTCATTTTTTTTTGCAGCCAACTTTTTTTTCAAGGTCATCGCTAGTGTTGCCGCGGCCAGCCAATGGCTTGGCTAGCCAGTGAAAGTCGCTGCTCGTGATTTTAAGCTGGCTAGCCACGACAACGGATGTTGCAGCCGCAAACACAGGCAATGCAGCCACGACCATGACGTCGACGTTGCAGTCAAGGTCACGGACGCCGCAGCCATGCGACGTGGCGAGCAATTGGCAACGCAATGGTGCGTCGTGCGCCCAGCACCACATGGTAATGACCCCGCACTAACACGGCGACAACGACGACACAAACGTGGGCAACACAAGGGAGCACTCAGCACCACATGGAGTCGACATGACAACGGCGACAACGCGGGCACGGGTAACGCAAGTGCGTCGCCAGCACCACACGGCGATGGCAGCGACAACGACGATGACCCAGGGGCATGGCGAAGACAACAGCGAGGGTGTGGGCAACGCAAGTGCACCCCCATCACTACATGGTGACAATGTCGACGACGATGACGATGGTGAGGGCACGGGCAACGCAAGGGTGTTCCCAGCACCACACAGCGATGACGAAGACGAGGACAAGGTTGTGGGCAACGCAAGCGCGTCCTCAGCAACAACGCAGTCATGACGAGGATGAGCCAAGCCGCGACCACAATGACAGATCTGTGACCAGCACGATAATGCCAATGTTATCACCTTTTGTATCCCTTTTCGATCTGTAGTACATCTTTTCGTTCAAAATTAATACTACTCTAATTGGTACTAAAGCCTTGGCCTGAGCCGGGCCTTTGAAAGCCCTGAAGTCAAGCTTTTAGGGTTCATGGCTCGGGCCTGGAATAAGTAGAATCAAAGTGTACCCAGGCCGAGCCAAAGCCATGGCTTTCAAGCCTGGGCCGGAACAACACTACTCAAAAAAAGGTGATGACCATAAAAATATAATTTGAGGTGGCCGCGAAAAATACAGTGGTCATTAAAAAAAGTTGAGGTGTGATGGCCATTAAAAAAAATGCGGGCATCCTTACATAACGCGATGGGCCCTGAAAACCGCGGTGGATTATATGTGCAGATATCATGCCATAGTCCTCAAAGGTGACACAAGGTCCTATAGAGTTCCAAGGGGGCTAAATACTTAGGAAGAGAAGAGACTAGACACTACGTATATTGCGCAGATGTAGCTGGGGAAACACAATGTAATTACTAAAGTATTTATACAGTTCAGAACTACCTCAGAACAGAGTGGTAGAACAGAACATGTGGCGATATACAATGGCCTAAATACTTGGTGGATAGAAGGGGAAATATTAGGGGGATCAAGAGAGCAAAGGTCAATGTAGGAATAGTGATGAAGGCTCATGAATTCATTCCATGAATGGTAAAGAAAGAAGAACAGGGTGAATCTAGGATGGGAATGGACATATAATCAGGTGGGGCATACCCTTCAGGGAATATTATCCAATAGCATTCTGGGGAAAGGTGAAACTATGAGTTCTAATATTTCAGATGGGGTGTTAAGTATTTCGAAGGTTCTGAAAGTTAGGAACCTTTGGAAGTGTGGAAGTCTAGAAGAGTCGGAACTGCGGACATCTATTCCGGAACCTTCGGAACACTTGGAACTGTGTTACATAATCATTTTAATCATTTTGAATAGTAAGGAGATAACACTATAAATTCTAATGAAAGTATCCGTCTTCAATGATAGATGAGCATGTTGGATAATAATAGGGAGTAACAACATATGAATCTCAGTGCAAGTGTCTGTCTTAGAAGGACAGGTAAGCATGATGGATCATAGGGGTAGCAACATATAAGCCTCAGTGCAAGTGTCAGTCTTAGAAGGACAGGTAAGATTGTGCATATTGACTGATAGGGGTAACAGCATATGAAGCCATGTGAAAGTGTCCATCTTAGAAGGAAAGCTCAGCATCTTGGCTGATTATTACAAGTAAGCCCGATTCCAGTGGTTCTGAAGGTTCCGGAATCTCGGAAACATTGGGACACTTTACAACTCCAATTGGAATGGAAACCCAAAGATGGACTTTCCCCAGAATTTTATTGGACACAATTTCCTGAGGACTATGCTCCATATATTCATATGGAGATTCCTATTCTTGATTCCCCTTATTCCTTGTGACTTTCCCTTTTGTAACTGAGACCATGTGTCCTCAGAATTGTTTTTGTCACGGACCTCCACACCCCCTGCCATCATGCTTTTGATTACAGCATTATCCAATTCCACCCATCGATTATTGAGGCCATTGTAGTATAACATATGTTCTGTTCCACCACTTTCTGTTCCGAGGTGGTTCTGAGATGCATAAGTACTTCACAGTTACTCTGTACTCTCTAGCTATATCTGCGCAATTATTGTAGTGTCTAGTATCTCCCTGCCGGAGTCTGGAGTCTCAGCAGCGACCCCTCAGATCTCTATAGGACCTAGTGTCGCCTTGAGGATACTCTGAGAGATTGGACGTTACACACGCATAACACTGATTGGGGTTACAACATATGAACCCAAGTGCAAGTTTTCATCTTAGAAGGACAGAACTCTAAGTACTTCATACATCTCGGAATGGAGAGTAGTGGAACAGAGCACATGTTGCAATACAACGGCCTCAGAAAATGGTGAGCGGAATGGGGTAATACTGTAATTAAAAGGAAGATGATAGGAGGAGCGGAGGCCAGTGACAAAAACAACTCTGGGGGTACATGATCTTAGTTACAAAAGAGGAATGAGCGAAGAACAAGGGGAGTCAAGAACAGGAATCTCCATATGACCATATGCAGCATAGTCCTCGGTAAATAGCATCCAATAAAGTTCCGGAGGAAGTCCATCTTTGGGTTTCCATTCTGATTGGAAAGTTGCAGTGTTCCACGTTTCCAAGGTTCCGGAACTTCCGGAACTGTGGGAAGGTATCTCAGACGCGTCGGAACCGCGGGAACCGATTACGGAACATTCGGAACCACCGGAATCACTTGTAAGTGTCAGTCTTAGAAGGACAGGGTTTATGATAGAGATAACAACATATGAACCCCAGTACAAGTGTCTGTCTTAGAAGGACAGGTAAGCATGATAGATCATAGGGGTAACAATATATGAACCCCAGTGCAAGTGTCCGTCTTAGAAGGACATCTCAGCTGATAGGGGTAACAACATATGAACCCCAGTGCAAGTGTCCGTCTCAGAAGGACATCTCAGCTGATAGGGGTAACAACATATGAACCCCAGTGCATGTGTCAGTCTTAGAAGGACAGGGTTTATGATAGAGATAACAACATATGAACCCCAGTACAAGTGTCTGTCTTAGAAGGACAGGTAAGCATGATGGATCATAGAGATAACAACATATGAACCCCAGTGGAAGTGTCAGTCTTAGAAGGACATCTCAGCTGATAGGGGTAACAACATATGAACCCCAGTGCAAGTGTCCGTCTCAGAAGGACATCTCAGCTGATAGGGGTAACAACATATGAACCCCAGTGCAAGTGTCAGTCTTAGAAGGACAGGTAAGCATGATAGATCATAGGGGTAACAACATATGAACCCCAGTGCAAGTGTCAGTCTTAGAAGGACATCTCAGCTGATATGGGTAACAACATATGAACCCCAGTGCATGTGTCAGTCTTAGAAGCACAGGTAAGCATGACGGATCATAGAGATAACAACATATGAACCCCAGTACAAGTGTCAGTCTTAGAAGGACAGGTAAGCATGATAGATCATAGGGGTAACAACATATGAACCCCAGTGCAAGTGTCAGTCTTAGAAGGACATCTCAGCTGATAGGGGTAACAACATATGAACCCCAGTGCAAGTGTCAGTCTTAGAAGCACAGGTAAGCATGATGGATCATAGAGGTAACAACATATGAACCCCAGTGCATGTGTCAGTCTTAGAAGGACAGGTAAGCATGATAGATTATAGGGGTAACAATATATGAACCCCAGTGCAAGTGTCCGTCTTAGAAGGACAGGTAAGCATGATAGATCATAGAGATAACAACATATGAACCCCAGTGCATGTGTCAGTCTTAGAAGGACAGGGTTTATGATAGAGATAACAACATATGAACCCCAGTACAAGTGTCAGTCTTAGAAGGACAGGTAAGCATGATAAATCATAGGGGTAACAATATATGAACCCCAGTGCAAGTGTCCATCTTAGAAGGACAGGTAAGCATGATAGATCATAGGGGTAACAACATATGAACCCCAGTGCAAGTGTCAGTCTTAGAAGCACAGGTAAGCATGATGGATCATAGAGGTAACAACATATGAACCCCAGTACAAGTGTCAGTCTTAGAAGGACAGGTAAGCATGATAGATCATAGGGGTAACAACATATGAACCCCAGTGGAAGTGTCAGTCTTAGAAGGACATCTCAGCTGATATGGGTAACAACATATGAACCCCAGTGCATGTGTTAGTCTTAGAAGGATCGGCAAGCATGAGAGATCATAGGGGCAGCTAAATGTGAGTTTTTATGGGTATATCTAGTAACTGATAAAGACAACAAAATGTGAATTCCAGTGCAAGTATAAGTCCTAGAAGGACAGGTAACCATATTATAGTATCAAAAATTTAAATTTTAACTCCCTAGGGAGTGAGCAAAGATACTCATAAACCCTAAACCCCCACTTAAAATTAACTACATACAAGTCACGGCTGGTTGTGCTCTGCCAATACAGGGCAACCTGAAGCTGATATCATGGGCATTCATGAACACGAATGCAATAAAATGGAGGGCACATTA
Source organism: Austroboletus niveus (assembly GCA_038090255.1). Classification (NCBI taxonomy): domain Eukaryota; kingdom Fungi; phylum Basidiomycota; class Agaricomycetes; order Boletales; family Boletaceae; genus Austroboletus; species Austroboletus niveus. The sequence goes on along the minus strand of JBBPMJ010000047.1, from coordinate 61,484 downwards.
GAAATCTGATAGCATATCTTTTGTACCCAGCCAATAATCCTTGTCCGTCCTCTTGCCAATTTCACCTTTGGTCAACCATGCAAAGTCTTGGTATCGATCCGGGTCGGGACGAACTTGTCCTGCAAGGATATGGGCCTTGTAAAAAAAGACGACGTCCTGCAGAGTGTTAAGTCTATATATGTGCTGACAACGGGAACCAACGCACGTCTTGTGTGCTTTTTCTCGGAGGGTGGTACACGCCAATTGGGTTGCGACCCACTATCCAGGTGTCCATGTGCTGTCCACACTCACAGCCAAGCCTGCGGTGTGCAGCCTGGTCTGCTTGAATCCAACACTAACTAGCGACATGTTGAAAAGACTTACTGCATGCAGGAATTCGTCCTTGAGGACACCTCCTTGTGGAAACCGCCATACATCCCTGCCATTCTCGTGCGTCTTGAGCAAGAGATAGAGATTCCGCTGACCCCTTCTGTTGAGGCTCCTTTGATCATTGGACTCGTCTGCCGGATGGACGCGGGGCATGGACTCGTCGACCTCGTCCTTCATGGCGATTTCCATGAGCTCTGTTGCCTCGTTGCGCTCCTCGGCAGAGTGCAAACCAAAGGGCGCGCCGAACGCACTGCGCTCGCGTCGCCTCTCCTCGATGTTGAAGCGGGTCTCGAGCGGGGAGCCCTGCTTGAAGTAAAAATCTGTCGGGAACGGATTGCGAAGTGCGCGGTGTATGCGGGCCTGGTAGGCAAAAAAGGCGTTTTCAAAGGGTGTCGGTGTGCGTGTGATGATTGGGGCGCGGTTGAGGACGATAGCGGCGTGTAGGGCGGGGCGGAGAGCGGCGGCATCGGTGGCCAATGCGCGTCTCCAAAGTTGTCGGGGGAGCATTGGAATGAAAAGCAGCGTGGGAAGAATACGTTGGTCGCGCTATGTCGGTTTCGCTCGTGTCGAACGCCTACCTCGACGACAATTCGGCGAAAATCAGGTCCAAGCCTGTCCCATGGGAGGTCAGCGTCTCGTTGTTTCCCGCCGTCGTCGCTCATGTCGCCCAGGGCTATCAGCGCGCCGAGCTCATCACCTCGGAGGAGCTTACCCTCATCAAGAAGGTAGACAGACAGCCTAGGGCCAAAATGGAGTCCATCCTCGTATCCGACGGCCAGGTCTATGCTCTCCTCTATCTACGCCTCCTCAAGAAACTCCAGAGGGTCGACACCATGCAGTGTCTTCTTGTTCTCATCGTCGACGCGCTCTTGGGTTCGTTGCCGTTCTTCGTCCGTCCTCGCCCACTGATCACGCGAGTAGATCACGATGAACGGATACCGCTCTTTACGAGAGCCACACAGTCCGATCCTGATCTCCCTTACCTGCCCCTTCTGAGGTACTAATTTCTTCGTCCTCAAACTAGGAGATCCTCACGAGACGGTCCAGGACTCTGGAGACTCAAGACGAGTTCGTGCAGCTCAAGTCGGCACAGATCCTCACTATCCTCCTCAGCTCCGAGTCTACCCCCCTGCAGCATCAACATCTCCAACCCTTTTTGAGGCTCCTCGCATCCCTCGTACAGGGCCAATCAGCAAACAAGCGCGAGGTTGCGGTACAGTGCCTTGAAGCCTTGTTGGCCCGTCCAGATTGCCGCAGAGCTGTCTGGGCTATTCCGGGCATCATCGCTGGGCATGTCGTTGTTCTCTGTCATTTCTACGCGGTCTTATATTTCTAGTACAGATTCGTAGACATTCTCCGCCATAAACCGACACCTCAAATGAGCTACCAAGTCATATTCTGCTTATGGCTCTTGACTTTTGAACAAGACGTCGCCTCGCAGATCAACAAGTGGGTCACTCTTGATTTTGCAGTGACGGTCGTCACCGAGCATTTACCCACAGCAAGTTTGACATCATACCCCTGCTGATCTCGGTCGCTCAGGTAGCAGCCAAGGAAAAGGTCATTCGCGTCATCATAGCCACCTTCCGGGTACGGCCTATCCCCTTCGATGTTTTTCAGTCCTCATGCTTCTGTAGAATTTGATAACGAAGGCATCTTCCTCCAACTTGCCAGCTATGCTCGTCGCGCAGTTGCTTCCGTTCTCCAAGAACCTCTCCGCTCGTAAATTTTCCGACGAAGATATTCTTGAAGACGTCCAGTTTGTCCGAGACGAGCTGGAGCGTAACTTTGAGAGCTTGACGTAAGCATCCAAGGAAAATACATAGATAGGCGTGTTGACACCAAATTCAAGGACTTATGACGAGTATGTCTCCGAGCTGGCGTCCGGTCACTTGTCCTGGACGCCTGTACACGAGTCGGATGATTTTTGGCGGGAAAACGCATCCAAGCTGAACGAGAAAGATTACGAACAGCTCAAGTGGGTTTTATCTCACGAGTGGTATATCATTAGGTGTTGAACCCGATCTCTGTAGGATCCTCATCCGCCTTTTGAATTCCGAGGATCCCCTCATACTAGCTGTTGCCGTACATGATCTCGGACAGTATGTCAAACACTACGAGCGAGGGAAGAAGTAAGTCGTCACTTGTCCTTGAAGCCCGCCCCAGACCAACATCACATTCCAAGAGTCATCACAGACCTGGGTGCAAAGGCACGAGCAATGGAACTCATGACACACCAGAGCCTGGACGTGCGCTACCACGCACTTATCTCTGTCCAGCAACTCGTCAGCCACCCATGGGTCGCCGTATGACAGCACAAGGAAGATGATGATCAACGTACAACAGCAGCGTTTCGTAGTTAGAACAGATGACTATAATAACCCATGTCACGGTTGGACCCAAACCTCCGCAACGACATCTAGTTCTTTCAATGTATGTGGTTCCTTAACCGTAGATTCTGTCGGTTCTAGGTCTGCGTCTGAGAGATGGTCACCGACGAGGATGAGTCGAAGCCCGCCCGCGCAAACGAAGCCAGTGCGAAGTGGGAGGAAGGTGAGTTCAAATGTTTGGCTCACTTCGATGCGAGGTAGGTCGCTTGCTAGGTGTTGCACAAGGTCAAAGGGGTTCAACAGAACGGAGGATTGTCCGAGGAACGAACATCCACAAAGTTTTACATTCCTCGTCTCGTCCAGTGTCTCAAAATAAGGTGGAGGCAGCGATAACAGTGGGTCGCATTCACAAACGATGGGTCTCTGAGACGACTCGGCTTCGTGTTCACTTGTTGCATTGTCCGGCGGAGCGAGCAGGGCAGATGTACGTGACGAGGGTAGACGGGAAGGTGTTGGATTGCTCGGCATCGACGTCTCCAGCACGTTCTGAACCGGCCGCTGAGGCATGAGGTGTTGTACGACGAGACGAATCTGCCTGCGGCGGCCGAATGATGCCGTAGCAGCGACGCTCAGCTTGAACCCAAGCGTGAACGGTTTCCCAACTCTGACCCCGTCTGCGGCGCGTCGCACGACGACGAGATCGACATCCACATCGGACGCGGGCTCTGAGGGTTGTGGTGGCACACTCGAGATTGGAGAGAGAGGACGCGAGATCGGGACTGGGGTTCCGGGTTGTCGTGGGCGGAAGGGAGAGTTGGATCTCAAGGTGCCTGGAGTAGGAGAGCTGGGTCGGGATATGGGGAGTTGGGGAGAGCGAGGTCGGGACGGGCTGGAGGGGGCAACTGTACGTTGGAGGTAGGGCGGGATAGCACTCGGGGGCTGTGACGGTACTGGTGGAGGTGGCTGTTGTGGCCCCGGAATGCGACGTGACAGCATCTTGTGCAAAGTGTGACTACGAAACAAGGGGAAAAAGAGAACCCACTCACTGAAGTCAAGAGACGACCTGGTTCGCCGAATTTGGAACGCCACGAGATATCGAGTCGGCCAAGGGGAATAACGGTCCCGGGAGGATGGGATACCTGAAAGATGGGCATGTCGATGGGGGAGAGGATATATATATATTGCCGCGTGGCCTGGGGCTGCATGAGCGCCATCGAACCCGAAAACAATCGCTGCACGTCCAGCTTGTCCTCGTCCTCGTCGTTGATAGTGAGTCCAGAAAGGCGGTTCGCATCCTCTGCACGCCAGCCCTCTGCACATTCGAATTCCATCCTGTCGAACCACATGGTTTCCTGGGTCATGTTTTGAACGTGAACTTCGAGAAACACCTTGTCGCGTTCGACGGGGTCGAGGAGAGCTGAAGGAGACTTGGGCACGTGTACTTTGGTCTTGACCGTCAACGGATTGGTGACCTGTTGTTCTTGGTCAATCACGGGCCTCGGTCAAGGGTGAGATCGAAAGTACGTGCCGAAAACTTGTAAAACTTTTTGAAGCTCTGTAGACTCGGGTCATCCCCCTCGGCCGGTCCCGGTGCATAATGGTACCCAGGCGGGAGCCGATATGTCACCGTACACCCCAATACATGTTGACCGAGCTCCTTGACCTCATGCCGCATGACATGCTCGATCCCGTCCCCTGCAGCAAGTGTCGTCCCGCCAAGCTCGCACAGAAGCGACTTGGTAGCGGCCGTCTGCATCTCGAGGCGGACACGGACGTCCTCGACTGCCGCATGCGTCTCGTTGTTGACGGAGAAACAGCAGGAAAAGGTTTCGCCGAGTTGGATGGCGCCGAAAGCGGCGGGGAGGGTGAGGAACTCAGAGACATGCGTGAGGTCGCGGAGGGTTTTGGGGTGTCCGGGGAGAGGCGTCGTGCCTTGTAGGGAGAGGATGGATGCGGTGGAGTGTGCGGAAAAGGAGGAGGAACTGGAGTAGAAGGGCTCCCAGGCAGCGGCGAGGCCAGGTTGCTACGATGGTTATCGTTCGTGGTGGGTATTCGGGTGGGAGGAGAGCACGCACAGATACACGTATCACCTTGAGCGACAGAAGATGTCCTTGTCCATCGATACTTGCCATGGCGAGACGCTTGCGGGGATCTGTGGTAAGTTCAATGATGTTGTTATATCCCAAAGCCCTCGCCTTCCATTACAGGTATGTAGTAACCGTGTAAGCACTACGACGACGACAAGTCGATAGGGTGCACGGCGTTGATATCACACGGATATACGCACGGACAATACATACTCTTCACGAAGTGTTTTCTCACAAATGCAAGTCATGCAGATTTACCTGATTATTTTGCATGGCAAGCGTCTTCAATTGAATCTTCCCACGATATCTACTTTCCCCTCGACACCGACACCCTGCAAAATTTATATGTCAAAAATTTACGACAGACGTACGGATACCCTCTGCGGTATCTAGAACCAAGGCCAAGCCCTATGCGACTAATGGACTTCAAATCGGTGACGTCGGCTATGTTGATGAAGATGGCATGTTTATAGTTATCGGTCCCGGAGTGCCACACGAGGATCCAACTCGTGTTGTTCCTACCCTCACCGAATGACTCGGCCGAAGTGTAGTCTGATGGTTATGCGTGATGGAACTTCAAATTCTGTCGAATCATCCATGTGAACTCGTTCGCATTGTCACCTGTGACTTTTTCTCTTCGAGTTAGGAAGACACGGACACCAGTCGTTAGTGGGACATGTTGTCATTTTTAACGACATTTTATCTATGATATCATATCGTCTTCATCGTATACGTATATACGGTACGGGTTCGCCAGGCAGTGAAACAGGGGTCCATTATGGAGTGGTGTGCGGTCCGCAATAACATGCAATCATATCAAGTATCCCTCGCCAATGCTCTCTTCAAGTCTATGTTCTGCTTCTCCAACGCCTGAATTCTCACCTGCGCCTCATACATTTTCTTCAACAAATACCTCCGCCTTTCCACCGACGATCGACTACTCTTCGATAGAAACTGGAAAAACCTCTCTGGACCGGTTATCCCTTGCAATGTAGCAAGCTCGGTTTCGCATGCCTTGATCGTACTGTCTGCACCAGAAATTAGCTTGTCATTTATCGCCATGTCTTGTGTTGCTCGGAAAACGGGATCTTTGGCAGAGTTAACAGAGGAACCATGTAGAGACCGGACGAGGTACACACCATTCACGAGTCTTTCAAAGACGTATTTGAACACCGGTTTCCCTGGACGTATGGTGGACGGACGGCCTGGCAACAATTGCTGAGAAGACATTCTATGTTCCAGATAAATATAGCCCACCGTTCAAGGTTCCAATGGAAATCAGCTCCGCATGTTCCATATAACGCAGAGCAGATTCGTCACCCTTGAATGGAAAGTTTGCCAATACTTCGTAATAAGGGAGCTATATTATGACAGAGTAAATTCAACGATTTCCTGGTCACGGATCAATTAGGAGGGGTCACCTCTGTTTTCTGCGCGAGCCGTTTGAGTACGGTCCAAGCCTGTTCGCGAGTCCATGACAGAGATTTGGCGTCTTCGATATCTTCTCCAAATGCGTTCTTCCGGAGCTCGCCAACGCTACGAGAGATAATGTCCTCGACGGCGTCTTCGATCACTTGACCGCTACGGACTTTGTGGATTAACTGGAGCTCATCGTTAACAAGATAGTAAAACACGAAAGACAGACCCACATACCATATCGAGATCGCTCGCGCGACCACCAAGGCATTTGATGCTTTCTACCTCTGCCTTGGTCAATTCAGCGGTCATCCCTGTATCACGTAAACGTTGTTTCACGAACGCCAGAGCACTGCCAGTGTCTGCATCGTACAGGGGAATAGAATTCAAAGGTTTCGACGGGAGAGCTAAAAGCGTTAAAGACGATAAGGGAGCCAGCTCTAGATAACAAATTAGGCCATACCGCGGGTGATCAACTTTGCGTTCTCCCTGTTGTCGCTCACGACGATAACATGTGCAACCTAAAGTATGTCCATGAAGTAGACGAGATGCCACAAGACGATCTCTCACCTTATTCTCGACCAGGGTTGCTACCCAACCACTGAGTACTTTTTGCAGTTCCTCCTTGTAAACGCTGCTGCGTGCACCGTAATTCTGGATAACAACAACAGGAAGTGTCGCAATGGCCTCGAGTTCTTCCGCAGTCCTCTCCTTCCTTATGAGCTCATCTTCCGCTGCCTTTTCCTTCCTAAGCTCGTCCAGCATGATAGTCTTATCCTCACGACATACTCCGGGATTGCTATCATTTACGCTGAAATCTTCATCACCGACACCAAGCTCGGAGATGATGCCATTCCCGGCAACACAGTCTAACCTGCCGTCATGCCAGGTGCCCTGACGGATGCGCTCTGCTCGACGTGCTTCCTCAATCCTACGCGCTTCTGTTTCGCGGCGAGTTTTGAATTCATTCTTGGTAGCTTTCCGAAGTGTTCGGTTCACATTTATAAGAGCTGTTCCAACTACTTCGAGGATCTGTTTTAGTTGCTCCTGGAGCGTACTGCTAAAACCAGCTTTACGTGTGCATGATTTGAATAAAGGAGACTACAATGAAAAAGCAGGACACGGCTGACCTTTTTGTCCAATAACACCCATGCTCGCAATATCGATGATGTTGGTAATAGAGTTGAGGGAAGTGAAGATGGGCTTATATCCCGTCTGCTGTGCTAGAGCAGCTATAAGTCTAGTATCGGAAGTGGCTCTGTTCAACTCTTCGCAATCAATGACCAGTGTTTTCCTGTGAATGATGCGTTTCAATGAAATGTAGAATGTTAAACAATCCACTCACCGACCGCTGTCTCGCAATACTGCGGACACCATTTGTGTTTTCCCGCTACCCTGGGGACCGTGAACAAATGCAACAGTGACTGCGAGCTTGGTGAGCGATACTTTATAATATTTCATTTGGGTCGTACGTACGCGGAGGGTCAGTTAAATAGCTTCTCAAAGCATTTTCTGCTTCTCTGCGTTCCTTCCAACCGGCCAGATCCATTGTCGGGGTATCTTCGGGTGTGGATGAGAGGGTCAGTCGATCAAGAGCATAGGTCCGCAGCCACTTGAAGAGCCCGTACTCTTCGCAGAAGATTAGCCATTTGAATGGTGAAGAAGAGAAAGGTTGCCGAACCTCTGTAATCAAACCAGTTTAACATCTTCCCTTCAACACAGAGTGCTCGGATAGGGTCAAAAATCTGGGCACAACAAGTTGGGACGTAACATAAACACCCAACTTGGAGCTTACAGTGTATGTCAAAGTGCCAAGCAAGAAGAACAAGACAGGGAGGACTATTCTTGGATGACTAGTTAGCCAAGTGCGGATAGCGTGAGCTTGGAGGGGACGCTGATAAAGGACCTGCAAACGAGTAGGCTGTTTGTCATGCGACAGTAGATGCCCATGCAGGACGTTGCGCGCGATAGAGGCCGAGCGAACCCGTACAAAGGAAACATCTACGGAACGAAGTGTTCCAGCAGGTACGGGTTTCGGAGGAATCAAATCGTGTATGCGACCGTATGGCTATTAGGGGTATTAGCACAACGTCTATCGCGATAACTCGATGACTTGCACGGAAAAGGTCATAAAGGGATTCCTCCTGAATGTCGGGTCCCTCGAACGCGACCCTTAGAAGAGGAGAGGGGAACCTACTCATGTCCTGATAATGTATTATAAGCGTATCCCGTGATGTAAGTAGTAGGAACGAACCTCGGGCCATGGCCGACCTTTGACAAGCCAGACGTTGCCCCAGTCTAGCCCTGCCCAAGAGGGCATGGCATGCTTTTCAGCTTCCTCTCTCAACTGATCTTCAATGTCTTTCAGTGCACTTTGTTTGTCGCTCGCAGTGTAAGTGAATTTGACAAAGACACCGCCATCTTTTTGGTATGGTTGAAGGGAAACGACCTTGAACCCGTGTGCGTCGACGACAGAGAGGCGGGATCGCAATTCGTCGAGAAGGGACTCTTCACGAAAGAGACCGATGTAATGGCGGACACTGAATAGCGATCAGGGACGGTGAGGCGAAGGATCAAGACATGCGTACTCCCAGACGCCCAGCCGAATGGGAAATACGGAATCGACGAAGAGCCAGCCGTCCTGGGCACGTGTAGCTGGACAACCACTGGCAATAATCGCATACACTCACGTTCAGCTTCGCGACGCCGCTGTCCGTCAATTTCCGGATCTTGGGGACAATGACACGTCGCACTGGGGGAAGAAACATTACCTTGCTAATGGTAGTGTAGTGTAGCAACTAACAAGGCTAATCGTGTGAATATGGTGCCTTTTTAGGGGTGCTGCCTCGCCAAGACAATTGTTTTTGCATTGGCCCCGTTGTTTATGTGAGCCCTCGTTCTCCACCAACACTGACGTCGTCCACGTCCGTCCCGCCGTCTGCTCACCGTCGAGGTCAGCGATGACCACATATACCCAGCAAAACCACACCGTGTCTCTCGCCCGCTCCAGTTCCTTCTTTGGCACCATTAAAAACATCGTCACTGCCCCCTTCACCTGGTTCGCGGGTTCAGAGGATGAGTTTGAGGACACGAGGGGAAAGCGGAGAAGACTCGCAGTAGTCCCCGAGGACGCGCATATGGAAGACGAGACTCTGCCGAGCAGGGCCAAGAGGATGAGGGTCGACACGCCCGACAGAAACTCCCAGCCCTACCTCGATCCCCCCAGATCAGCCTTCGCCCGACCACGTCGCTTGTCGGGTCATTCCATGTCCAGCATATCCCGCGATGTCACCCGCTCCCCCCGGAAAACGCTCAATGTTCCCCCGAGGTTGCCCCATACTCGACGCACCGCATCCCCCTTTCCAACCGGTTCGCATCTCAAACCTCAGGCGATGGTGCGCACGATGTCTCTCGATCCTCCCTCTAATTCAAGTTTTTCGTCTCGTCTACGAGTCGCCTCGACCGCTACGGATGCTAAATCGGAACCAAACCTTGAAGGGCATTCAGTGCCTGCCAGCCGGGACGTATCCGCGTCTCCACGACACCTCCGGATTCGCTCCTCGCTCACCCCTCAGCCTTCTGGTTCTGCGTTTGGTCCCGTCGTCCTCCCACGTCGAGAACGCGGCGCAGATGAACCTCCCCCTCTGGCTGCTCTAATGTCAAATCCCACATTCGTAAAACCCCCGCCTGTCATGCAGACACAAGGTGCTGCGGAGCCCCAGAAGCAGATGACTCTTGGAACCCTATTAGACTCTCAGCGTAACGTATGTCCTGTATTTTGGAAGAGTGAGGACCATCTATTCATGTCTATAATAGACACGTCCACTAGCCCGCCAAAGCTCAATCTTATTCGGAACTGGGTCCATGACAGATGTGTCTGCGCGTACGTCCATTTCTTACGGAACAATATCCATTTCCGACTCATTTTTAGCAGGTCATCCTTGGCCTGTTAACAAGGCCGAAGTAGCTCTACATGAATTGGAGGTGTACAAGACCCCCTTATTACCTACACGATTGAAAGGAGCTACTGCTGTCCCGGATATGTTCTTACACAAGGAAAAGAAGCATATCACACTAATGACCGATGACAGACCAACAAAGCCTCGGCTGGGAACCAAGAGTAAAGGGAAGGAGAAAACAAGGCAGAAGGATAGGGAATCGACGTACGGGACAAAACCGTATGCAGGAGAGGGTGGTATGAAAAAGTGGCTAGCAAGGCGCAAGAAAGAGGAAGAAGAAGCGAAAGAGAAGGAGAGGTCCGATGCAATGGAAGACGAAAAGGCGGAAGAGGAGAAGAAACACAAGGAACTGGAAGCAGAGGAAAAGAGGCGTGAGGAAGAGCTCAAGGTTCCTCTAGCGCCTGTCTTCGAGCCAAGAGTACCTCGTGAAGGGCCTGTAACCTCTTCCTTGCGTGTTGGTCGTACGAGGATTGGACGAAATCACATAGAACGTCCGATATCTCGACGTGCGAAGTTTTCCGCAGCCTTCGAAGATGAAGACGAGGATATGGAAGAGTCTCGCTCAGCGGAACAGAAAGTGCTCGAGGAAGCAGCTAAGAAAGCACCAGTGTTTGAAATACCTACAGGTTTCACTTTTGCCAAAGAGGTGAGCAAGTATGACTTTTACTGGAATCTCACTTATGCCTCGCAGGCGACTATTGCGCACGACTTGACCCGTGCAAAGGAGCCACCCATTACTTCGCTTCCGTTCTCCCTCACGAAGTCTACATCCACGCTTCCTGCAGCCGAGACTGTAAAGACAGCTCCAATCATGGTTCCTCCGACTCCCGCTCTCATTCAGCCCAAGATAATGCTTATACCTCCTACGCCCGAAACTGTAAAAACTGCTTCAGAGACTCCAGCACTTCCGGTGACAATAGCACAAGCATCCAGCGCCACGGCAACCTCAAATGGGATACCAAATTTCTTTGCCAATTCCTCCGTCTTTGCTAAGCCGGCGATTATTACGGCGCCATCCTCCTCTCTCACCGTCCCTGCGGTGGAACAGTCAAAGCCAGCCGATGTTCCAAAGCTAGATGTTTCAAAATCGGCCGATGCAACTCTAGCGCTGTTCGGTGCGCTGCCACAACCTAATCCCATAGTTGCCACGTCTTCTTCCAATTCTTCTGCTCCCAAGGAAGCCGAAAACCCTGTAACGTCTGCACCACCCCTTTCCTCACCTTTCTCATTTGGTACACCTGCGAAGCCAGCCGAGCCTGTTCCCGCCCCTACTCCAAGTCCACCATCCAAGCAGCCGCCTGTAGCTGAGCCAGCACAACCTGCTGCCCCATCAAAGGTTGTTTCTTTTGCTTTTGGCGCACCAACATCAACATCAGCGGCAACCTCATCTCCCACTGCCCCTGCGACTTCGCCATCCACCGCGCCCATCACTGCACCTACCACTATTGAGCCGCCGAAGAGTGCTTTCACGTTTGGTCAGCCAGCCTCTGCTACAGCTCCTGCACCAGCGACAGCGGCGTCTACAGCTGATACACCTAAATCCCTGTTCGGTGCTTCGTCTGCAGCTCCGTTCTCCTTCGGGCAGCGCCCCAGCACTGTTCCAGTCGAAGAAAAGGCTGCAGCGAGTCCATTTTCATTCGGATCGTCATCCATAGCAGAGAAAAAGCCCACCAGTGGTTTCACCTTTGGCACTTCGACCACCTCAACGGTAGCCCCTTCTGCTACGACTACATTCAGCTTCGATCCAACCGCCAGCGGAACAACTGCTGCAGATGTCTCTAGTAAACCATTTTCGTTTGGTTCAGCTGCGCCACCACGACCAGTCACACCTCCGAAGGCTTTGCAGGAGGTAACGATGGACGAGAGCCCAGCGAGGGACATGACGTTGAGTAGCAGTGGCAACGGCAAAGCACCGGAAAGACCCACCCTCAATTTCTCCTTTAACACACCTAGCGGCTCTGCATTGTTCGCTCAGAGCCCGGCTACTACCGCGGCTCCCTTCAGTTTTGGTGCCTCAGGCGCGACTGTCAATCCGTTTGCAAAAGAGGAGAAAAAAGAGACCAAACCAGCGGTCTCTTTTGAGGGCTTTGGACAAGCACCCTCTACCGGATTCTCGTTCGGTCAAAAACCACCTGAGAGTCCAGCGGCGACTACGCCTGCACCTGCACCCTTTTCATTTGGACAGCCGTCACCGAATGTTGCTCCTGTGTCACCATTCTCGTTTGGTGCTCCATCTACTTCTGCGGCACCCTTCGGACAAACCTCGGCAGTATCTGCGCCATCTAGCCCCTCGACATTCAATCGACCCGCATCGTTCACTTTCGGAACGCCAACTACGACGCAGCCAGCTGCCAGCCCATTCGCATTTGCGACAGGTAGTCAACCTGCTTCGCCTGCTGCTGGTAGCACCACGCTTCCCACCGGAACGGCCGGAAGCGCACCGTTTACATTCGGAGCAGTTGCAAATGCAACTGCCACATCCACCGGCTTTGGTGTACCTACCTCCGGTGCGGGTGGGGGAGGATCATTGTTTACGATGGGGTCTGCCCCACCACCTGCAGAGGCGGGCAGACGTATCAAAGGGCTTCCACGACGCGGTGCGAGACGGTGATGGCGAAAGCGAAATGGTGCGGTGGCCTGATGGACGAACACAAAATCACGTTTTGGTGCTATTCTTTTTCGTTTCGCTCTGAAAATGGATGAATATTCACTCTCGTACGAAAGTCTTGCGCTACTCAGTGGTCGAAGCTTTTTGGTACACGACCACTTCTTCAGCATGATGCTAAGCATCACATGTTTTGTTTGTTTTTCGTTCTGACCGTCTTTTCATCGGGAGTTCTTGTCTCTGGACTTTCTCTAGGGATCTGGGATTGTCGACACGTTGCGAATAGGATGGCTGACGGCCATCACCGAGTTGCATTTTTGATTTCATTTTCCTCTGTCATCCACAACATTGATTGCATTGCATTAATGCTGTTGCATATATCTGCTAGTACCTCGAACATACTTACAGAGGCTGAAGGCCTCGTAGATCCAAGTTGCATTCTCACCTCGTCACATTACCAGCGATTCATACATATTACCTTGTTGTGCTTTCTTCACCCTGTGCGTAGAGATATGGTTGTTAATGTGTTCTGCTGTGCCCCTCCGGTGGGAGATTTGAGTGGCGTTGAACGCGCGACGCGTCTGATGCATATGATCTCACACAAACACGCCCATCATGCCTCGCGAAATCGTGACAGTCCAACTCGGACAATGTGGAAACCAAAGTGCGCCCATTTCATGCTTGAAAACATGTCTGCCCATCGCCTAACGCGGCCCTAGTGGGCGCGGTGTACTGGCAACGACTCTGCGCCGAACATGGGATCAACAAAGAGGGTATCTTGGAAGAGTGGGCGACCGAGGGCGGCGATCGCAAAGACGTGTTTTTCTACCAAGCAGACGACGAGCACTATATTCCGCGTGCCATTCTCGTCGATCTCGAGCCTCGGGTACGTTTTCTTGTTCTTGTACGTTCCTCCTGATTGAAGGGGAGCGACAAGGTGATCAATAACATACTGAGTTCACCGTGGGCAAACTTGTATAACCCGGAGAATATATTCGTGTCCAAGGACGGTGGTGGAGCAGGAAACAATTGGGCGCATGGATACGCATCTGGAGAGAGGTTGTACGAAGAGGTGATGGAGATGGTCGACCGAGAAGCAGAAGGGAGCGATTCGCTCGAAGTACCGCTCGCGTTCTCTTTTGCCCCAGAGCAAGTTGCTAACGCTTAAAACCACAGGGATTCATGCTGATGCACTCGATCGCTGGTGGAACGGGATCTGGTTTTGGCTCGTTTGTACTTGAGCGGCTCAACGACAAGTTCCCCAAGAAGCTCATTCAGACGTACTCTGTCTTTCCCAACGCTCAAGAGGGCGACGTCGTCGTGCAGCCGTACAACTCGCTGCTTACGCTCAAACGATTGACGAACCATGCTGATTCGGTTGTCGTGCTCGATAACGGCGCGTTATCGCGGATAGCGGCAGATAGGTTGCATGTTCAGACGCCCACGTTTGATCAGACCAATCAGCTCGTGAGCGTCGACGTTTCTTTTTTTTTTTCGTCATCGAGCGTCGATGATCGCTGATGCTGCTCTCACTGATCTCGTGTGACAGGTTTCGACGGTGATGGCCGCGAGTACGCAGACACTTCGTTATCCTGGGTACATGAACAATGACCTCGTGGGCATCATCGCGTCCCTCATTCCTACACCTCGATGCCACTTTTTGATGACGTCCTATACGCCGTTCACGAGCGACCAAATCGACAAGGTCGGTTCGTTCCATCCCGTATGTTTTCGTGGTGAACTCTGCGGACGCTAGGCGAAACCCATCCGTCGCACGACCGTACTAGACGTCATGCGTCGCCTGCTACAGCCTAAAAACCGTATGGTATCGACGACACCCAGCAAAACCGCCTGCTACATCTCCATCCTCAACATCATCCAGGGAGACGTCGACCCGACCGACGTGAGCTACCGATGAACCTTTAACGCGCCCGTCTCGATAACGTTCGTGCCTAGGTACATCAATCGTTGCTCCGCATACGTGAGCGGCAGCTAGCCAATTTTATTCCGTGGGGGCCTGCATCGATACAGGTCGCGTTGACGCGTCGTTCACCGTATGTGACGACGAACCATCGGGTGAGCGGACTGATGCTTGCCAACCACACGAGTATTGCTTCGGTACGTTTTGCCTTGCCTTGCCTACTTGATGGGATTGGATTGGGCTGATCACGCTGTAGCTGTTCAAGCGTATGATGGATCAGTTTGATCGACTTCGGAAGCGGAATGCTTTCTTGGAACAGTACAAAAAGGAGAAGATTTTTGAAAATTCGCTGGAAGAGTTTGACGATGCGAGGTGAAGGCAATGTAACGTGTGCTTGGTTGCATATCTTGATGCCGTTTTCTAGAGCTACAGCAGAGGAATTACTCAAGGAGTACAAAGCCTGCGAAAGCGCGGACTATATCACATACGTACGTCTCTGCAGCCTGTTCGTGTGACAGCTGATCATGTTGTCCTTAGGGTGCGCCTGAAGAAGCATCATGAACGTGTAGCACTTTTTATTGTACCCATTACTTGTTGTATTTTGTTTTACTCTTGCTCAGACATGATCATGTTGAAATCAATACATTGAGGAACGATATCTAGGAATGACAAATGTAATGTGGTAGTAATCCATAGTCTGTCGATATTATAAGACTACGGAGGGGTCAAATTACGACTTCTTTGGCCCCTCCAGTTTCTTCCCAATGTCTGCACCTGGAACCAGACATAAATTTCGTCATGATGGATTAGAGCAAGGTACGGCACGTACCACGAAGTTTAACTCCCAGCGCCCTCTCCATCTTGGCGAGAATCTGGGCACTGGGTATAGCCTTTCCAGACTCGTAATCCTGGATCACAGAGGGTTTCTCATTCGTCTTCTGAGCAAGATCCTTCTGCGTCAACTGCTTATCCATCCGAGCAGTCTGGATAGCCTATGGACACCAACAGACACATGAACGACGTTTGCAAGCCAACGATGAAGATACCCACCTTGCCGACGGAAGCAGTGACCTTGGCAGGGGGAGCGACCTCGTTCTCGCGATCGAGTTTTGCAATCCTTTGGTGGTCGGGGCCTAGGGGAATCCACGTCGTCAGCGAAACCCAACCACGCGACTGATTACGCACCCGCATGCGCCTTGTTCCCACCAGCGGTCACCTTCTTGTCTGTCGCCACGACGGCCCCGGTCCGGCGAGCCTACGCCAAGGTGGGTGTGAGTCCTAAAGGCATGTGCGAGTCCAAACTTACGGCTGCGGAGGGGGTGAGCAGAGCGGCAAGAGAGTTGCTGTGTTAGCGACACTTGCCATTCAGGTCAGCGGCGTTGCGAGCGACCTTGGGGCCCTTGGCTTTGGAGCCAATGACGGTTTTGTGGTCCCAGTCGACGTTGCCGCTCATTTCGTTTGTGTGTTAGTGGTGATGGTGGTGGTAGTGGAGAAGAGAGCACTCTGCTTACTTCTCATGTCACGCGTGACTAGTGAGTCAGACTACTCTTGAGTCATAAGACATTGAAAGCTGATTATTGATCGGCATGAGTCACTAAGCGGAAGAAAAGCCGTCGCATGTAAGTCAGCCCAACTTTGATCGTATACACTCGTCAATACATCAGCGTCGTATTTGTAGGGAACACATGAGCTGTCCAGCAACAAGTCCGTCCCAAAACCATTCCCATTCAAAACTCAATTTCCCGGCAAGATATGACATTCAATGTGGTGCGTGTATGGGTTCCGATCACAGGACATAGGCCTGGCGGGTGTCATCAGCCTCGTCCCAACACGGGAAAGCGCCTCGCTCACGGTGGGGAGTGGTAGGTCTTAGGGTCGCACTTTATGACCGTGGGCTCCCATGAGCCCTCAAAACAGGTGTCAACGTGGTTGTTTTCGCATCTACGTTGGTACTGGGTGCACGCCCACCTGGCGGACGTACTACGTTGCTCGAAGTTTGAACTAGGGGGTGTAAGCCTCATCCCGACATGCGCAAACGCCCACTCACTCTGTCGAACTCAAGGAATGACTCGGAATGGCAGCAGAAGCTGCCAGGAGGGCGCAAGAGAGTGCGGCGATGAGGAAGGTTTTGGAAGGAATCATCTCTCAGAGATGAGGAGGAGAGGGTGAAGGTGATACATGGTTTATAGTGTGGTCATATACTGGACTGACTGATGCGATCTGTCGCGACGCGTGATGCCAATGCTGCCTCGTAGAAATCGCTGATGGAATCTTTCGTTTGATGCCTGCTGACACGTTGGAGAGGCTGATAATTCAGAAACATTCATCCTCGCCAATTTCCACATGCTTAGAAGCTTCCTGGCTGGCACGGGGACTCATAAATTGGATGATTCAGCTTGATCGTACTCGCGGGCAAACTAGAGGCGAGCAAGAAATCATGTGTCACATATTGAAGTCACGGTAGCTGTCATCTTCCCTAGGCAGTATTATTCACGACCCCCTTGTCCTTTTCCGAGCATGTATTGATATAACTTCGATTCCAATCTGTTAGAATGGCAATGGGCCAACAGCAGCCACATAGGTGTATGTTAGATTCAACCATACAATGTTATTCCCTAGCAACTACTGCCGTCGAGTTCTGGCCATGTTGCCATCTGAACGTAGATAATTAAACGATCAGTCTTGGTATTTTCCATGCACGGTGGTCTTCCGTTTACATTGCACAACCCTCTCACATTTCTCGAAAGTGGGTGCATGCTCTTCTTGGATCCAAACCGTTCTTTTGTCTCTGCAATATTTGCTCGCTTCTTGTGCTTCAGACTAACCCGCCACACTCGAGGAACTAAACAATGCTTCCACTTGAATGCTGAGGTTGCGGGTCTGTCTTGGGGGACTCGACCAGGAAGGCAAGTTTCCCTGCTACGCCCTCTTCGAAGCGTTGAGCAATTTTGTCAGCGCACAATCCAACTCGTGAAACACTACGGTGGGCTACGAGCACCAATGGGAGGGGGCATAAAACCAAGTGTGGGATACAGTGAGGCTTCGTGCTTTTGGAGCGCTCGACTCGTAGGAAATGCTACACTATTGAATCGTCTGTAGTGACTGTGTGGAACGGTTTCTGAGTTATCATAAGTTTACAGCTGCATTCAATGCTACGCTGCGGATTGGCTGCAGGGCTCAAACAAGGGGGTCGTCAGGAAACGCTCCAGCCTGTATGGTGGATGTTCAATTGTACTTGAATGTACTGACACAAAGTTTCATTTCGGTGGTTCGTCGTCTGGCTGTGTGACGTGTGACACAGGGGAATGAGTCTCAGTAGCCGTGACAACGACATGTCCTTCTGGCTGCATGCGCAGAAGCTGAAACGATGGCGTTCGATGGCAGAGAGACTGAGGGCAAGGCTATGGAAGAGGAAGTAAAAGGAAGCGCAAGGCAAACGCACTGTACACGCACACGTTTTGGGTAGATCATGGCGATGACGAGTTCGGAGCTGTTTTACATGAGCTCATCGTACCATCATTTCGCAGTCGCATACTACACTCATATATAACTCCAATGTGTCTAGTTTACTTCAGCTCAAGCAATTCGCTGTGACGTCACGGCCCCTTGTGACACGTGACTGACGAATCGATCGAAATACAGTAGTACAGTACTTTAAAAAGTACCGATAATTTCTAAAAAAGGCAGTAAGGTGTCGTTCATTTATACACCTCCACTTTGCCTTTACTTGCCGTCTTGCCTCCCAAAAAGCTACTTGGCAGGGACCGACGACACCACCGATTATCGAATTAATGTCGAACAAGCTTTCATGTAAGTTTCATGAAAAGGACGTAACGAAGAAATCCGCGCATGGCACATTTGATACCCATAACTCTGCGGAGAAATTCGGTTTACTGTAAATTTGAGAACTCGAAAGGAACAACATAATTGATTGGTTACATGAGGGGGGAAGAATGAACGATTTCGCAAGCAGAGTTGAGCATGAATGAAGAAACGCGAAGCACTGAACGAAAAGCTGATATATGATCGTAGTCAAAGTTAAAAAAAGTTGCCCTGCTAGAAACAAGTTTATTCCTAAACCGTCGCCACTCCTCGTGAACCACTTTAACCAAACACTAAGCATTCGTGTGCTCCTGTACGCCCTGATTGCAAACACCAACTTCTCGTTTCTTGTGCAAACGACGGGTAGGGCCTCAATGCAGATCATTCTGCTCAAGGTTTAAACTGTGGCGAGTGTCAGTGTCGTCCCGACATGAGCAAGAGTCTCACCAACTCTTTGGCATGTAAGGACCTTCCGGGAATCACAATACCCGCCTCGCAGCTGGCCAGGGGTATGACGTATTCACCCCCAGAACATTCGAAGATTCTGCCATTGATGCATGTTACGGTGCCATCTGTGCAGTCAGATTGTCGCGGATAAGGGACAGCGGTGGCAGAGGCAAGGAGAGCTCCGGAGAGGACTGCAAGGAGGGAGGCTTTGGAGGGAAACATCTCTTAGCGATGGGGAGCAGAGGGGTAAGGAGGACCATGTTTTATAGTAGAGTGGTACAGGGTGACGCAATCAGCCGTGACGCATAGAGCAAGTGTCGATTGCGTTACACAGATAATTCAGGACATGAGCGACGAGCTCGCCTCAGTCATCGTATCCGCGTGTTCCCCGAGTCAAATTCATACGAAACACCTGCGATCACATGTGTGTGCTTAGTTTTGTATTGTCTCACATGGGATATAATATGACACTGACGAGGGACAGAAATGGGTTGGATGCTGGATAAGTCGTGTTCTGAAATTGCTTGTGTCTTGTGTATACCTGTATTAATGCCGGTCCGCATTCTAAAAGGACTCCAACTTCTGTTCGAATAGACAGGGACGATGGACGCTTTGTTCACCTGCCACATAGCCAGATCTATGCTTGTCATTCCGCATCTCAGTCTAACTCATTACCTAGCAACTGTGACACTGCTGTCATTAAAACGATTCATGGTGTTGTGCCGTCTCCAAGCACGTGCCCGTCGAGTGTCTGTAACCCTTCAGCAGCTTGTCTTCTGCACAGAGGTGCGAAGAACTCGCCCAAAGAACTACTTTGAATGACGACATCGTGAGGCTTTGGAACGATGTCTGCATTTCACCTTGTCTTCTTTGACAGTCCACACAAAACATACAATGGGGTACAAGCACCAATGAGATCATTGACGTGGTATTACGACTCTGGGATTAGCTCACCGAGTAGGCTGCCACAGGTTGACACGACTATGACAGAGTCCTTAGAGACAGGCTAACGAAACAACCAGAAGTCATGCTGGCAGTGACCTAGTGGTAGCTGGACAAATCGGAACACTAGTGCCGTACACCGTAGCAACGTCACATCCGCAGTAGTGACGAATTTTCCAAGTCATAGGGCCCCTTCAATGCCAGCATGCTGCCAGGCAGTATCCTTCGGGTGATTATATGGGAATTATGAAGTAGGTGTCCAGGTACCATCCTCTGGCATACTGGATCATGACAGTTATATGATTTCGGTTTCATTCTGGAAATGTACATTTTCGTGGATAACACCTAGTTTTGCAATTTGGCCGACACGGTGACCACCCGCGAGCTGAAAGCGCAGAGACCTCGCCGAGGAGCGTCTATTCTTTTGCAGCAAGGTTCAGAGCCCCGAGTTTTTTCACTATCTTGGTGATGAGCGGACATCGAGCCGGGCCGGCCGCGGCAACCTGAATCCAGCATAGCGGGCTGAAGCACTCAGACAAGGGGGACATCAAAAACACCCCCGCCTGCTCAATTAATGTCCAGGTATTTTGGAACCTTGTTGTGATATATGGTATAGAGCTCCGTCGGCATACCGTTTTCACCATCGAAATAGAGACCGAATTGCGCATAAAGGAGTTTAAACACGACTAGTCATTTGACTTCTTCCTAAGTAGGATGGGTACATTCACATTGCTACGAAAAAGGAGTCAGAACAAACCTCAGATAATCGCCCACCCATTTCTGACCGTTAGGCAAAAGCGAAAAAGCGCCTGCTTAAAAGATGTCGAGCACCCAAGACAAACAAAACGCTTCCCAGAGACATCGAACCAGCATAATACATCACAGGTCGGTAGGCCATTCGGCCCGCGTCACTGCCACCGTAAATCTGGAGAATCCAGCCAGCTACAGGGGCGCCCTACGAACGAGCGACCGTCAGACGCGCCAATGAACGCTTGCACACACGTACCATGATATATCCAATCGACCAAGAAGTAACGACCATGGCGAACGCAATCTTCGCTCTCGAATCGTACACGTGCGCGATGACACTCGGCATGGTGGAAAAGAAACCACCGTTGCCGATGCCATTGATGAGAACAAAGATCACGAACGGGGCAAGCGAATTGGACTCTGGCCAGATCACTAGCATGCTCAAGGCGCTCAGAGTGATGGCAGCACATAGGCTGCTCAGAGGGCCGACGACATCGGAAAAGTGGCCGAAACCAACACGGCCGATTGCCGAAGCGATGTTGAACAGAGCAAGAAGCACCGATCCCAGGCTCTTGGACATGTTGAGCGATGTCGCATACATTGGTATGAAAAAGGGAGGGACGAGCAAAGGGAATGTCGCGATGCCAGAACCGAGAAAAAGCAACACGAATTTGAGATCTCTGAACAAGGACCTGAGAAGAGATGCATCGAGGCGACTTTTTATTTCCTGAAGAAGATGGACATACCAATCTATCTTGTAAGAGACAAATTGAGGGTTCCGCTCCTTCAGTAACATGGCGGCAGGCAGAGTTGCAAGTAGGGTGATTAGCCCCATGATTCGGAACGTCCATTGAACACCGAGCTTATCGATCAGGTACTGGAAGACGATGCTTTGGATGCAACCACCGAGACCACCGCCGGCAAAAACCAAGCCGTTGGCGAGACCTCGTCTTCGTTTGAACCATTGTGAAGGAAGGGTCCCACAAGCCTGGCAAATATATGAATTAGAGACGGGAAAGAAAGGAACGTGCACGAACCAAGAAACACAAACTATTTCCGAGACCGACGACGACGCCGTTGGTGAAAAAGAGTCCGCCGATACTTTTGGCGCTGAAACTATTCAGGATTTGACCAAGGCCAAGCAAAAAACACCCCAGTAAGGCCGCGTTCCGAATACCGAGCAAGTGAGTCACCCAAGAGTTGGGTAGAGCGCCGAGCGCGACCCAACAGACGGCCAGGGAGCCCACGAAGGCGAGGGTAGAATCTTGGGCCAGTTTTTCGTTGGCAAGGCCGGCTTGCAGCACGCCCCACGAATAGGACGAACCGACGAAGAAGGCTCTGGAATCGAGCAGGGTGAAAGGGCATAATTTGAATAGGAAAAGAGCTCGTACGTGATGACGCTACAAGCGGCGACGACTACCCAACCATACCCACCATCGGGGACGTCGTCGACGGGTCGAACAGGGGGTTCATGGCCTAGACTAGTTAACTCGATAGCGGGCTGCACGGGAGACCTCATCATAGTCATTGGAAACGACGTTGACGCTCGACATCATGACATATGTATCTACATAGTCAGATCAGTGAGTCATCGTCAAATGTCGGACCAAGTTGTTCACACGGACTCAAGCTTTTCTTCCTAATGCCTGCCTCCGCATCCATCGTCCACGTCGCCTGTTTCACCGTCGGTGCGCTCGTCGGCGGCGGAATCGCGACTGTTGTGTCCCGCAGGACGATCCCCGCCGCACCACCGCCCATCATCGACATCGACCGGAAAGGCGACGCGAAAATATCCACCACAGTGGCCATTCCACCCGTGTCCGCGGTACTCAAGTATGGTCATCCAGGTGCGCATCCGACGCCAACCGATTCGACGCACGTTCAACTCGTCCTGCAGGACCCGTCCCGGACCTGCTCGTGCGCAAAGCCTACACGACCGCATACGATCGACGTCTGCGCCACCCCGCCTGGGTAACACCTTCGTCTCTCTCGCCCGTCTCCTATTCACCCCCCCTTTTTTTTTCCAGACGGCCGAACACCTGACCCTCGCCTCGCTCGGTAAATCGTCCCTCGGGCCGGCTTCGGACGACGAGACGGGCGACCGGACGAAATCCAATTTTACCGAGGACGAATCCTTGCCGACCGCGTTCCGCGCGAAGCTCCAGGATTACTTCAAGAGCGGGTATGACCGCGGCCACATGTGCGTCTTCGTTTTTCGCTCTGCTTCCACACGTCGTATCTCGGCGGCTTGGCACGACGGGATGACGGGTCAAACAGGGTGCCCGCCGCAGACGCAAAAACCTCCCAAGACGCCATGAACGAGACGTTCTTGTTGTCCAACATCGCACCGCAGGTCGGTGTCGGGTTCAACCGTCATTGTACGTTCTTCCGTTTCTTCGCCTTTTTTTTTTGGCGGCTCACGCGTGCACCAGACTGGGCTTACGTCGAAGACTGGTGTCGAAGGCTCACGAAATCGTTCTCTGACGTCTACGTCTTTACGATCCCGCTCTACCTTCCTCACAAGGATCCAGACGGGAAATGGCGCGTGGTACGTCGTTCATCTCCCCGTCTCCCCCGAGTTTACTTGGTCTTGACGACGCCGCGGGACAGAATTATGAGGTCATTGGGTCACCGCTCAACGTGGCCGTTCCGACCCACTTTGCCAAGGTCGTTCTCGCGTCGAGACCATCCTCGCCGTCGACACCGGACATGCCTGAAATATCCACCGGTGCATTCGTCCTCCCGAACGCCATCATTTCCGACGAAGCGTCGCTCGAAAGTTTTGTCACGCCAGGTACGTCGTTCAGCATGCCCTGCCTTTCGTGTGTCGCTCGACGCGCGCCCGGTTAGTGGACATGGTCGAACGCGCCGCCGGTCTCACGCTCTTTTCGGACGCGCTCAAGAGCACGTCGAAACACATTTGCAAGACTACCAAGTGCGAGGTGATCGTGCGCCGGTTTGACGAAGCGCAGAAACGCCCCGAGTTCCGACGGGCCGTCTCCGCGCCTCGGTAATCGCCTTCGCTTCCAATCCATGTGTATTTTTTTTTGGCTTCTAGCGACTTGGTGGCGGCGCGGTCCTGCCAAACAGGATGTTAACATTCTCGATCGTGCGCGGTGTCTTTTCGGTTAATTTACCACCTCGCCAAGTGTCTAAAGAGCTTCCATGTCTAAGGAAGAAAAAAAGGGGAGGAAGATGAGGAGACCAATGAATGATGCTTCAAGCAACACACACATATTTACTGACAGGACTATCATACGTATATATATATCAGACTCGAAAATCCATCCAAACGACGAAGGGGGGAAGGAAAAGTGGGAAAAAAATAGGCATGGTGAACAGAGGCGATGCAGGAGCACAAACGCCCATGCTCACCGGGAAGAAGAGTAGTCGACAAAAAAAAAGGTAGCTAATCATGCAGAGTCGAACGCAACAAAGAAACTGGAGTCGATTTATATGATGTGACAATGCAACCATGACGGGGACATGCAACCATGGTTCGGAGAGCAAGGGAGAAAGGAACAAACCGTTGAAATTAAACGCAAGGCATCATGCATATCAGGCATATATACGTTCTCAGGGAGATGCCTACCTGCCTATGAAATGTGTGCGCGAGCGCAAGGTGACGGAAGGAAAGGAGAGAAAAAAACATGTCTATATTTCCAGAGGCTCATGCGTGCGTGCTTCGAGGCCGTTTCCACGGGCCGGCATATCCGTATTGGTCGCCCTGCGAACACCGAATCCACCGATACCGGGGCCACGTGGTTGTCTGACGACACCGCTGGCAGAATTCTCGTTCACGTTCAGGCTTCCATTGATGGAGCCCATTACGCTGGAAGGAAGGCTTGGCACCGGAGGAATACCGCCGCTCGCGCCAAAAGCCGAGCTGCTGCCAAACAAGGAACTAAAACCTCCCGGAGAGCGACGGGACGGAGAGGCAATGGTCGCATAGCCTTCACGAATGTTTCCATTGGACGCCCGAGTGGTAAGACGTGGCGCTTGCGTATGCAGGGTCTTCATGTCGGGCATCGATTTTTTCATGCGCAGGGTGTTGGCAATAGGCGATTGCGCAGAAGCCGAGAGGTACGCGGACGGGGCTCGCGATAAAGTGGGAGGTTGGGTTCTCTACATCGTAAGTGACATAAGGATAAGTACAAATGCAGCGTAAATTTAGGCGAGAGAAGCTTACTCTGTTGGGATCAATTCGGGTGACGACGGCGTATCTATCCTCGCCTTCGCCAACCGAGTAATGATACACGCCCAGTTTCTGCGCGATCAGATGAACAATCCTCCGCTGTTTCGGTGAAAGAGTCCGCGAGAAAGCGAGTTCGTCCCTCATGCGGTCGTCCTTGAACAGCAAGATCCTAGAGTAAATCTCGAGAGTCGAAGGGTCATTGAGGTCTAGCTCGCTGGGCGCAGAGGCCTTTTCCGACGGATTTGGTGTCGCGGGTGCCACGGGCGGGGAAGTAGGAGGGTTGAAGCCCTGGGAGATCGGAAGTGGAGGCACGGGTGGCGGGGAATATTGCTGCTGATATGCTGCACTAGTCGAGAAGGAGCGCTGGGGGGTAAAGGTTGGTGCGACGATAGGACCAAAATCGTCATAATTGGCCACCGCCGCCGCCGCGGCAGCCTGTTCCTTTTCGAGTTGCATTGAACGCATGCGACGGATGGCCTTTTCTCTCTCGATACGCTCCTTTTCACCAGCCTGGAGGACCTTTTTGTATTCTACGCGGAGTTTGCGACCCTGGACGTCGAAGCCATTCAAGGCGGCGACGACGGCGTCTGCATCAGCGGCCTGACGAAAGTTGGCGAATGCAAGGCCGCGGAAAGAGCCCTGTTGATCGAGGTGATAGTTGAAGGCGTACGGGGTAGGGATTGACAAGGAGGCCTGGGAGGGTGTTAATCGATGGGAATGGGAGGGGAGATGGACGCACGATGATATCAAGGAGCGTTTCGCGCTTGACGTTGAAAGGTATGTTCTTGATGACGATGGCGGTGGGTATAATCTCGTCATCGGGATTCTGGCTAGGGGTGGGAGGAGCAATGGGGGCGGGGGGGAGATTGCCCATAGGGGGGGAGCCGCCAGAAGAGGAAAAATCCGAGTGGTTGTTTGGGGAAAGAGGACGATTTTCGGGGCTGATCGCAGCGTTATCAAGCCATTGCTGAAGAGGCAAGTGTGAGAGTAGATACAAGGGAACAAGGATAGACGCACGGTGGGAAGACCGCCACGGGCGGTCCTGACCTTGAGTGGGGAAGGACTCATATTAAGAGGAGTGTAGGGAGACTGGGCAGAGATCGGAGGAGAAGTAGCAAACTGGAACTGTTGTCTGCCGTTTCCTGAGCCTGAGCCATCATAATCATAAGTATCGTTGAGCCGTTGCTGGGAAGGTTGGGTGTTGAGGGACAGTGAGGAAATGTCAGGCGTGGGGGAAGTGGTCATGATGGAAAACTTGCAGCTTGCGTATCGTAAGAACCCTTTAAACACCAGTCGTAACACGAAGAAAGACAAGGGAGAAAAAAAAATCCAGGGAGGAGGAGAACGTACAAGAACAAGGTGTTTGATTAGCACTCAAACCACGCCCCCCCACGCCACCATGCCCTGAATCAATTTTTTTTTCTCCCTCAGCGACCCTCGGCGGCGTGAGCACGCCAGACTGCCCGCACGGGGTTGATCACGACCTCTGATCCGACGCGTGTAGGCGCCCATCAGCTCAAGCGACGACGGCACCGAGCGCGTCGGACGAATCATTGCAACGACGAGCGATACGAAATACAAAATGAAAATGAATGACAGGCATGGTACATAACGCTCCCAGCTCAGGGCTTCCCGGCAGCCGCAGCAAGTACAACATCGCAGTACAGTTACAGGCACATGGCGACAGGCTTTGGCGCCGCTAGAATACTGTCCACGTCGATCACGAGGTCGACAGAAGACGAGTCGTCCCAGGGTCCACGCACTCGCTTGGTTGGGCTGGACGTGGGGGACGAGAGATCGCTGCTGCTTGACCAGCAAGCGGCAGCGAATCCCGGAGAGGGTGGTGAGAAGGAGTCGAGGGAGTTGTGCCGTGAGCGCGAGGCGGGGGATGGGCTGCGCGAGACGGAGAGATCGGGGTGGAAGACGGGGCGGGGGACGGAGGGAAGGGTGTGTTTGGGATGTGAGCGGGACGGGAGAGGACCGCGGAAGAGAAGGAGCGAAGACGGGGGCCCGCGACGACGCATACTCAAACGAACGTGAACGCTGCGACATCGTCTGGTGAGAACGAAAAATAAAACAGGCGTCGACAGTGTGAACGCACGATGTGTCTTTTTTTTTCTTTCGTAAAAAAAGGGGAATCAATCCACACGGAAAGACGAGCGAACGAGGTTCAAATAGCACCCTGACTGGTACCCATGTCAACTCGTAATTGGTCATCCCCCGTTTGGTCAAGCTCAAACACATCGCAGGCGAATTACGGACAGATCACATTCACAGCTAGTACAGAGCGGCTATCTACAGAGCAAGCATCAGTTCACGACGAGTCGTTCACGGGACGGTAGTGCTTCATAAGCTGGATTTTGTACGCTGATAACATCGCTCAGCGCGTGACGGCGAGCACAGCAAACCGCAGACTTGCCTTCTTGGTCGTTCCAAAGCCCTGCAGCATCGGCGTTCAAAGGTGATGCATTGTTTGGCTCTTTGTGTGGTGGGTCAGTTCCATCCGACCATGCAAACGAAGGGCCCACCTCCAAGCAAAGATTGCAGCGATAAGAGAACCGTCTCAACGCTGTAGACGGCAGACCACTTGTCCTAGCGCACATTCAGTACAGACCACCACCACTCGACGAAGACACGTGCCTGGAGAATGTCGAGACAAATGGCACCGCTGTGAATGTCTACGTTCGGGTGGTAACATGGCGTGTCGAACTTGATGGCAGGTGCAGTGTAGGGATAGTTACTAGGGAATGAAATCGAAATGCGGAACGACAACTCGGCATAGACCTATGTGACGGGTCAGCAGTGCACAACACATGCCCCGCGATAGACGAACCGTTCCGACGGCACCCTCTATCGTCCCAGCCCATTCGAACAGATTGGAGTCGCTCTTTGGGAACGCAGACTACCGCCATGCTAACATCAATGCAGGCTCGGCACAGGAAAAGGACACCACGAACAATTCCGCTCGAGGATGACACCTATCGAGTGGTAGTGAGAAAAGATGTCGCACGATCAGTTTGGAAAACGTACCATGAGCTTCATGAGCTCGCTGGTCAGTCTGGACATCGCTGGTCAGCCATCGTACACGTGTAAGAGAGCAGAGACATGCCGTTTTGTGACGCTGCCCTGGCCCTCCTGGGATGAGCCCGTGGCAGCTGGCTTTTGGGAGGCTCTCGAAGGAGCGAGGGATCCGGTGGTGATCTGGTCCATTATGTCGAGACAAGTTGCAAAACGGACCGAGCGACAGACGCGCTCATCACGTGACGCAGGAAAACTGTGAAACAAGCGTGGCTGTGCACATGAAGCCTCCGCAGCGAGGGCAGCGACGATATGCGCACTAAGTCTACGTTTGAACAGAAGTTGGCGGCGTGGTGAGAGCATTGCTCTCGGTTGAGCTTGAACTTGAGTGTCGTCCAAGTTAAATAGTACACACGGTCACCGTATCGGCTTTTTCGTCTACTTTGCTCACTCACTGCATGCGCAGTCTCCATCTCTTCCGCCTTTAACTTATAACACTTTCATCCCCCCTCAATGTCCTCCAATTTCGCGTCAACACCCGCAGAACTCGCCCTCGTCAACCAAATCTTTGCCCAGGCTGACCCCCAGAAGATTGGCATCCTCACCGGCGAAGTCGCAGTCAGGGTATTCGGCGGCGCAAAGCTCTCCCCGACTGTCCTCGGCGAGATATGGAACATTGCAGACGAAGATAACAACGGGTTCCTCACCAGAAAGGGCGTCGCCGTCGCCGTTCGTCTCATGGGCTGGGCGCAAAAGGGCGAAAAGATCTCGCAAACCCTACTCACCAAATGTACGCCAACCCTCACCTCTTGCCTCCATTCGCTCACATTCGTACGACAGCGGGCCCCCTCGCTGCCATTGATGGCATTCATGCTCCTTTGGTTCCACAGGGCACCGGCATTTCAATACCCAAGTCTCCTCCCCCGGCTTTACCTCTCCTTACCCCGCAAGACAAGTCCAAGTTTGCAAAGATTTTCCAGAGTTGTGGCCCTGCAAACGATCTATTGAGCGGTACGCCGGCGCAGTTTTTCTCGCAGTCGGGCTGACGCAAGCCTCTGTTAGGTGACAAAGCCCGCGACGTCTTTGTCAAGTCCAAGCTTCCTGTCGACAAGCTCTCTCAAATATGGTCTGTATCCTCCTAGTCTCTGTGTGGCTTGAATTTCCGACCCATTTTTCAGGTCTTTGGCAGATACGCAAGATCGTGGCGCTCTCGACCTGACCGATTTTACGATAGCCATGTACTTAATTCAGGCAACGATGTCCGGACAGCTATCCTTCATTCCCAAATCCGTCCCTCCAGGATTATACGAACAAGCGAGTGGAGCCAGTATCGCTGCACACTCAACTGGCGTTAGCGCGCGTCTTAAGAGCCCAGCGCCTACCAAACAGCCGCCTGTGCAAACAAACCTGACAGGTCAACCGAATCTCGCACCTACTGTTCCTTCCCGTCAACCCCTTTCCGTCAATCAATCGCCTGCTGTTCTGTCCTTCCCCGGTGTGGCTCCACAAGCCACGGCACTCTGGGACGTTACCCCCGTGGAGAAGGCTAGCGCAGATCGTTTCTTCGATACCCTCGATTCGCACAAGCGAGGCTATATCGAAGGAGATGTCGCAGTTCCCTTCATGCTGCAGTCCAAGTTGCCAGAGCACGTTCTTGCTCAAGCTTGGTGCGTTCCCGTCCTCGTCCTTTTGACATGGACTGAAATTTTTCCCAAGGGATCTTGCGGACATTAACAACGACGGACGCTTGACACGGGATGGATTTGCAGTAGCGATACACTTGATCCAAGGCAAGCTGTCAGGCAAAGACATCCCGGCTACACTTCCACCCAACCTCATACCTCCATCTATGCGATCGAACGGCCCTAGTTCACCGTTTGCACCTGTGCATCCTCAACCAACGGAACACATAGTTGATCTCTTATGGGACGATTCACCTCCGGCATCGACTGTGAATGTCCAGTCTCAGCACAGCGCCCTTCGCCCTCAGACGACTGGGCTCGCGTCTCCAACGATCCCCTCACCCTCAGTATCCCGTCTGCCTCAAGCCCCAGAGGATCCCTTCTCAACCACACGTAATGGTATGCTCTGCATTTCCTGGCTTCCTCCCGATGCCTGACTCAAGTTCAGCATTCCACCGAGATCTTCTCGGGGATGATGATGAAGCGCATGTGTCTTCGTCATTGCACGATCGATCTGCAGAGATCGGAAACCTGCAAAACCAGGTCAACTCTACGAATACGTCGTTGCAGAACGCTAAGGCAGAACGGGAAGCCCTGGAAGTTACCCTTGCCAACCAAGCCGCTCAGCTGTCTGCTTTGCAGACACAACTCGCTTCTGCCAAGGCATCCTTTGAGACGGAAACGAGTCTACTGAACACGCTCAAGGAGCGATTCGCGAACCAAAATACGGAGATCCAGAAAGCAAGAGAAGAGTTGATTAGGAGCGAGAGCGATCTCAGCGCGATTCGCGTGGAGAAGGCGGAGATCGAAGGCTCGTTCTTGCGCGATAAGGAGGAAGTTCGCGACCTCAATCGTCGCATGGCTGAGGTGGCTTCGCAGATCACGACTACCAAGGAAGATACGGAAAAGTTCAAAAAGGATGCCAAGCACCAAAAGGGCCTTCTTGCAATTGCTCGGAAACAGCTCGTGACAAAAGAATCTGAAAAGGCCAAAGTTGACCAAGAGCTCCATGAAGCTCAAGAAGAACTTGCTGGTGCGGTCAAGGAGCGGGAAGAAGTGGAAGCCGAGACGGCGCCCTCCTCGCCTCAGGTACTCGGTCCTGAGAGGGCCAAGTCCCCTGCCGACTCGTTGACGTTTGCAGCTGCCCAGCCATTACCAATGACTCCTGACATCACGGGCGGCGTCCCCTTGAGTCCAAACTCCGGCAAGAGTAACAATCCATTTGAAAGGTTGGCTATGTCCTCGGGAACGTCGACCCCCCGATCACAGTCTCCGCTTAGGTCCTTCTCTACGGCGCCCCCATCACAGCCGCTTCCCACTGAAGCGACGGCCACGACGCTCGATGACCCATTCGGCATCTCTCAGGCCTTTAGCTCGTCACCACAGCCACCTTCGGAAGCCGCACCGGACAATGATGCAGCTGACGTAGGCGCGAGTACGCCAAAGGGCAAAACGACGTTTGAAGACTTTGGCGATGTTGTTTCGTCGCCCACCGAAGAAGACATGTTTAGCACGCCTCCGAACAGTATCACGCCTATGAACGGTGGTGGAGAGGCTACGCCTCATTTTCACTCGTTGGACTCTGCTACCGTTCACTTTCCTGCCCTAGACAATATGTTGTCTGGATCTCGTGGTGGTAAAGAAGGCGCAACAGACTTGTCAACGGACCTTCACGACTTGGATGTCAACGAAACGGACAGCGACACGGATAGCGATGAGGAGTCGCACCCCTCTAAGACTATCCCAACTAAGAATGTATCTGCGCCGGCTCTTGTCCCTGACCCTACATCATTCGACAACATCTTTGGTGGCAGCGATGCGCCATCAGTGACCGCACCACCTTCGCAGGAGGTTGCGCCACAAACAGATGGTGGTGCATCGAATCAAAACGGTTTGGCTACGTTTGACGCCTTTGGCGTTCCCCTGACGCAGGCTGCCGCGACTCCTAAAGATGGCCACGATTCCACGTTTTCGTTTATCAATGCTCCCGCTAACGCGGCGAGCAAGGACAACACTGGCATAAGCAGTTTCGATGAGCCGTTTGGCAAGAGTTCATCCACTGGTCCCGTGCAGACACCGTCGAGCTTCTCATTTGATTCAGCCTTTGAGGACAATTTTGATTTTAATGTCTCGTCGTTGGCGTCTTCAAGTGCGGGGACCGAGTTCCCATCCACGGCTTCATCAGACACGCCTGTGAACGGTACCACGACGACCAAGCAAAATGCGACGGAGGCTGTCAATGGCAGCCAGGTTATCTTCCCCTTGCCTGTGAATGGTAGCTCACGAGCTCCTTCTCAAGCGCCAGGTTCGTTTGACGATGCTTTCTCTGGTGCTCAACCCGACAAGACAACAGCCAACCAGCCAGGCTTAGGCAGTATCTTATTTGAAGAAGCATTCGGAGGAGTAGACACGTCTCAGGCGTTGAAGCTGGACGACCCGTTTTCGTCGCGAGCTCCGAACGTCTCGGCGAATCCGGTGTCTGTGCCACTACCGGAAGCTGGAAAGCAGTTCCCCGTGACGTCCGCTCCGACGTCTCCACGAGGCCCTACTTCTCCCCGCGTCACCTCGTCGGTACGCTCGAATTCTCCACAGCCACGTGCGACATCGCCACCGCCTCGGGTTGCATCTCCGAAGACGCATCGGTCTTCGACATCTTCGTCAACCAAGGAAGTCGTGCACGAGAAGCCCGCTCCACCCCCACGTCATTCCAAGCTTAGCGTAAGTGCTGTGTTTGATGGTCTTGACAAGGTTAGCTAACGAGAACTCAGCAGCTTCGCCTGCCGTTCGGCAAGAAAAAGAAGCAGGAAACGCTGCCACCTATGCCGACCCCACATTCAGGACAACATCTCACACGAGTGGAAGAACCAGGTACGATGACTACGCCGGCGATCGACGACGACGTCGAGCCCGTGAAGCAACTCGCGGCGATGGGGTTCAGTCGTGTACAGGCCGTTGGGGCACTGGAAGCACACGACTATGACATGCAAAGAGCACTGAATAGTTTGTTGGGTGCGCAATGAGAGGGTCGCTTGGTTTTATTTTATCCAACCATCTCGCACTGTAATATGCTCTTTTTTTCTTTTGTCTTGTTTTTTCTTCTTTCATGCATGACCTCTCCTTCACAGATTCGTAGGTGGACGTTTTGTTTTGGTTTGGTTTCATCTGTGGAATACTATACATGATACACGCACACTCATTCCTACGAAGGCTCTCCTTTTTTGCTTTTTCTCCTTACACTTTATCTTTTCCCTCTGCAAATGGATCTCTTCCAACCGTTCAGAACGACAATTAATATGATCGAGTGACGCGATCGTCATCGCAACTCACACGCGAAATGGGCTTATATAAAATTGTTTTCTTCCCGAATGTGAGAATGTGGGGGCTCGTAGTACCAAGTGGCACGTTCTAGTCTTGTTCTGCTGGGTTTTGCGCAGAACAAGGGCAAAAGTACATGCGGAAATGCTGTGGCTGCTGTTGTATGTACCAAGAGAAAAGGTGTATGTGTCGAGCGAAAGGGCGAGTCGTGTGCCTGGACACACAACTATAAAACGTCCGTGGTCCTCCAACACGTCTCCTTCCCCATGCCCGCATTCGATATCATAGTCGTGGGCTCAGGCGGCGGTCTCGATGAAACCAACCTGTCAGGGTATGTTTTCGTACCTCCGAGCATTGTCGTCCGCCCAACCGGCCAACCGTCGTTCCTCATCCGTCTCCGTCCTGCACGTCGCAGGTACCTGGTCAAACCGTGCAACACGTCCTGGGACGACGGCATCGTTGCGCTCGAAGCAGGTACGACCTCGCACTCTTTGAATTGCGCATCGCTCATTCGTATTTATCCGTCGCTTGTCTCTCTCGCGCGTTGGTATCCAAGGGTCCGGACATGGCGCGCTGATGCAGATATTGAAGCGAAACCCTGGTATATTTGGGGAGCGCCCTGCGGACGAGGATCCACCAAGGAAGATAACACCGTTGACGGTTTACGCCAACGTTAAGCGAGTGTTTTCTCGTTTTTCTTTTCTCTTTTTTCATGCTCACCACCTTGTGAGACCAGATGTTTTCTGCTTACACATGCCCACTTGGATCACATCAGCGCGTTGGTGATGGGCGCAGGCACGCTAGGCGGCAGTAGCAAACGCATATATGCGTCTCCGCAGACCCTCAAGGATCTAGAAGCCGTCTTTTCTGATCGTATATGGCCTCGATTAGCCACGTACGACGAGACCGATCCACTTTTCCAGTTGTTCTATCACGCGTGAGTCTCGTCGTTTTCCGTTTCCCGACGACGATCCCCCATCATGACACAGCCTCCACACCGACGGGAAATACAAGACCATTTTTCCCGACATCGCTGTGCGCAGCATGGCGCTCAGTCACGGCAAGAACAAGTCGGGTTTTTACGAGAGCTCGTGTTTTTTCATCAAGCATATGCCTAGCAAGCACGAGTTTGTCTTCTTTGGCGACGTGGAGCCGGACAGCGTGTCTGTGCGACCGAGGAACGTGACGGTTTGGCGGGCGGCGGCGGCCAAGATTCCACATGACCTTTCGGCTGTGTTTATCGAGTGCTCGTACCCTGCCGGCCGACCAGACGACGTGTTGTGGGGTCACCTCAGCGCGGACCATCTCGTACAGGAGATGATTTCGCTCGCGACCGAGGTCGTAGCCGTACGTACGTCCAAGAGCAACCGAACGAGTACGTCGCGTCCCAGAAAGAGGCAGAAAAGGGATCCGCTGCCTCCGGAAGCGTTGCATGGCGCGCTGACGGGTCTGAGGGTGTACATCATGCATTGTAAAGAACAATACAGCACGGACGATCGACCGGTCAACCATGTCATTGGGGACCAGTGTCGGGAGATGCTCGCGCCGCACAAGCTTGGTTTGGAGCTGCTGACGGCAGACCAGGGTATGAGGATCGGTGCGTGGGTCGCTTCTGGATCGGTGTGCATGGTGGCTGATTCCCAGAACAGTGATTTAAACGCTCGCTCTGTTTTTTTTTTTTGGTTGATGCATGTTTCGAGGAGATACCCGTCTTTTTTTGTTTTGCTTGTATACTATACCTAGTTGTTGTAGCCTTACGATTCGTGTTGTATGTGCGATCATGCGTTAAATTATAGAAGACGGGTGGGGATTTTCGCGCCCCGGCGATCTCAGTATGGACTTGGATCTTTTTACATTAATAGAGTCGTCCGATTCGAATTTGGACGAAGAAGATCGGGCTTCAAATTGTGTGGAGCTGAGGCTGTGTTGAGGCGCAATGCTGTCCTAATGATGGAAAGCTGTCACATCCCGGTCTTTTCCGGGAAGAAGACGCGGTTTCGTCGGTCCTCTTGGTATCTCGCCCGCTCTTGAGCATTGCAGCTACGGTCGGAATCGGAAAGCATAAGTGAGTTGCTACTTTTGCAACTTATTTTATTTACACTAGATCATGTGTTGGATAGAATGTATTTGATGAATAGAAGGATTGATTTGTGGTGGTGGAGAATGTCACCTTGGAACTGCATTTAAGCAGGGTAGGTTGATTTTTGCAACCTTAAACCCAACCATTTTGTGCTTGGCTCAAAGTATGGTGTTAAGAATCAGACAAATTAGATCACCAGCAGCTACCAAACACTTGAATGACAAGAATTCCAGGAAATCAAATCCATACCAAGTGAGGAAGGAGACGGTACTAGACATGTAGCTATTTTGTTCAGAAGTTTCCAACGGATTCGAGTTTTTCGCATGAAAGTTGAAAATCACCGGCCTGGTTACCATTTCCCTAACAAAGGACTGCAGAGAGGATCACGAGACGAGTCTAGTACATGATATGACATCATTCAATGCAACCTGACCAATCATGAGAATTCCCGTCCTGTAATGCATATACCGACAAGAAGAGGTGGTTCAACGCGACAAAAGAAAAACAAGTAAAGAGAGCGTGTTAAAGCGTGAGCCGGGTCAAGGTGAGCATGCCGTAACAGAAAAAATTTCCAACAATTGTAAAGAGGAGAAAGTGTGACGACCAAACTACGAGGACGCGTAAAGCTTGACGACGCCGTCCGCGCCCGCGCTCGCCATGAACGGCAACGAGGGGTGGAACTCGACGTCTAACACGCCTTCTCTCGCCTTCTCTCGGTGTGTCGTCATCTCTTGCGCACATGTCCGCGAACCAAGCAGATCCCAGAACCGTAACGAGCAATCGTGCGAACCCGAGACGAGCGAAAAACCGGCTGCATCGATCGAAAGCGAGGTCACGCCATCCAGATGCGCCGGCATCGTGTGTGTACATTGTCCTGGAATCGCGTCAGGTCAGATGAAACAGATGGACGTCCCAATCGGATCGTACCGGTGGTGATATCAAATATGCGAATAAACTTGTCCTCGTGAGCGGTGACGATGAAAGACATGGTCGGATGTGATACAAGCCGGTTCACTTGGGTGGCAGGCGTCCCGTCTAAACGATAGGGTTCAGCCCATCAAGGGATGAAAAAGATCATACACTGACCATGTGTCGCGTCCGTAGTCAACCGTAAGACTTCTTTGCCAGTCTCGATGTCATATATCTTGACAACTGCATTTTGATATGCCACAGCCACCTTCTTTAAATCTGTTTTGATGGCTTCGACAGCTGTGGCGCCAGGGCCCTCCTTTTCATCTTCCCCTTCTATGCCTTCTCGTTCCAAGCCAGGATAGCCCCATGATAACCGAAGCGAGCCGGCTCCTGGCCCACTCACATCCCATACTTTCACGGTTCCTTCAGCACCACAGCTGACGAGCGTACTTTCATCCCTGACGAGTGCGAGATCCCACACAGCATCTGTGTGACCAATGAGCTCGCCTCGAGATGACGATTCATCATATGGAGCATAGGTCGTGTGAGAGGGTGACGGAAGAGCCCATACTCGGATGCTCGAGTCAAGAGATGCGCTATACAACAGCTGGCGTGTCGGGGAGTGTACGAGACGGGTGATGGCAGCAGAATGGCCGCGGAGGGTGAGCTGTGGCTCACTCTCTGTCGCGACACGTGTACTAGAAAAGCATGAATATTAGACAACTGAACGAGAATCCCATGACGCACGTAGAAGACGCCAAACCAGCAACGTCCATACGCCATATCTTGACAGTACAATCATCTCCACCAGTTGCCAGGCACAATTCAGTGGGGTGGAACGCGAGGGCACGGACTGCGTCAAGATGGCTGGAAAACCAGGGGTCAGTCAAAGGCTATAAAAGCAGATCCAAGACGTACTTTCTCAACGTCCGCTTAGCTTTCCAAAGTTTTGTGCTTTCGCCATCCGCCTCATCAACAACACCGACCGTCTCTGCTTCATCCTCTTCCTCGCCGACTTCTTCTGGCTCGTCCTCTTCACTTTCCCTCCACTGCTGGACTTGCTGCTCGTAGGATGAACGTAGCTTCTCTTTCCATTCTCCCGCATCATCGGGACGGAAAATCATCGTGGCCGGCTTCGGGGCGAAACCCTCTTGACGGATCGGGGGGCTCTGCCCGATCTCATCTTGCTGTGGTTGCTGCAGAAGCTGTGTTTGTGGCTGCGAGGGAGGTTGAGACGGAACAAGGTTACGATTTTCCTGCGGTTGCGAAGGAGGCGCCTGGGCTAGAGCATGCTGCTGTTGTTGGTATATCCCTGGTCCAGCGATGGCAAGCTGGTTCGTTCGCTCAAGAGGGCCTGAAGAAGGAAGAGCACTTCCGGGGGCGGACATGGCACCCATAGGACCCGAACCAGTACCACTTCCGAGCATCGGGAACTCCTTTCCTGGTGCTCCGGATACACCGATGCTGCTAATCCCGGGACCAGCCGAATCCGGCAGCTGCTTTCTCGGCCTTCCATTATATATTGCATCAAAGGGAGAGGGACCCTGGCCTGGACCCATGGCCTGCGTTTGACCTGTACTACCCATACCCCCGGTCATCGAGCCGAGTCCAGCTGCGCCGGTGGTGCTAGGATTCACGTTGCCACCAAGGCTGACACTAGGAGTTGGATTGGAGATGAGCGGGCGGTTTGGAAGCGGGTTCATTGCTTGCGGGGAAGTCAGGTAAGATATCTCTTGGAGACACTGTTTGAGGTACTCTCGGCTCCTTGCGCGCGCTTTGGGATCGCGCCCAGCAGGAGCTTTGCCCAAGGCAGCACCCGCGGAAGATGCCAAGGTAGGAGCAGGTGTGACGCCAGAGGAAGAGCGGGGGACAACGCCGTTTTGAGCCTTCTCAGATGGAAGGGGCGAATCTGTCGTGCGAGACGCTACGTTAATGCTGTACATAAGTAAAGAGTTCGAAAGATCACGCACCTTCGCTCCGCGGTGAACTTCCACTACTGCCGTCCTTGTGACTCTGTGCATCGTCTTTTGCGCCCTGCTGAATAGCAGCCAATTTAGATGAAGGCACCGTTGTTGATTGAGGGAGGAGTTGTTTTGAACTACGTGCGCCGAAAAAGAGAGTGATGAACAAGGCAACGTCAGTTGTTATAGGGTAGGTCTCACCGCTCCATACGAAGTGCGTATTCGAGCATCTTGATACGTCGCATAAGGTCCAGTTTGACGTTCTCGAATGAACGGCGCTCTCCTTCAAGAAGGGCAATGCGTGCCTATAAAGAATAGACGATGAGCAGAGCGAATGAAGGCGTTTGCGAGAGGAAGCAGGGGCAGGAACGAACGGCGAACGGGGAAAGAAAAAGACGAGGAGACTGACCCTCATCTCGGCCCTCTCGATCTCCCACTCGTTTCTGTCGCGCTCATACCGACGCCACTCTGTCTGCAAGAAGTGGAGTACGCTGGACAAGGTGAAGTCCTGGCCGTTTTGCGGTGGAGGTGGAGGTATGCCCTGGGCCTGGGGGGGCTGACCGAGCAGATTTTGCTGCTGTGGGGGCGGCCCTTGGTTTCCTAGGTTTGGCTGGGGCGGTGGCACCTGGAGCGTGCCGAGCATGGGGATTTGGATTGTCTGTGGGTGGTGAATATTGGGCGAGGCTTGTTGGGATGCGGTGTTATTTTGGCCGTTGAGCTGGTGAAGCACGTCGCGCTGCTGCAATGGCGTGAGGGTATTCTGCGAGTGCTGCTGACGTTGTTGCTGCGTCGTCTGTGCGGGAGACTTGATGTTCAAGAGAAGCCGCGGTGTGGTGAGCATCGTCTTTGGCGACGAGCGGAGCACTTGTCAAATGTTTGCAGTCTACAAACAACCGACGCAGCTGCACTCCACGTCGAGCTCGCTGTAGGCGACGACGACGACGACGACAGAGAAAAAAAAAGCCAAGGATGGCCCCACAAAAGATCTTTATCCTCTCCGTTTTCACATAAATCACACCCCGGACGCTTTTCCGGCCTAGCACGACACGAGGACCATCACGTTCCCGATCCCAACAGGATACTGAAATTGTTCCTCTGTCCTCCCCGACACGCCGTCTTCTTCTCCAGCTCATCCATCCTCCGACCGACACCGGGTGTCTTCCGGTAAAGCCAGTACGCCATCTTGCCCCCCGACCGCCACTTGCTCGCCACCTCCACGAACCCAATCGCTTCCATAAGCAACCCGAGGCGCTCCATCGACATGTAACGCGAGTTCTCGACGCACGGCAACGGCAACTGTTGGCCCGTCGAGTCATATGAGCAGCGTGTGCGCTTGGAAGACGTACAGCGAGAAATAGCAGCCCCGTCGAGCGTAAAAACGTATGAGCCAACACGAGCATCCGCCCTGCTACTGCGTGAGATTGCGACGCAGCTTGCCATTGAAAAGCACACCTCTGTCCTTTGGGTCCGGCACAAAGTTCACCACTAAGCTGAGACTGATGACGTCCCATTTCTCCGTGTGCTCGTCCACGTCCATCGCCAAAAAGTCCTGCTCGATGATAGACGGGTGTCTGCTTCGAAGGTCGATCGGCGTTGTCGTTATCCACGACGAACACGATACGTAGTTGTCTGGTTTCATTGCACCTACTTCCAGTAATCTAGCGGGGGTGAGCTCCAGTGCGCCGAGAGATCGTCTACATACCTCAGAGGACCTTTTTCGTCTCTTTTTGACAAGCCTATGTCGACAAGCCACTTGATCAGGACCTTTTCGCTCCCGCCTCCCCGGTCTGCACTTTGTCCAATGTTCGACATTCGTTGATACGCCGTCAATCCTCCCAGCCGTTCGATTTCCTGCTCTACATCCTGCAACTCCTTCGCATTGGGCACGGTACTTGCATTCTTCTGGAGCTGTCTTTGTTTCTTGAGCAGAACATGGAAGTGTCTGATCAACGTCCTTGTCGCGTGAGGATTGCTACTTCCATGCGCAGATTGAGGGTGTTTTTCCGTCCAAGTAACGGGTGTTTTCTTCTTGCGAACGTTGCGCATCAATATTTATGGTGAGTCCGACTGTTTAGTGATCCAAACGCGACTTAGCACAGCTTATTCTGAAGTTATTCGTTCATTCATTAAGTTCCACACCACATTTTTCGACTCGCTGTTTGTTACATACCACTACAAGTCCTTTCGAAACATGCTGTTCAATCAACCAACTCCCAAACTTCTCCGGAACCATTGCTCGCGACATATATGTACTCAAGGATAGAGCCTCCTTTGTCCTTCTCCGAAGTAACGGCGAACTTGTTCTTGAAGTCGTTGAAGGTAAAGTTTGCCACGATGGGTGATGTCGCGACCTTCAATTGGCTGGTGTCCGTGATTACGAGGATGGACTCGTAGGTAGGCGCGATTTTGATCTTGTCTTTGTTGATCATGATTAGATCCTTGTTCGGAAGCACACCTTTGCCGGGAATGTCCGTGGCCGTGATGAAAAATCGTGAGCGAAGCTCCGTGGACACATGAACAACTTTGCAAGTCGACCTTCCACAGGCGAGACATGCTCCGTTGGTGATGTTACAGTACCAAAACCTATTGGGGGTTGCTTTGGAGCGAATGTAATACCTAACAATAAACGAAAAGTGAGTCTGACTACACAGGCCGGAAGATTAAAGGTACTAACCATTTTCCGCTGACATGGTCAGTAATATCTTGCTGAGGAAAGGTGCTCTGAGCAACAGATCCTCTTCCGTTCGTGATCAACGTGATGAACATCTTGTTCAGGACCGTTTTGTCATCCGCCGAAAACCTCAGGTTATTGAAGTCGTCGATAACATCCCACGAATTTCCAAGGTTGAATGTGTAATACTGCGGACTGATTCGATCGATTGCGCCAGTAGGGACGTGGCCGCTGGGGCGGGAGACGATCCGCCACCATTCATCGGCATCCTCACGACTGGCGAAGACCATCAAGTAGCAATGGGGGTCGGAACGCTGAATCTTGATCAGCAAATACTATGTTAGTTATGCATCTTCACCCCGAAAGTTGAAGATACTGACAGTTCGAACGTACGCATAAAAAGGACCCATGTCGAGTTCAAAGGGTGACGGTCTGTGGTGCAGCGAGGCACGAGCATATGGAATACCGGACAATCACGGCTTTGCGAAGCACGGATTCGAACGGAAGCATTACCTCCTATGTCGACGATGAATGAATGGACTTTACAGTATACACCTCTGATCCGCCTGAATCGTTTCTCAACAACAGCTCCATCCGATCAATGGAATGGAGATAATTGACTCCAACGACGAGCAATCATATCGCATGTGTGTTCCCACTATCAAACGGTGTCGTGATATTTGGTGGGTAACAGGCTGGCTTCGGTGGATCGTCGACATGTGCGCGAGATTGGTTTCCAATAAAATTATCGACGCTCGACAGAAAGAGATTAACCGCGCCTGTTTGCGCTGCTTGACTAGGCTGAGCCCTTCAAAGGAGATAACGCGTTTGAGTGCAACAACGATCTATTGTATCGACGCGCTCAAGAATGATCACGAATCTAGAGGAGAAATACCAAAGGTTCAGGACAGGTGGGCTCACTATTGTGGTCCCTTTCCCCTTCGCTACGTCCTTGCATGTACACTCCTGTGTCGCAAAGGGCACCGCTGCATATTGTAGAACGTATACATCCCACACGGATGATGGCAGCACAGTGCCAGTAGCTTGTCGGACGCAGTAAGGCGTGTATGCCAGGAGGCCCCGACTCTGCAGCTCAAAAAAATGACACTGATCTGCGCTGCGGGTTGCAAATGAGCAGCTTAGCAGGATTGTTGAAAATATATGCGCGTAAATGACCCTGCACAGCACTCGAACGCGATGAGAACTCGAGCACCCACTTTTTGACTGCTTGATCTGACTTAGCATTGTAAGTCTTGCTTGAACTCTGAGGCGGGACTGAGGTTTGGGGAAGCTAGCAAGCTGGACGAGTTGAAAGAGGTGAATTTGGCCGAAACTCGGCCCTTTACGGAAAACAGACTAAATAAACAAGGAGGTTTTCGGACAGATATTGTCGCTTTGCCTTATCGCTCGATCACTCGCCATGCTCATTTCAACCTATCTCCAACCTTTGCTTCAAGAGAGAATGTACCCGATCTAAAGATATGAATCCTTCTCAGAGCAGTATACATGAATGGGGCGCGACGAACTTACCTGGGAATGGTATCAAAGGTGGAGACTTTCCACGCTCTCGTTGGACGAGTCGTCCGAGTCGTCCGAGTCAGTCTCTGTCATGTATTGTGTGTTTGGAATGTACATTCTGAACATGCTCTGCATGACTGAATTTGACTCCATCCTTGCTGATATTGTCATGCTACTTACCTCGCAGTTCACCTGGTGTGTGTCATCTGGCACTTGAGTGGCCGTGACTTCTCTGGCCTGCAAGGCGGTAAGTATGTCTACTGGTCGCAAGCCAAATTATAAGTAGACTGACCTCGATCTTCTCCAGCCTCTTAAGGCATCTCTCTATATGCTTATCCCACATCCCGGAATAATAGTCCGACCTCCCGTCGAGCTTGATTTTTTTGCGGCATATCTTGCATACGACGCTTTTCGCAGTTACACATTCTGCGTACTCGTCTTGCTCGAGTTTTGCCTTCCGTTGCAGCAAAGTAAGATTTTTTCTTTGCTTGGCGGGTTTCCGGGTGCTGATTTTCTTCGATCGAGTGAGTTTCGGAGGCGGATTCGGGGGCTCTGGGAGTGGAAGTGGGGGCGACACTACCTCGGACGATGAGGAGGGTTTGGATGTGGCGATACTTGATACCTCCTCATCCTGCCTTCCTGGGCACAAATCCCAATGCTCGTTTACGAGCTCGCTGACTGCACTCCACGCCACTCCTTGAGCGTACCCGAAGGCAGCGCCACACCTGCGGCACGGGGGCTGTTGTCGATGCGGAAGTGACAGTAGTCCAGGAGAGGTTCTCAAGATGGAAAACATCATTGGGCGGGAGGGGTGTATCAAGGTGAACGTCGAGGAAGGGAAAACACGGTGAACCAACACCCTGACGCCCACGTTTCTTTTTCATGTCAAAAAAAAACTCTCCGCTTTGATTGCTGTCAAATGCGCCACAACAATACCGCAATCCGCATGGCGTGGTTTTTCTCGAACGTCCCCGGAAAAGGGCGGGTAAATACATTCCTCTTGCGCCGTTTCATTCGAAGAGTTTATCCACCGACGTCACTACCTCGGTGAACAGGTGGCTCAAGTAGCCTGCCTCAGTAAGCCCCTCCCGTTAATACGTTCATTGGCTCTGATATATGAAGGGACTTCTCAGTGGTCTATGATCGCAGCTCTGGCACCCGCGTTCTCTGGTTCCACACGCCGAGTACGCGTAGAATACATCATAAGGATATAAATGTTGCGAAATATGTATGGAGCGATACATTTGAATACATGGATGTTCGATCAATCGATGTAGAATGCCAGTGGAGCGCCGGGGCCGGAGTGACGTTTCTGAAGCTTTGAGCTTAAAGGATGATGCAGATGGCGCATCACCTGCTGAGTACTACCAACGCTGACCGCATACGAATACTTGGATCTGCATACTTATCCTGTGAGAGGCACCAGTCGCAAATTAAAGTCCTGTTCCATGTCAACGTGTCCGACGTCGGACGAGGGACAAGCTTCAAAGGTTTGATAAGACCATCACTTCATTTGAGAAACCGGATAGTAGTACTTGGTGGCAGATGCCGTAGCGGATGGTCAAGAAATTGACCCTTCATTTCCTTTTTTGCTGACTGTCTTCCAATCATAACTCGCCATTGGGCTCGGTTATGCTCGTAGAACCCATCGAGCGATAACGTTATTACTCATTTTACAGATCACGATGGCCGTGATCCATGTGCGATGATCAAAATTCAAGCCCAGAATTTGAGGGTTCACTTGATTCCAACGGCGAGGTATGCCATTACAACGTGTTCCCACTATCAAACGGTGTCGTAACATTCAGTGGGCTAACTCCATGTTCGTTCCCTTGCGTGCCTTGATGATGGCTGCTTCCGCTGACAACCAGGATCGATCGTTGACGTTGATCATTCCCATCTGTCCGTCCTGATATGATGTCCGAGGGAAAAAGTCGAAATGTCATTAACGAGAGAAACGTAGCCAATACAACCACCTAACCAACGAACGTGAAAAGAAAGTAAACCGCGCCTGTTGGCGCTCTGCGGAATGACATCGCCAAACAAGAGACAAAGGGAAAGATAATTTCCAATTCATACAAAGCCTGACCCGCCCCTCTTGGCGTTGATTCTCTCGAAGCGCTCCTCTTCTTGACGCTGTTGTGTGTCAGCATTGTCAAGACAACATATCGAGACTGACGCACCCTCTTAATGATACACATGGTCGACAAGAAGAGACCGATGACGATAGACATGAATCCATAAACGGTACTAGAACCAACTGAGGCGACGTCTTGG
The DNA here is from genome assembly GCA_038090255.1 of Austroboletus niveus. Lineage (NCBI taxonomy): Eukaryota > Fungi > Basidiomycota > Agaricomycetes > Boletales > Boletaceae > Austroboletus > Austroboletus niveus. Next base: position 17,207 of record JBBPMJ010000047.1, on the reverse strand, counting down.
ATGAGTTAGTAAGGGCGCTCACCTGAAGACATGGTTTAGTTGCACCTGTGCAAAGTCGGTGATTGGGCCCACGCAGGTGGTGTTGACTGCCACAGCCACGGATGCACTGGTACAGACGTTGCCACCAAACGCGACTTCGTCAGAAGCGCTAAAATAGCCGCAGCAGTTGAACTATACAGGACATGAGTATGGACCGCATGGAATGGCACCGCCTAGTCTACGCACCGTATCCTGGATGGCGATCTTGGTGGCGTTGCTCTGCGCACCGAACAAGGAGTGATAGTGATTGCGCTCCTTGAGAGTAGCGAACCAGATGGGCGTAGCATACACGATGATCGCCATGCCGTTGAGGAGGAGCAACCAGTTTAGTATGGCGAGCGCTTTCGTGCCCCGGATCGCCACGAGAGGAATGGAACAGGCAAAGGTTGCCAAAAAGATGATGCCCAGGACAGTTCCGCCTGTGACGAGATGAGCGCAGACGCCAAGAAGCGAGACGAATGAGTTACCGGTGTAGTCAAAGGTGTTAAAGGTGAAGTTGAGGAGCAGGTTGGGTTCGCGCCATACCAACGAGAGAATGAGCGTGACGAGTCCTGCGGCCAGGAGGCAGGTGTCGAAGAAAGCCCAGGTGAGCATGAGAGGACGGGAAACCATCTTGGCGGAGAGAACGAATGGGGGGGAGTGTGTCGATTGCTTTGAGACGATGCTCTTCCAGAGAGCGAACAAACTAGACCGGCTGAGTAGAAAGCGAAAGGGAAGACGGTCAACGTCGAAAGGGCTGGCCTGCAGCAGAAGAAAGCGCGAAGGAAAGGTGGTGGGCAATGAGCAAAGTAGTGGCATCTGACAGCGGTTAAATACGCACACTGCAGGTCCTGGCGGTGCTGGTCAGGGGTGGACCTGATGGTTACGATCAATCGAAAATACTGAGGCAGTGAGAAAGGGAAGGAAGGAAAGCAAGCAAGGAGGGGCGAGGAGGAGGAGGGGCATGATAAATGAGGTCGAGACGGTCACCATGACAGTACAGTTTTGAAATCGGACTCCCACTCGGATGACCGACCAAGCACACGCACAAGGAGGTCGCTCGCTCTTGGTGGCCTGGCAACTCAAATCTAAACACGTTCTCATCGTCGGCGGTGGCGAAGTCGCTTCGGGTCGCATCGAGTCTGTGCTCGTCGCTGATGCCCGCGTCACCGTCATCTCCCCGAGCACAGGCCTGCATCCCCTCACTAAAAAATACATACACGCCTATCCGATAACTTACCACGACCGCCTCTTCGCTGGCCCTGACGACCTCGCTGGCGTCGACATGGTCCTCACCGCCATCGACGACGTCGCCCAGTCTCGCCTCATCTGCGCCCTCTGCAGGGAGCGCAGCATCCCCGTCAACGCTGCCGACATTCCCGAATCCTGCGACTTTTACTTTGGCAGTCAGATCCGCGACGGTCCGTTACAGATCTTGATATCTACAAACGGCCAGAGCCCGAAGCTCGCCAACCTCATTAAACGCAGGATCGAACATAGTCTCCCCGCGCAGGCGGGAAAGGCAATAGAAAAAGTGGGACAGTTACGGGCAAAGCTCAAAGAGAGAGCCCCCGGTGTGGGAGGCCAGATAAGCAAACGCCGGATGAAATGGATGATAGACGTTTGCACCTCTTGGGAAATAGAAGAACTGGCGACGCTAAACGAGGACATGATGACCAACTTAATTGATTACGGTTGGGAGAGCAATGCGGTACCGCGACCTGAAGCTGTGGGAGGCGTCACTAGATGTGCCAAACATACCGATAGCACCGCATTCTGGCTTGACACCCTCGCTCTTCCTTCCCTTGCGTTTGCCGCAGGCGCTGCTGCGGCCACCTTTTTGTTCGCGTTCCGCGCCAGATGAATGTTCTCATTTCATTTTGGGTGCGTAGCCTGGAGACTACAAGATCATATCATAATAACGGAAATCATAGGCACATTGTAACGTTTCCGTCTGGCCAGCTCAGATGTGATCAACAGCAACCATCAGTGCTGCGACTCTCTACCTGGATATGTTGTATTTTTACCGTCGATCGAGTCACAATCTGGTATTGGACTTAGCACTCTAGTATGGAACGATATCTTGTCCACCGCGCGGAGATCACAGCTTGACAAGTGCTTCCGTTGATCTGGATCTGTCTCGATTGACAGGTGCATTTGCCGTGTTAAGTCACCGCAGCGCAGGCATTTTTGATCGTGTGTCATTCTCCAGCGGGGTGATCAGTACCGGCATCGGTATGCCGCGTGCCGACGGGCTCTACCTCTAGCACACTCTATCGTAAACATGGTCATGTCAAGATCGGCGCACGGTGTAATACACTTACCTTGGGAAAATCTGAGCACGAGTGTGCCAGTTTCTCGGGATGTTCTCCCTTTCTAATCCACCTGCTGCGTCGTTCTCAAAGTAACCACGTTCCACTGAATGATATCGGCTTTGTCACCCAAAGGAGAATATTCCTCGGGGTTTTTTGGAACAAGAACGACGTACCCTCGGCGGTGTTCGTCGGCCCTCCTTCGGTAAGCCGACACTTTGTTAGTTATCAAAAGGAACCAGAAGAAAGGTAGGTTGAGATGGATGTTTAACCAGGATCATAACGGACGCCCCTTCGGATAATGCAAGGTTCCCTGAAACATGTCAAACTTACTTATCATGCTCAATCCTGAGTCAGATGAGATGAGATGAGATGAGATGCATAACTCATAATTGACTTTGTATTTTTTCTTGGACACATCCTACAGAAAAAAAAGCGGCTTCGTAAATTCAGAGCGAAACCAGCACACTGGTGATTCACTCTGAATAGATGCCCAACAGCCAGCACTGCTTACCACGACCATCGGTAATCCAATTTGAAAATCCTTGTTTGACACAGTTTGTGCTAAGTATCTGTGACACACCTGCCTTATCGGGCCATTTACCGGCACCGCCACGCGTAAATTCCTCGCACTAAGTACTACTAGTAACGCCGTACCTTTACATGCTTCCCTCTCCGGTCGCGATGCATTCAGCATCGTGTACGGCGACTAGTATGTTATCGTTGTCGTGTCCGCTCTGACAATCACTAACTTAAAATTTCTTCGAGTCCGTCCATCATGAATGCAGAAGAACCGACCATGCAGAACCCCACAGTTGTGCCCACGCCGATTCGGATTCCCAAATGCCCAGCTTGAACCTTAGACTGTACGACATTCGGAAGGATATTCGAACCCAAAGCCCACCTTGAAGCTTGCAATATGCCGAAGTCCAGTCGGCCGTGTCCGAGTGTTGTAAGTATTGAATCGGCGCCATTGGCATGTGCTAGTAGTGCTTACTTGTAAAAAAGGTTTATGATATCTCGACCGTTCTTCTAGTTGGCACATGTCTGTGACTTGTCCGATGAAACTCCCATCCTCTACCGTGGGAGCCATGGCTGTCGAATGTCGTCAGTGTCACTGCCATCTGCCTCGCAGTCCACTCGTGGCCCTTGCCCAATACCCAACGACAAACATATAAGTAGACCGGCCCCTTTGCCCCGGGCACTGCTGCATCTCATCCATGTCCCAACTCTCCATTCTCCATTGGAACGACGTGTACCGCGTCACGCCACAAAAGATTTCTCCGAATGGCGACACGATCGATGTTACCCAGTTTTCTGCCCTCTTGAACGACATTCGAAGCAACTGGCGCATTAGACCAGATGGCGCACGCGATGGCCTTTCGTTCTTCTCCGGCGATCTGTTTTCCCCATCGGTCGAGAGCACCGTGACCCGAGGAAGCCACATGGTGAGAGGAAAGTCTCTAGATCGTCGAAAATTCTGTTCGGTTCATAATAGTTCGTATGTACAGGTCCCCGTGATCAATGAACTCGCACCAGATGTCGCATTGACGGGTTTGTACATCGCCGCCGGACCCGTGTCTCTCTACTAATTACGGGTATCGTACTATTGCAAGGCAACCACGACTTTGATTTCGGTTCCGTCGGCTCGCTTTGTTTAATTGCTTAGCGCTGAGCATGACGTTTTATAGGATATCCGCAACTTTCAAAGTTGGTCGACGATACCAAGTTTGTAAGTGGAGTGAATCATGCGTGCAAACTCGCTCACCTGGACTCGAGCCCTGGCTTCTTAGCAATATCGTCGACGAGAATACAAACAACGTTCCGGAACATTTACACCTCTTTCAGGTGCTAGAGCGGTCAGGCGTCAGAGTCGGCATCATTGGCCTGGTTGAAGAGTATGCGTTCCATGACATCAACAGAAATCCCTTGTGATCACGTTCTTGTTCTTTAGAGACTGGATTAGTACAGTGCCGGCCTGGCCGCCCAATTTCAAGTTCAAGGATATGGCCAAGACCGGTAGGGAATTGTCACAGCTGTTGCGAGGGGTGCATCATTGCGACCTCATTATAGCATTGACTCATGCTCGGTAATACATGCTATCTATTCTGCATTCAAGACCTTGCTCAGATGTTTCATAGGGTTCCAAACGTAACACCACGCCTTCCCGACGAAAATATTTGCTCACTTGCATCTCAATAGGACATTCAGCTAGCCAAAGACTTATTAGCTTCGTCTCCTTTTGCTCAAAACACGCGTTCCGTAGCAGGGGAACACGGAATAGACATAATCTTAGGCGGCCATGACCACCTCTACTTCGTATCCAGAGGCGTTACTACTTGGGAAGGATACGGCACTTCAAAACCAAGTATTGGATCCGGTGGAGATAACGGTGATATATTAATCATCAAAAGTGGAACAGATTTCAGGGAATTAAGTGAATTTACACTGGAACTCCAGGATACTCCTTCGGGTAGCGTGAGGAAAAAAGTAATTAAAGCTGTCCATGGTGAGTGATTTGATACTTTCAAGTTTTTAGACAAACTCAATAGCAATTTAGGAAAACGTCATGAGATTCGTCCAGGTATGCCGTCCTCGCACAATTTGCAGAAGATCCTGCACAATGTGCTTTCGTCGGTGTCCGAGTCTTTGGAAGAGCCTGTATGCATCACTGAAGTGGAACTGGATATGCGATCTCATCTCTTGCGTACGGCTGAGGTACGCGAACGCAAGAGCTAGTCGAGAAAAGTTTTAATTATCCACCATTCAGTCGGCGGCAGGAAATTGGTTCGCAGATGTCTTCAGGCATGCATACGATGATGTTCTGCGTGAAATTTTCGGAAGTGGCTCGGATGGGGTCCTTATTTGTAGCGGGACTCTGCGAGGAGATACACTCTATCCAGCAGGTATAATTATCTGGCAGATGCGGCGATTATCATACCTACTAAAATCACCAAAGGCGTGATCACCCTCGGGAATATCTTGGAGATTCTACCCTTCGATGACCCTACAGTTGTTCTCGAGTTGGACGGTAAATCCTTGTGGGATACACTTGAGGCAGGGTTGTCCAAATACCCGGCGCAAGAAGGGTGAGTGATTATTCCATGTCTTATCGATTTCCGTTTATGTGCAATGTCAGACGATTCCCCATTGTGTCCGGCTTACGCGTTTCCTGGGATTCTCGTCGACCACCCGGTCAGCGTATTCTTGGGATTTGGCTCTTGCAAGAAGCGCCAAGGAGTCCGTCGGGCAGTTCTGATCCCAATTCCGTTCGGGCCACCCCAACTCTCGTGGACGGTGAATCTATCAGAAGGGTGAAGAATGGACGGACATACAAGATCGTAACGAGACAGTATATGGCGACAGGGCATGATGGATACACAGCTCTCGTCGGGCATAAATATCTCATCGATGACGAGCATGGTCAACCCATGAGCAGTCTCGTCAGAAAGTACTTGCTTGGTAGGGATCGACATGCCGGATGAAAAAGCGATACTCATGATTTCGTCGACAGGCAGGCATTATGTCAACAAGATGGTTCGTCCACACGAGAAGAAACAAGAAACGGATCACCTCCACTCGGAGACGCCGGATATCGTCAAGCGAGAGATGGAGCATAGAAAACTACAGGGGCGCAAACATTTCTGGCCCAAGTTTGCTCAGAGATGGCAGCATGCGGCCGTGGACGCGTTCCGCAAGCTACGTTGTCGCGTGCGCTATACCGATCATTTCGACGTCGCTGGGCGAGAGCACATGGACAGCGTTGATTGTTATGATGGAAGGAAGATGCGACGAGTGGTGTGGAACGAGAAGAATGGTCATGAGAAGATTTCGAGAGAGGATTTGCTCGTGATTCATCCGATCGTCGACGAGAGATTTAAAGACGTGGCTAGGAATTAGACGTCTCGAATAGATGACCATTATTTAGATACGCGAAGACCACGACAGATTTCGTCTGACCGCGTAGAGGCTGGCAATAAGATGCCGAAAAAAGGTTGAGATTGACAACACCTCCCATAGGGCTGATCCATATCAAAAGTTTCGCTTGGATGATTCGAACACCTTGGGATATCAGAATTTGAAGTTATGCGCATGACCATCAGGCCATCATTGATCTACAGCCACTTATATTATACTGTAGGTAGACAACGATTAGAGGGAATGGAGCCACCGTGGCAGTAGCCTCACCAGATGCCGAGTGCAACCAAATCACTGATCAGTTTGGCCTTGTAGACAATAATGAATTGGTCATGGGGGCAATGTGAACCTGAATTTCAAGTTCTGTTTCAGGTTGCCACAGGGCACATAACCGGGTCATCAGGCTAGTACTGCAGGTCCCATCAAGTTGGCAGATGGGCCGAAGGCCGTGACATAACATTTCGTCCGGCTGTCAGCTTCTGTACGAGAGGGAAAAAGTCATGCAGGTAATTTGAATCAAAAGAATTTCAAGTTTACATGGACTCTGATTAATTGATTCCGAGTCGAACCCCTTGCATGCGATAACAGAATTCAACTTTGTCAAAGTTTTGTTCGCCATATACATGTCCATTGATGTATACCAGTTAAATCGGATATAAGTACCTGCCATGTCCCCCCAAATGAACGGTGAGGTAACGGCAGCCTCTGCAGTGGCCGGGATCTACTATACTATCAGATGGTCACGGTTTGAGTTTGACGGCGTTTTGTTCCACGTAAAAGCACACATGTCTGCCAATCTGACCTCATGGGCATCGGTAATCGAATATTTCTGAGCCCATGCTTCCGATTCTATAGGGCTACCGTCACGGTGAAGTTCCCAGATCGATCAAATTAAATCCAACTATGATATCTGCTCCACTTTTTCTCGTCAGCTGACACCGGCGGAGTCTTCGCCGTTGGACGACAGATCTTCGCCGATCTCGCCGATTCCTCTGTCGATATCTTTCCTTCAAGTTTGCAATGAATACATGGTTGCAGTGCGACACACTAGTACTTCGGGCAGGTGAAAACTTTATAGATGTGCTTGATCATGGTATGAATTTAGGGACTCAGTCATAGCGGGACCCTGCATTGCGGAGCCCCATACTGCCAGTGGAGCCGAGTAGCGGCTGCCAGCAATTTGCCTTGGTTGTACTCTTCGAACCAGCTTTCTCTTTGAGGTACGCTTCTGCCAAGATATCAATTTATCGTACGTACGATGAATCGATGATCACCAACATATAAGTTACTGTAGGACACCCCCATCCTCAGGCTCCCTCGTGCTCTATATCCCATCCATGGCGCAACTCTCTATTGTACACTGGAACGACTCGTACCGTGTCAGGCCTCAGAAGGTGCAAGGTGGCACGGTCGATGTCGCGCAGTTCGCTGCCCTCTTGGAAAGTGTTCGAAACAAGTGGCATACCAGACCGGATGGGGCGCGCGATGACCTCTCACTATTCTCCGGCGATCTCTTCTCCCCGTCGGTCGAAAGCACGGTTACCCGAGGAAGCCACTTGGTGAAGTATCGCATGTCGTGCAAGATATTCTAGGCTGATTGATGTATACCAGGTCCCGGTGATGAATGAACTCGCACCGGATGTCGCAGTAGCAGGTTTGTGCATGATCGTGGCATCGACAGTCCTCTGCTAATTAAATATGCTGTTCTGTGCAGGCAATCACGACTTTGATTTTGGTTCGTATCACCTCACTCTGTTCTATGGACGGTGCTGAGTCCCGTCAAGGATACCCACATCTTACGGAATTGATCAAGGATGCCAAGTTTGTGAGTGATGATGGTATTTCCAAGTTGTGTCAACTAGCTCACCCCGTCATCAAGCCCTGGCTCTTGAGTAACATTGTCGACGAGAATACCAACAAGGTTCCGGAACACCTAGAACTCTTCAAGGTGGTGGAGCGGGCAGGCGTTCGGATCGGCATCATTGGCCTCGTCGAAGAGTTTGTGCTCCTTTGGAAGATGATTAACATTCTTTATGATGACGTGCTTCAGAGCATGGATCGCTACCATATCGGCATGGCCGACCAACTTCAAGTTCAAGGACATGGCTAAGACTGGCAAAGAACTGTCACAGCTGTTGCGAGGGGAGCATCAATGCGACCTCATTATCGCATTGACTCATTGTCGGTAGGGAAGTTCTATACTAGACTTGACCGTTTCACTGAGACATTTCGCAGGGCCCCAAATGTATTAACGCTTATAATATAAAACGACTTGCTTACGTTTACTATTACAGGACCTCCAACTGGCTGAAGATTTACTAGCCTTGTCTCCCTCTGCTCAGGAAAAGAAACCGATAGCTGGGGAACATGGCGCAGATATTATCATAGGCGGTCACGACCACTTCTATTTCGTTTCGAGGGGCGTGACTACTTGGGAGGGATTCGACGTTTCAAATTCAAGCATCGGGGCAGAAGCAAACAATGGGGATATACTGGTTGTTAAAAGTGGAACGGACTTCAAAGATCTAAGCGAGTTTACATTGGAGCTTGAAGATACCCCTTCTGGTAGCGTTAGAAAGAAGGTAATCAAGGCCGTCAACGGTGAGTTCTAACTGTTACTGTTGAGACGATCAACGAGGTTGTTGTGCAGGTCAGCGCCACCACATCGAGCCTGGTATGCCGTCTTCGGAAATCATGCAGAAAATCCTGAAAACCGTGCTATCATCGGTGTCTGATTCGTTGAATACCCCTGTGTGCGTCTCCGAGGTAGAATTGGATGTGCGATCGCAAACTGTGCGCTCAAGTGAGATATAAAAGCTGCCCCGGGCCGAGATAGATGACTGATAACTTTTCCCTTGCAGTCCGTCGCAGGAAACTGGATTGCAGACATCCTGAAACACGCATATGACGATGCACTGCAAACGACATACGGCAGCGGTGTCGATGGAGTTCTCATATCTGGTGGGACACTGCGAGGAGACACGCTTTATCCAGCAGGTATGATCTGTTTAATGGACAGCGATTTGTACCTAACCAAAAATATTAAAGGCGATATCGCGCTCAGTAATATCTTGGAGATTTTACCTTTCGATGATCCTACCATCGTACTTGAGTTGAACGGGGAATCCTTGTGGGATGCCCTCGAGTCTGGGTTGTCCAAATATCCCTCCCAAGAAGGGCAAGTGGTCGTTCTCTTTTTATTCATACTATCGAGCGATATATAGTCGATTCCCTATCATATCTGGGTTTCGTGTGTCTTGGGATTCCTGTCGTCCCCCTGGTCAACGTATACTTGGAATTTGGCATTTAAAGGAAGCACCAAAGAGTCCATTGGAAGGTCCTGGAACTATATCTGGTACAGTGGATGGTGAAGCTGTCAAGAGAGAGAAGAACGGCCAGACATACAAGATCTTAACGAGAGAGTATATGGCGACAGGGCATGATGGATATACAGCCCTTAGCGGGCAGAAATACCTCATCGACGATGAACATGGGCAACTCATGAGCAGTCTTATCAGGAAGTACTTACTTGGTGGGTATTACGCATGTGACGAAGTGATAGGCAGTTCATGATTGCATTTACAGGGGCACACTATGTCAACAAGATGGTTCGTTTGCGCGCAGAGAATCAGGACACGAATCACCGCCACTCAGGGACAGCTGATGTCCTTGAGCGAGAGATCAAGCACAGAATGCGACATGGGCACCACCACCACCCTTCGCCCAATGCTGCTCATAGGTGGCGCCATGTGGCCGCCAAAACGTTGCAACGGCTGCGCTCTCGTGGACACTATCTTGATCATTATAATATTAGCGCGCAAGAGCACATGACCGAAGTCGACCATTATGATGGGAAGACGGTTCGGCAAGGGGGGAATGGCAAGAATGACGACCAAAAGATCAGCAAGAACGACCTGCTTGTAGTTCACCCGGTCGTAGATGGAAGGCTGAAAGACGAGCGCTACTGCAGCAGAATTGACGATTAGTGAAGGGATAATGATGACGTCAGCGAAGGTCTACAGCACGCCACCCAGAGTCATTTTTCTGACTGCACGAGGCTGGCTCCACCCCCCAAAAAATGCCATAGTTCTCAAGTATATCTCGTTTAAGTATCCTATAAGTATCACATGTGCATGGCCTGGATCTACGCCCCCTTTCAGGTGGAGTATTTATCATTGTTGTGTTCCAGCGTGACCACCTTTTCATTCATTCATGCCAGACTGGCGACATCGAAGCAAGAGATTTCAAAAATAACACTGCTTCGTTCTCGCCATCTGGAGCAGCTGACAGTAATGTTTTTTCTGCAGTGTAACAAAGATTTTCAACCATCTCAGTTATTTCTCCGTCGGTTTTTCTCATTCAAGTTGGAAACAAATAGACCAAAGCAGTGTCGCAAGTTAGTGCTTTGGGACGAGAGAAAATAGTAGTGATCTAGCCATGAGTCGATGAACGGGCGGAGCGCTGATCACGGCATCAACCAGAGTGCGCTATTTTTCCTAGCGGCAACACCCGTGCTTGCTCTTTCACCGAGGCTCACGATGTGATAAATAGGCTGACCGCCCATAATCATGTTACCCGTGCTCTTCATATCATTGACCAACCATGGCGCAACTCTCCATCACACAATGGAACGACGCTTACAATGTTACACCTCAGAAGGTGACGCCAAACAGTGATGGCACGATTGATGTTACCCAATTCGGTGCTCTCCTGGATCAAGTTCGAAGTAACTGGCCTGTCAGACCAGACGGTGCACGAGACGGCCTCTCGGTTTTCTCTGGTGATCTGTTTTCTCCGTCCGTCGAGAGTACTGTCACTCGTGGAAGCCACTTGGTAAGATGACACGTTTCTGCTAACTCGTGTGTGATTCATGAGTATGTAGGTTCCAGTGATGAACGAACTCGCACCGGACGCCGCAGTAACAGGTTTGTGCATCTTCGTCGATTTGTGTGACCTCTAATCAGACACTATCAAGGCAACCATGACTTTGACTTTGGTGGGGATTGATTTCCTTCGTTCGATGAATATCATTCTCAAGAGTCTGAACCTTTGATAGGGTACCCACACCTTACGGAACTAACCAAGGACAGCAAATACGTAAGTCAATAACGGGTTCTGTATGAACTAACTTACTCGTCTTTCAGCCCTGGTTGTTGAGCAACATCATTGACCAGGATACAGGCAATGTTCCGAAATCCCTGGAATCCTTCAAGGTACTGGAGCGGTCTGGCATTCGCGTTGGTATCATTGGGCTTGTCGAACAGTTCGTGTTCCTCGATGATGCTGAGATTAACTGCCTCTGACTCTATTCTATAGAGGGTGGATCAACTTAGTAGGAGCATGGCCAGCTAATTTCCAGTACAAAGACATGGTTACTACTGGCAATGAGTTGTCGGAACTGTTGCGAGGGGAGCATCGGTGTGACCTTGTGATCGCACTGACGCATTGTCGGTAAGAGAATTACATAATGCTTGAAAGATTTCACCAATAAGACATTTCGTAGGGTTCCCAATGTATCTATTTTCGCTCCACAGATGGAAGTATTTACTCAACTCAGACATTATAGGATATTCAACTCGCTAAAGATTTGCTTGCCTTGTCTCCCTCCGCTCAACAAAACCGTTCCGTAGCAGGGGAACATGGTGTAGACATAGTCATAGGCGGTCACGACCACGACTACTTCATATCAAAGGGCGTGACCAGCTGGGAGGGATACGATGTTTTACACCCGACCCTTAGAGCGGAAGGGGACAACGGCGACACTTTAGTCGTTAAAAGTGGGACAGACTTCAGAGACTTGAGCGTGTTCACACTGGAGCTCGAAGATACACCTTCAGGCAGTGTAAGGAAGAAAATAATCAAAGCTGTCCGTGGTGAGTCTTCATTACTTTTGAACAAGTTCGTGTTAATTGACTAAAATGGGTCGCTGTCAAGGTAAACGCCATTCGATTCAGCCTGACATGCCATCTTCAGAGAGCTTGAAGAAGATCCTAAGTGATGTACTATCATCCGTATCCGACTCAATGGATATCCCTGTGTGTATCAGTTCAGTAGATCTGGATGTTCGATCACAAACCGTACGCTCGGGCGAGGTATGAAGTCCTGCATCTAGTGAAGATAGTTAGCTAACAGTTTTTCTCTTACCATAGTCTGTGGCAGGAAATTTGTTTGCCGACATCTTGAGGCATGCATATGATGATTCGTTGCAAACACAATACGGCAGCGGTTCGGACGGGGTCATCCTTACTGGCGGAACGTTACGAGGAGATAAACTTTACGCAGCAGGTAATAATTTGCCTGAAAGACGAGAATTATTGCACATACTGAAATTGCTGGAGGCGAAATTACCCTTAGGAATATCTTGGAGATTCTACCTTTCGATGATCCTATTGTGGCTATTGAGGTGGATGGGCAAACCTTATGGGATGCGCTGGAAGAAGGGTTATCCAAGTACCCGGAGCAAGAAGGGCAAGTAGATATGTTACTTTTTTATCCTTTATTTCCTATGATTGTGTGGTTGTAGACGATTCCCGGTCGTGTCTGGCTTCCGCGTCTCTTGGGACTCCCGTCGTCCAGCCGGTCAGCGCGTACTTGGTATCTGGCTATTGCAAGACTCGAGTACTGGCAAAGTGGATGGTGAACCAGTCAAGAGAGAGAAGACTGGGCGAAAATACAAGATCTTGATAACAAACTTCGTGGCGAAGGGTCATGATGGATACACGGCGCTCAAAGGACAGAAATACCTTGTCGATGACGAGAATGGGCAAATTTTGAGCAGTATCGTCAGGAAGTACTTGCTTGGTGAACATTACATGCCTGACCAGCGATGCACGTCTTATGATTTATTTTCAGGGGCGACTTATATCAACAAGACGGCCCGTCTACAGGGACAGAATCAAAACACAAAACACCTTCATTCAGGAACAGCTGATATCATCAACCGAGAGGTTCAGCATAGACAGCTGCATGCCCCGTTGGCCAATCTCGCTCAAAGGTTGGAGCCTGAAGTTACGAAATTGTTGCATCAGCTGCGTTCTCGCGTACATTACGTCGACCATTTCAACATTAGCGCACGAGAGCACATGAGCGGTGTCGACCATGTCGACGGAAAGAAACTTCGTCAAGGCAATGCGGGAAGCGTCAAAACTGACAATGAGAAGCCCAGCAAAGAAGACTTGCCCGTCATTCACTCGGTGATTGATGGAAGGCTGAAGGATGAGGCAAAGAATTGATGCGTGGATGGATGCGGCAAAATGTACTAGTATGCGACTCTCGTAGTTGTACAGTATTCTGGAATGGAAAGTGAAGTGATTGCATTGGCGTTTTAATATTATCTGTATAAAAAATAGGTTTCACAAGGGCACTAAACGATCCGCTGCTTCTTTTGGAGTCTTGGACACTCAAATTATGTATCACAATAACTAGATTGCAGTGGGGACGAGACTCCAATAAGATGCGTGAACATTGATAATTCCGAGTCATTGGGGCACTCATCTTGTTAAATGAAGAATCTTATGACCCGGCGTTCACATCGACATTGGGTTCGCACGTTGGGACGATAGCGACGAGACGGAGAAAAGATTAATACCTACTTCGTCATGGACTGCCGGACCTCCTGCGTAGTCGCCTGAAATTATGTTCGACACGACGTCCAAACTGATTGACAACGGGTAATTTCCTAAGAAAAGATCCTGCTCACGAAGCATAATAAGTATTGCGGATGTTTCCCTAATGTAAAATAGTAACTCTAATGGTTTGTGATACCCCAGTGTCCAATGTGCGACTTGTACTTACCCGCGATGCAGATGGATGGAACGGATGAGGAGAATTGTCAAGGCCGTGATCAGGGTTGACAACGCGATAGTCGGCCAAAGCGAGAGAGTGCGAGCGACCGTGTTCAAAATAGGTCAACAACATACTCCCTTATAATAAATACGAAATGCGACAACCTTTAGCCTTTCAGATACTACTCAGTCTCAAGCTCTCCGGTATGGGCATTGGGCCCGTACGAATCCCATACGAATCTGATTCAAGCGTCGACCCACTTGAGCGTAATGGTACAAAGAAGAAACGTACGGGTATCTGTATGGTTGAGCTTTCCGGCCGCTGCATCAAATGATCAAATAATCTAAAGCAGACACTCCTGGAGTCCTGGTACCAGCGTGCTTTTTCGAAATGTTCAAGTTGCACTTCCACATATTGGTAAAACGTCTTTATCTCGTCCTAGTCGACAACATTGTGCTCGGTGACAAGGGCGTGGGGATAGCACGAGCGTCGTTAGCAACGTTGGTCTTTTGGACGCCCAGGGAAGGATGAATCAGTGGACACTTAGTAAGCTGCCTCATGCCTACCAACCTGCATCAGATCGGTCCAGGAATGTCATGCAGCAACGTGCCCGGGCCGGCACTGGAAATTGTTCGGGTGAAGGTTTAACGTTTAAGCCTCGTCCGTGAGTCCAAGGTTTAGGGTGGGCACGTTTACACATGTCGGTAATTCCTGGCGGTGACTGGGGTAATTCATGCCAGACCCTTGGATATCTTTACGCCCAGAGGTCCGCCTTCTTTTTCTTTTCCTTTCCGTCGCATCTCAGTCTCGTTCTCCCACGATGACTGAGATTTTGTCCGTCTAGCTGCGCTCCCCCTAACAGACGGAGGAATGGAACGTGGCCGCGCTCCTCGTAACAAACGGACTTTCGAATGGAACGGGCTGGCATCCGCCGCCGACTCCCTCGGAGCAGTAGCCTTACCTAATAAACCGTCTTCATCTCGGTCGAAAACGACGCTGGAATATATGACACAGCACGGGCGTCCTTACCGACGTTGGTCTCCGGGGGTTCGGCTACCCTACTTATAGTTTACAAGTCGGAGACGAGGACCAAAAAACGCTGCAAATTGTCATTATCTACTTCAGTAAGAAACTAGCCTATTCGCCGTGCAAGCGCACTTACTGCCAGCTATCAGGGCATTATGTGTTGTTCCATTTGGGCGTTAATCAGGGCGTCAAATTCATTCCACGTTCGTCCAAGTTCCAAACCGCACAGCCTGAGTCATTCTTTGGCGCGCCAAATCGATTCGTAAGGAAAATTTGCGAGACGTGTGGCCCGTGGGTACTACATTACTCCCGCAGCCATTTTCCAACTTAAATTTCGGTATGAACGTTTATTTCTTGTAACTGAGCTCAACACTTTCTGGCTTTCTAAAACTTTCTCGGGCTGTTGGAACTGTCACTAGGCTCCTATTACTTGGAAGTTCCGTGCGGGGAAGTTCCGGGGAGACAGTGAATTTGACATCATACAGCAACCCATCGGTTGATCGGTCACTCGTAGTATATGCCAACATGTACATTGCCCGGGTCGTCCAAGCTGCCGGTGCGGAGCAGTCGTCGTTTCACCAAACGCAACTTACATCGCCTTACTTAATTTGGCCACCTTTTTCCGACAAGATGCCAAAAATAATCCGTGCCATCGAACGTTCTCCAGCGCTTCCAAAAGGGCTATGGACTTTAGCTGTACTAACCGGAATGAAGACGTCCAATAACCAACATATATAAGCTCATAACTCAGGTCAGAAACGACCAGAGATACACTTGATCCTCAAGAATCATGACCGTCCAACAATCTTATCTTGGCCTATCCAACATCGGATACCACCTTTATACCATCTTTCTCTTTACAAAGAATGACATCCTGACAGCCATCATTCCAGTGGTGAGCACGTTTTAACATTGTCCATACATTCATTAGGAGTGACTTACAACTTGCCAGACTTTGTTTGCTGTCGCCTCTGCACCGCTATGCGGTGCTATTCACCTCTTGTCATCCGTTGTTTGGATTTGGCTTCACATTCTGCAGTTTGATCTTGCGAATCAGATAAAGGCGCCCGAAGAAGACAAACTGAACAAGCCATCCAGACCAATTCCGGCGGGGAGAATCAGCGTAGAGAACGCTTCAATCCTCCGCTGGCTCGCCGCCCCGTTGTGCCTGGTCTATTCCTCGCTATTCAGCATCCAGACTGTATCTGCCAGCATCGAGATGCAATTGTTTACATGGTGGTATAATGAAATGGATGGGGACAAGAACTGGCTGTCGAAGAATGTCATTCTCGCCTTCATGTATGGTTGTGTCGAACTTGGGGGCACCCTCGTCGCAGGTATACTCATCATCTACTTCATCTTTCCCTTTGAGCTAAATAAGAAAAAAAAAGGAAGCGACCCTTCCAGAGTTAGTGAAACCGGAAAGCTAGCTGTGCAACTCACGATCGTGGTGTTCTCCTCGACTGTGCATTGCCAAGATTTCAAGGACGCCGAAGGCGACCGTATCACGGGGCGCCGCACCGTCCCGATCATGTTCCCTGTTGCTTCCCGCCTCGTCGTCGGTCTTGGCCTTCCTCTTTGGTCATATGCTCTATGCTGCATCTGGGACATTGATTGGTTCTGCACCCTAGCGTTCGTCGCGTATGGGTGTTTTGTCGGGGGTCGTTTCCTGCTGATGCGGACTCGTGAGGCAGACAAGCGATCGTGCAAGTATTACAGCGTAAGTGTTCAATTTTAATGACAGTGATGGACTGTATTGCTGATGTGATTCGCTCCAATTATTACAGATCTGGTTCTCGCTTCACCACCTGCTACCTGGATATTGGAACTTTTTCCACGAGAGCGACCAAGCGCGAGGTGGCGAGCTCCTCCAAAAAACCTGGGACTTGTTTTCTTGTGCGGCACTCCTGAAAGGGTTCTGAAAGACAGGTACGCGAAGGCTTGTCGCTGTACAATCTAATCCCGTTGTGCATGCACATCAAGATCATGGTTTCACCTTTTAAGTATACTTTTCGACGAAACGGCGGAGTAGATAGTGTCAGGATTTTATATTCATCTTTATTTTTCGCCTTTATGATGACACTTACCTACGCTCCCACGTGACTTCTATGACTCGTTCCCTATCACGTGGCGACGGTCATTCTATGA
>JBBPMJ010000046.1:0-115112 GCA_038090255.1 Austroboletus niveus | reverse complement strand
TTGAGCGAGAGTTTAGTCAACTTTGGCCAGTGATCCACTAACGTTGCTATTGTATCATCGTCAAGCACAAATCGGAATGGCATATCGAGCTCGAAAGAGTGGATGTTGGGGAGTAATAAGAGGGGCTAGAAGGTGGACAGTGAAACATCGTTCCAAGTTTGATCAGAACCGCCATAGTAATTGTAATTTGAGTGACTTTTCCAAGCTGCAGGAAGTAGACAGCTCAAGGAAAAACTGACGAAGTTCGTCTTCCGAGGCAGGGTTTTTCGTTAAGACGAACGACAGGTTATCCAGCCTGAACAACATGGCTTTAACAAAAGAAGTAGACTGCGGGAATGTATCCGCGTACAGCTTCAGTGTGCACAGAGATAGAGTCATGCGGGGCTTCTTTTCATCCACTCGGAAGCTGAAATCGAGCGCAAGATCAAGATCAAGCAAAGCAGGGAGCTGGAAGATGGCCGACAACGTGGTTTTGTTACGTGCAGGACATTCCAGGGACACCAGTAAGTGGAAGTGCGGGAGTGCCTTGCACAGAATATTATTATTGATATCAAGTATTCTGTCAGGAACCGTAGATCTCCAGGAAATGTGGAGCCACTTCAACGATGGGCATATAGAACTGACAGTGAGAATTTCCAACATTTCAGGGAAATAATCGAAGAGTGCAAGGGAGTCCAGGATAGGGGCCAAGAATGACTGCAGAAGCGATGCATACTTTTTCTCTGAATTATTCCAGCAAGGCGTCTTCAGGTGTGGGGTAAGTGGCCCAGGAGTCGGGGGATTGGAGAGTGCGGAGATAACATTGTCGCCCACAGCTAAGATTTTGCAACTTTTGCATTGAAACTCCATTAGTTTCCGCACTCGAGAAGAGTACCTGAAAAAAAATTCCCAGTCACTTTGCAACACTCGTCGTTGGAATATCTATTTTTACTAGTTTGTAAGACGGTGAATGATGAATGTAAGAGGACATACCATTGTCTTATCCTCCGTCACCCTCCATAAGTCCCGAGGAAGACAGCGAAAAAGGTGAAAGAATGAATACAAATTTGCCCATAGGACATCCAGAGCGACATTGTTGAAGATACTACATGTACGAGAGAGAGCAGCTACAGTGCCCGGACCCGTGACATTTTGCTGATATACTTCCTGGAAGATGACGTGTTGCACCTCTGTGATAAGCAAACACCTGTGCATGTCGCACTCTGCAGTGGAGGGTAAGATTCGTGATGTAATCTAGGCTGCTCGTGTGAGGGGCGATATCGGTGTGGAACGGGCAAACCCAGTGGCTTGGCCTGGTGATGGCCCGGGTGTAGTAAGCGTGAAAAACCTGATCAAACTGACCATACTCGGCTACCGTGACGTTGGCAAGGCCTGTCTAATCGTCAAGAACGTCATGCAGATGGATGTACATCCTGGGGCGTAAGTGAGTCTCGTATGCGTGTTGAGGAAACCAGTTACTGACCCACGCGTCATGACACGTCGCGAATTCGGCCATGCATAGAAGTGAAATGCATAAGATCGCACAAGACTAACTGTTTCTTTTCTGGTCGCGCTGGGTAGTAAACGCGTTCTCTCTAGTCATGTTTCCCTCACCTTGAATGCCTGAAATGGTTGCGAAATATTGTGCACGTATTTCATTCTATCACTAACCCCCGATCTACTTACTGACGCTTGTTGAAGATTTGAGATGGCATGTGTCCTGGAAAGTCTATTGAATGAGGCTGCGCGAAATGGCATAGCAAGCCGATGTTGGTGAAGTTCGCTTAATGGAAGCGTATGGCAGACAAAAAAAAGCCGGGTTGGATATTCGAAGGGACCAGCGCAACCGGTCCGACTTCCCCCATTGACAGAAGGCTGTCTGACGTAGCAGTGCATTTGCAGTGGAATGTTTTCAATGGCTCAGCTGATGGATACACAGCCTATCTGATGAATACCGACTCGGACATCACGGTGTTTTGGTATCCCCGATCGAATTTGTATTCCGATGTCCTCCCCGGTGGAATGGTAGGTAGAACAAATCCCGAAAGTTGATCGTGCATGTGAATCCACACATGATGACACATTTCTACGTTTCATTCAGGTGGATGGTCGACGTTGTCTAATTAATGCCTCCTTCATTGTCTGGTACAAAGATGGACTAGAAGAACAAAACTCTGAATCAACGGGATGACCTATTATTTAAATAACAATCTATTGTAATGATCCAGTGAGACAGATGTCCTTTCCGTTGCCATTGTCTGATACATATGTCGAAATTATACATCCAAGAGCCAACTTGGTATCATTGCTGCTGGTCAGCAAGATTAAGCTCTTCGATAAGTAAATCATTCGTAGCGGTGGGATTGTCGAGGTATACTATCGTGACGAGACATCAGCCGCGGAATAATACAAGATCGGTATCCTTACCGTGATGTCCAGCATTGGGAACAACAAACATGCGCCCATTTTCGTTACCTGCCTGGCGGAGATTCTGTAAAGATTGGAGGCCTCCCACAGGATCCATCCAATCATGTTCGCCATCTGAAAAGCAGAGTTACAGGGTCACACAACGATAGTTGATGGCAGACTTACAAACAAAAGTGATAGGGATCTTCAAAGAAGGTACACGATCAACCAATGGCATGCGTGCGTAAGCATACGGTGCGAGAACATGGGCTAGAATGCTTGAGGTGGCAGTACGACAGAATCAACCAAGGCTTACATATACAGTACTCTCCTGAACCTTTAGCAAGAGTGATATTGACGATGTAATCATGCATGTCACGGGTCTCATCTTCGGTCAAACCAGTGAAGCGACGGCTGGAATACTATGTCGGGGTGAGGCACTTGAACAAGGAGATTAGGAGGCAGACGAACCTTGCCCACGAGCATGGGTCCCCAGAACAGAGTGGAACGTACGACTTGAAATGGACTCCAACCCTCCTCCCAGAGATACGTAAAAAGTCTTCGGGATCGACTTTCCTGCTTCTTTATTGCCCTCTGTTCGTCGCGGATATGCCGTACTTCGGAAGCAGAGGCAGGTTCAGCGGGTGCACTAACTATGCTGACTGCGTCACCGGTGTCAGTCAACTCTCTTGAGGGCATTGTTAGATTGTCTGGATTATGGGGCACGCCAGCGGGGGAGAGCAAGATGAGTTTATGAACGCGGGTTGGGTAGCGAAGGGCATATGCAACACTGAAATAAGCACCGAGAGAATGACCGATGAGGGTCATTTTGTCTACGCCCATCTTGTCGCGCCATTCCTCGAGGGAATCGACGAAGAACGATTCGGCTTCTCGTACGCGACCAGGCATGTCGTCTCGTTTTGCCTTGATTTGGAAAGGGACACGTGCGGAGCGACCCATACCAAGCCAATCCAAGGCAAAGACATCGGTACCACGATCACCCGCCCAGGTGGCCAGGGCAGGAAAGTTTCGGAAGAAGAAACCAAGACCGGCACCATAGCCATGCAGGACGACGGCAGGGGGGGGTGCGTTGGGGGATGGATCAGTAGCTTTGATGGACAGCGAGTTGAGATAATGCTTTGGAGACGCGAGCTGTATTCGTTCGCTGCGTGCAATCACAGGGCTAGCGCCGATCGAGGGGGCAGGGGGTGTCTGTGGGGAGAAGAAGGGCAGTCGCCTGGACGAGAAGCGTCAGAGAAGGGGGCGAGGGAAGACAATCCGCCGACCTGAGAAGGCGCTCCTCGGCCGTGGCACCTTGTTTCTCGCTGGCGGACCACCTGTACGGGGTGAGATGAAATGGATGGGGAGGACATGGACGGACGAACCAGCTCTTGAAGCTCGCAGAGAATGTGACGGGAATGTCGCGGGCGGGGGGGATTGGGAGATGGAGGGAAGAGGATGAGGAGGCCATCGTGAATAGCCGGTGCGGTGCGGTGCGGTGCGGAAATATTATATGGAGGACTCTGTGAGGGTTGCGTGTGCGAATGGCAGATGGTAGTCAACGTGTATGACTCAGTACCAAATGGGCTGTTCCACGTCCGTGGTAACCCGCCAATTGATGGTCCAATCAGAGCCTCCGTAATTCAGCCTTATAGTAATCTCGCCCACCGCCAACTCTTTTCTCGTCCACCGCCAACTCTTTCTTTCTTCAAGTCATGGACAAGCTCTTCAACCTCTCGCGTTTCCAAAAGGCCTGTCCTTTTCTCGGAGTAATGCAGACCCAGACTCTCCGTTCCCTCTCCACCCTTGCCTCGTCCCGCTTCCCGTCTCTCTCCCGGCTCACCGAGTCCGCGACCAAATGTCCCGTCATGGGCCCCGCTCTTCAGATGTCCTCCACACAGATGGTCGCCGGCTATGCCAGCGTCGCCGCCCAGGCGGACGTGCAGAAGATTCATCAGAGCAAAGGCATATTCACCGGCTCCGAGATCACCGAAGCTGACATCGCCAAGTGCCCCCACGCTTCTGCCGCTCGCAGAGCTGCTCGCATGGCCGAGGATCTCGCCGCTGCCGCCAAGGCAAAATCCACCGCAGCCCCAAAGGCCGAAATAGGCCGCGTCCCCGCTCCCTCACCGGTCGTCCCCGCGCAGAGTTGCAACAACGACACGTTCAGTTACGACCGTCTGTTCGCAGCAGAGCTTGACAAAAAGCACAAAGACCAGTCCTATCGCTACTTCAACAATATCAACAGGCTCGCAAAGAGATTCCCGGTCGCTCACACTGCCAATGCCAAGGACGAAGTCGAGGTCTGGTGTGCCAACGACTATCTCGGCATGGGCAACAATCCCGTCGTTCTCGAGACTATGCAGTAAGCACCCACCACCATCCCCCATTTTACTCTTACCCATTCTCTTACCCAGCCGAACTCTCGACAAATACGGCGCGGGTGCTGGTGGGACCCGCAACATCGCTGGAAATAGTGCCATGCACCTTGCCCTTGAAAGGGAGTTAGCCTCCCTCCATAGGAAGCCCGCCGCTCTCGTTTTTTCCTCTTGCTATGTCGCAAACGACGCTACCCTTTCTACTCTCGGTTCCAAGCTCCCAGGTCTGGTCTACTTTTCTGACGCATCCAATCACGCCTCCATGATTCAAGGCATTCGTCATTCTGGTGCCAAAAAGGTTATTTTCAAGCACAACGATTTACAGGATCTGGAAGACAAGCTCAAGATGTGGCCTCGTGACACTCCCAAAATCATTGCCTTTGAGAGCGTCTATTCAATGTGCGGCAGTATCGGTCCCATAAACGAAATCTGTGATCTAGCAAAGAGATACGGTGCTTTGACCTTCTTGGACGAAGTGCATGCCGTCGGACTGTACGGTCCTCG
Source organism: Austroboletus niveus (assembly GCA_038090255.1). Lineage (NCBI taxonomy): Eukaryota > Fungi > Basidiomycota > Agaricomycetes > Boletales > Boletaceae > Austroboletus > Austroboletus niveus. The sequence goes on along the minus strand of JBBPMJ010000046.1, from coordinate 109,845 downwards.
TGGTGCCGGTGTCGCTGAACATCTTGATTTCGAGGCCCACCAAAAAGCCGGTCAACATCCCGAGGCCATCAAAGGCAGCGTCATGGATCGTGTCGACATCATCACCGGTAGGTTAGATTCATTAATTACACCGGGATTCTTCTCATGTCCACGCTAGGTACTTTAGGTAAAGCTTACGGTTCTGTCGGAGGTTATGTTGCTGGCTCCCGTAATTTCATCGACATGATCCGGTCTTACGCCCCAGGATTTATCTTCACCACCTCTCTTCCACCGGCCAGTGTCGCGGGCTCTCTTGCTTCTATCATATACCAGAAACATCATATCGGCGACCGTGCATTGAAGCAAGTCAATGTCCGCAAGGTCAAGGAACGCTTCGCTGAGCTGGATATTCCTGTCATTCCGGGACCATCTCACATCGTGCCAGTTCTGGTAGGAGACGCAGGGCTTGCTAAACTTGCGAGCGACAAGCTATTGCACAACCATGGTATCTACGTTCAGGCTATCAACTATCCTACCGTCGCTGTCGGCGAAGAGCGCTTGAGGTTCACCGTCACACCTCGCCACACGGCTGAGCAGATCGAGGGCCTTGTTCACGCCGTCGACTCGGTTTTCAAGGAGTTGAACATCAACCGCACAAGTGATTGGGCGAGGCTTGGCGGGTGCGCGAACGTTGGCACTGGAAAGGACAATGTACAACCTATCTGGACAGACCGCCAGATTAATACTGCTGGCGCTCTACAAACCTTGGAGAATGGTCAACTAGCCGTGGTCAACATGGCAGCGGTCGACGTCGTCCGCAAGGACTTTGAAGCGTTGTTGGGACCGCTTGACGAACAGCGCAAGGTAGAGGATGAACTATTCACAGGAGCCATTAGACTGGCGGGTTCTTTTACCAAACATGCTCGGGCTCGCGAAAACAAGTCACTTGGCACCTTTGAAGTGCCGGCGGCCATGCAGGTCCCTGTATCTGTTTAAATTACACGTCACTTATTTTCATGTACCCGACACATTGTTTTGTAGAGCTCTTGGATGTATGCCTTGAAGGCGAAATAGTGCGACATCGTGACTTAGTTGTCGTTTTGGAGTGTATAAAAGAGAGATGATGCTCGCAACGCGCATGAATTACGAGATTTGTCGTTGGCAATCTGATCCGATGGTTGAGCACTTTGTTCAGCGGTTGACATCTTTGAAGTGCACTGTTCAATCAATTTCTGCAATCGAATTCAGACTCGTCAGCATTGATGAATTTCTGTGCACTAGCCTTTCTAGCGCCGCCTTGGATACTGACTAGGTATTTGATCGCGAGTGGAATATATTTCTCTGGTACCTGGACAATCCTTTCGAAGCTGAACAACAACAATAATCTTTGAACTTACAGCCTGTTCCGACCACACGTTGCGTAGTAACCAGTTCTGTCTGGCTTTGTTGAACTTCCAGGCTTCGTTTCCTTGATATTGCTCGAGAGCATACGACAAGGCTATTGCAAATTTGACAATCCCATCGGTCTTGAGTATCATTACTACCTACCTTTTCGAGATTGCTCTGAGAGTGACTCGTCGACAGCAGGGTCCTGCAAAGGCTGTTTCTTTGGGGTTGACATCATTCTGTGTTATTGGCTTACCATCCAATCTTCTGTGCCATGCTCGTCACATTTTCTTCTTTGAGGCTTGGGTTCAGTAGTGTCTGCCTCAACGTTTGCGGTCTTTGTACTTGTACTATCACGGTCGGACCGCTTGCGTTTCTTTGACACCTTCACTCTGGCAATTGTATTCGACGATACATCAGGGGATGCCTCGGGAAGTTGGTCTTCTGCCTTGGTCAACGTAGAGTCGCCCATTGGGTCAAGCTCTGAGTCTATGGTGCCAGGTTGGTGACCTTTGCGAAGATCGTCGCTGTTTCCTCCAGACTTTTTGTTTTTCTTTGCCTTGGACTGTTTTTCTTCTCGCCCGTCGGACTTTCGGTGTTTCTTAGTAGATTTCTCGACGTTTTCCTTGGGCATGATGCGAGTCTCAGATGGCATTGGCAGTGGCGCCGGATACAGAGCTGAGGCGCTTTGGCCAAGCTCAGCTACTCTCACGCTCCGGTGTGAGAACCATCCGATTCCATTGCTAGTTTGTTCTTCACTGTTCACTAGCTCTTCCATGGGTCTTACTTTCTCCTCATTGCTGAACTCGTTCGCATCCCTTATGCGCTGGAGCAAGGACCAGGATGTCCGTATTTTGATGCTCGGTCTCGATTCCGCCGGCAAGGTATGCTCAATGAACGGGCATCGATCAGCAACCTCCTGTGTCTCACATATACGTGTAGACCACGATTCTGTACAGGTTGCAGGTATGATTCTCTGGTTGCAAAACGGGCCCTCTCATAACATCGAGAAAAGATTGGTGAAGTGGTCTCGACAATACCCAGTGAGGATCTTGCAGTTTTCTTTGGTCGGGGTAGCTGACCTTTTCTGGATGCAAGCAATCGGGTTTAACGTCGAGACCGTGGAGGTGTGTCAAGCTCTGCACGTCTCGTCGCGCGTTCTGATTTGCACCAGTACAAGAATATCAAGTTTCAAGTATGGGATCTCGGAGGACAATCGAACATTCGGTGAGAAGGTATTTACATCCATGCACGGTATGCGAGCTGATCCCCAAGTAGACCATATTGGAGGTGTTACTTTCCCAACACATCTGCAATCGTTTATGTTATAGATTCGTCCGACCATTCTCGTCTCGGAACCTCGCGAAGCGAATTGTTGACCATGCTCTCAGAGGACGAACTGAGTGGTGTGCCTCTCCTCGTATTCTGCAACAAGCAGGATGTCGAGGGCGCGTTGAAGCCGGAAGAGATTAGTGAGCAATTGCGACTTGCAGGCGCTGAAACAGAAAGACAATGGAGTGTGCGCGGCAGTTGTGCGACGAAAGGTGAAGGTCTGGAAGAAGGTCTTGATTGGTGAGTGATTATTGTCCTCTGCTGGACCTTGCTTATGAGTTTCGATCAGGCTGGTGAACGCAATTCAAAAGAAATAGACTCCTCGGATCTTCGTCATCTCCTTACGTCTTCGCTCAGTTAATCTTGGGTATACCCGTGTGCAGCCAAGCACGTATCCTAATTGCTTTTTAATTCGAGTCCATCTTGAGGTGCATAGACCGTTTAGAATTGAAGTTGCTTGTTAGTGACTTGTTGGTCCCATGTAGAGTTTGTCGTATCACTGTTTTCCTTGTCATTCACTGCAATGCAAGGAAGTCTAGTGTTGTACTTCGGAAATTCGTCGCTTCATTTACATAAATGCCAGTTCTCGTCAAGTTTACAATAATACACAATGAAGCGCAGTACAAGTGAGGACGAATACCAAGGCAATTCAAGACACTTCCATGCTTAGCCACTTAGTAACCTGTGAGCTCTCCCTACAAACCAAGAGTTTGGCACACGGTGAGCCAGCGATGGCCAGGCCAAAGTTCGTTGTCAATCTGATATTCATCTTTCTTTGTCTTGACGTCATACGTCACAATGCCTTCTCCTGCTTCGGCCTTCCTTTGCAAGTACTCCCTGAGACGAGGACTGTCCACGTCGTCAGGAAACTCTGACGCATGCGTGACCTTGACCGAGTCTCCGTAGTATCCAACGATTTGAAGGAAACTGGACCGCTCGCCCTCAATACGAAGAGTGCGATTTTTCAGCTCTTCTGGAGCAAGATGCGTGAGCACAAAGGCCAGATAACCTGATATAGGTTTGTAAGAATGTAAACCTCTTACATAAAAAAGCAAGAGTACCTGCCACGTCACTCAGCGAAGTCCAGGATACGGGCTCTTTGCCCTCCCCAATCAAGATCGCCGAGTCGTTGTTCCTGTCTGTCCCCAGGAGAAAGGGGACAAAGTCCATGAGGAACCCCACCTGGAAATACACACACACACGAGTCTCAACGCTTTTGCTACTAGAAGGCAAACGAATGACGTACGTAAAGTCGAAGAAATGGAATCCCTGCTGCTTTGATTTGATCTAAGATGTACTGAGCACACGACTGAAAACACGGGTCGAGATCACGTACCAACAAAATTGCTCTTTTGGCCCAGGATTCCATCTTGTCCCTCGGACGGGATTCCATATTCAGACGGCACATACAACTTGACACCCGCGTTTTTCGCGGCCTCAAGAGAATGTGGCTGTATATCAAGGTGTTCGTAGTTGATTGTCGAAATGACTACCTCGCAGTGGTGTGCTTTAAACTTCTCAGTGAGTGCTGATACGTCCGTGAAATCGACAGTTTCATGAGCTACACCGGAGGGGAACTTCCTATGTTTGGAAGAGGGCCGAGTAAACACCACGACAGAGGCTCCATTCTCAACCAGGGACTGAACATCCAAGGTCAGAACGGAGTGTCGGCCAGTTTCTAACGGACAAACCTGAGTTAATGGCGCACCGAGTGTGCCAGCTCCAAGCACGCCAAACGACTTGAATGTGTTTTCTGTCATTGCCCGCGTGACTTAGGGGAGAAGAATGAACTTGGTCAATTTATCACTACCCAGAAACTTAGCCGAGAGTCTCTCCCGAGATCACGAATGGCTGGAGCAAGACGTTAACATTACACTACTGGTACGAAGTGAGACTTGCCTGGAGCAAGACGAAACTAGTCCAAGGGAATAGTTTGGCTTGTCCGCCACCAGGTTTATATCCTTACTAATTACGCTTGATCTAGACGAGGTAGGTCATGATGACATCATGGTCTAGACCTGACGTCAGGAAAATGTGAAAAAAATCAGGGGACAGTCACTGGCCATGTGGCAACATGATCGTAGGGGCATGCTGAACTGGGGTCATGATGTGGAGTCTACTTGAGAAATGCGTCTGCATCGACCGACTCCCCATAGGCATCAGCAAAATGTCACACGGACTTTGGGGCAACTTTGGCGACTTTGGAAGTCGGCAAAGTCCCAAAGTCGTCAAAGTCGCTTCGGCGTACGTGGTGATGCCCCTTGATCTCGGCCTCCGTCAATTGATGTGGCGGTTTTGATATGCCAGTCAAGGGAACAGCGGATGCAAAAAAGTATGGCGATGGAGGGTTCTGTGACTCAAGCACACCGATGTCTGCCGTCCGACCGGCGACTGCCCAGAGCTAGAGGAAAATGTATGACCCATTGGCATGCATTGCATCGGTCACCTAAGATGACGATCAGCTACAGCAAACGTAAGGCTGTCCATGCCTTTTCTAGCCTTCTATCTGAAAGTCAGTGTCAATACGCGTATCTGCCCGTATCATATGAAATGAGTGTCGCTTCGATGATGAGCAAAGTCGCTGGAGTTGAACCACACTGCGAATAGTAGGACGCCCGTTGGGGTCCGGGGACATGGGAAGCATGTGCTCGGAAACGCGTCAAAAGAGGCAAGCATGACACGGTACTGAGGGGTCATCCGACCAACTTGGGTGGGCTTGAAGAGCGCAGCTGTCTGCTGTATGGAGGCCATGTGCTAGGTCGAAGACTGGAAGTTTGTATGATTTGCGATGGTGAACTCTACGTTTTTTGGTGTGCACGGATGGGCCGATGAGAATACCAAAGTGCGAGGCTGGGTCACCGAGCTTTTATCAGTCATGTCATAGCGTTCCAGTCGGGTCACTGCCATTAGGCCTAGGGAGAGATGATCATATCGACATCATTGGAGGTCAAGTGCACATGCTTGGTGATTCACGGCGTTGCACTCAGGCACGTGCACTCGGCGGTCCCGGTCCGAACAATAAGTGCTTTGAGGCTACTATAGTACAGGTCTCATGTGAGAATGATGACAACTGGACGAATAGTAGAAAGTATCACTCGAGATTACCCTCGCAGGTATATGTATCTTGCGACCAGCTCCATTTCCACTTTTCCGCATCAGGGTCCGACAGACATTTTTGATAGACATCGTAGTTGGGTCTCCAAACGCGAACAGTTCCATCATCCGCACAGGTGGCCACTGCTTCGTGTGCCCAATCCACGGCGCCGACCTCTCCAGTCTGCCCACGAAGTTCTACAACGGCATCCGGTGATCGCTGGGGGTAAGATAAACGCGCGGTGTTAGCAACGTCCATTAGGAATGTGCTACCACTCTTTCCCGAGCATCCGCTGGCAAGCCACCGTCCACAAGGGGAGCAGGCAAGTCGAACATAGAAAGAAGCTCTCAGATTTGGATGACACTCTGCTTCCAGTGGCATCAAAGAAGGTGACGAGTAGGTGTACAACCGAGAGTCCGCTCCAAGTGCGAAGAGGAGGCCAGATGTTGGTCCAGAGCCAGCACATAAACTCGAGATTCCGCGCGGGCGACACGAACCATTCATCGTGGTTGCATCGACGAGCGATGACGCACAAGGCGTTTTTTTCTGGCGCTTGGAGTTATCCGGTGCCGGGAAACGGAGGTCCCACAGATTCAGAATACTAAAGGATTTCCAATAAACATAGCAATCTTTATAGGAGATTGCGACATACCCATCGAATGATCCGCTACTGACCAAAGCATGCGAGCGCGTGTCAGGATAAAGTGTACCTGTGACGCCGCGTGGAAGTGGAGTTACTTTTCTGCGTCCACCAGTCGATTTTTCCTGGCCATGTGCGGTTTGAATGGTTATGACCGGTTGCAGAACTGGAACTGCTCTAATCTGTGTACGGCCGCTCGCCATCCGTAGATCCCAGACACATATTTGCCCATCTCTGCTTCCTGTGCAGAGGATGTTACGGTTGGATGGATCCCATGCTATGCACTTGACAGAACTAGTGTGTGCGCAAAGGAGCTGTAATAGGTTTTGTGTTTCGGCGGAGCAAATTCGTGTGCTCTTGTCCCCAGATGCTGTCGCAAGCATGGAGTCATCCGGGCTCCATTTCAAATCAAATATGCCATTATCGTGGGGTTTGAAACTTGTTCGTTGAGATTCTAGGGGATGTGATAGAATCAAGACAATGAGGAATCAAAAAATAAGCGTACCAAAGTCCCATTCGCAGCGTCTTGAGGTATTGATCAACGATACAGAACCCTCTTCTGTGGCAACAGCAAGAATGGGGGAACCGCAATTTTTGGCACCTATCAGACAACATGGATAGAACGCCCTACACGAATGCTGGATTTTCTTACCATGAGAGTATGCACAAGCATAAGGTAGCGTCACAAAAGCATTATCGGCAAGGGAGGGAAACCTGAACGTGTCGAATCTGTGCGAGGACACAAATGACTGTAATAAAAGGTGCGAAGGTACTTTGAATAGACAAGAGTGAGTAATACTCAATGATCATCGATGCTTGGATGAGATGCGTACGTATTATCTGTGGAGAGCTAAACGGTCGACGACAAGATGTCGCCTGCAGCAGACGGGATATTGTAGGACGAGGGGCGCGGACAAGCCTGTCCTCCACAGCGTCGTCACACGTCACTCCATTCGGACGCGTTAGCAGACGCGGTCGTTTCGTTTGTGATTCGCCGTCTGGCGTTGGCGGTCTCCGCTTTGGAGGCGCATTCTCTGTTGGAAATGTGTTAGTGCTGTCGTGCAACACACATTGGTGACTGCACTGGCGCGTCGTGCTGTCTAGGTCGACGGCCATGGTCAACATCTTCACGGTCAGTGTCACCGACGGTATTTGATGGCGCTGCCAAGAGGCCACGTGACCGCGCCCTTCACTACTACTCGGAATACTGGCAGCGGTTAACATCGAGACAATAAAATGGCGTTCAAAGTACCTTTTCGTTCTGTATCCACGGCGCCCAGCAAGTCTCTCAAGATTGGCATGATTCCCGCTGATGGGATTGGCCGGGAAGTCCTACCAGTATGCTTACAATTCCCTCTTCATGTTGTTTACTCACCACCACCAAGGGTGCAAAAGTTGCGATCCAGGCTTTGGGATCCTCCATACCAAACCCTCAATTCATCGACCTTCTCGCTGGCTTCGAATGCTTTCAGAAGACAGGCACTGCCTTACCACAAGAGACAGTAGACGTATTGCAAAACGAGTGTGATTGCGCTTTATTCGGGGCCGTCAGGTATGTCTCCATGGATTTCTGCATAAATAAAAATTCTGAGCGCCGTAGCTCCCCCTCGCGCAAGGTTTCCGGTTATTCATCGCCAATCGTAGCCTTGCGCAAAAAAATGGACCTGTACGCCAACATCCGGCCTGTCTCCTCCGTGACTACACCCTCTTTTTTCATCGAGTGCAAGAAAAAATAAACTATCTCGACAGGTAGCTCCAATACCAAACAAACAGCCAGCGGTTGATCTCGTTGTCGTCCGGGAGAACACCGAATGTCTTGTGAGTTATCACGTACTATGAGGGAGAAGCTTCCCGGTTATTGTTAAGGACTCCAGTACATCAAAGAAGAGACACAGAGCTCCGGGGTTAATGGTTTGGAAACACGGGCTACACGCCTTATCACAGAGCGTGCTTCACGTCGTATCGGAGAGATGGCCTTCAAAATTGCCCAAGGTCGACCCCGCAAGGTGTGTATAATCGAGAGTTTCCTTTACTAAGCTGAATGAATTTGGCTCAGCATGTTACTATCATTCACAAATCCAATGTGCTCTCCGTCACAGATGGCCTTTTTCGCGAAACCGTCCGTGGCGTTCCCACACTGCCTGGCATGAACGGGAGATATGACGATGTTACTGTTGCGGAACAGCTCGTTGACAGTGCTGTATATAGGTTTGTTCCAGTCCTGTATCGCCCGATTATCGTTGACCATTTGTAGACTCTTCCGGGAGCCGCAGTGAGTACTTTTAACTTCGCTCTTCCAAGGCGTCAAGTGACTCCAGCCAGTATTTATGATGTAATGGTTGCGCCGAATCTTTATGGCGACATCATTTCGTGAGTTTTTTCTGTCGTGAGGATCCCTTCGTTTCATTATTATGCATTACAGGGATGCGGCGGCTGCGCTCGTCGGATCTCTTGGCCTCGTGCCTTCGATCAATGCAGGCGATAGCTTCGTTATGGGCGAGCCGTGAGTTGTACACAGACGTGACAGGCGGTAGCGGATCTCATCAGATATCACAGCGTCCACGGATCCGCCCCAGATATTGCTGGTCAAAATATCGCCAACCCGTTGGCTGCTATCCGTTCTGCCGCGCTCATGCTCCGCCAGCTCGGATATGGAGATGGCGCCACTCGCATCGAGGATGCGGTGGACGATGTGGTCAGGGAAGGCAGATACTTGACACCAGATCTCGGTGGAAAAAGTAGTACTAACGAAGTGGTGGACGAGGTAGTGAAGAGGATATAAGTACGATAGGTTAGTGCCTGTAACGTGGCGGAACCTGGAATTAGGGTTATGGTTAGCCAGGTGTTTGGTAAATGAAAGCCTCGTGTTCGCTCGCGGGATGGGTGGAGTTCCTTTTCCTCCGCAACCCTCTTGCTCAGAGAGCCGAATAAACCACGCCTCTAGCCGACTAGCTGCCGTCGATCTACCCAACATCCCTGTTCGCAGTGTGGCGACCGCTAGGTATTAAGCGCCTTCGTAAACGTGCCAGATTTGCACTCTGTCGCGGCCCCCGTGATTCGTGAAGCACGGTCACCTCGAGGCTTTTATTAACTTCGCGTGTTGCATGCGTCACTAGCGATTGCATATCGTGCACATAAAATGGGGAAGAATACCACAAAGAAGGGCAAGCAGAAAACACTTACCCCCGGGCTTTCTGTCCCGGCGGCTACTAGCGCTGCTCTACCCCCATCTTCACCCCCTCCACCCCTTGCGCCCGCGGTTTCATCGCCACCCACTGCATACCACGTCCGATTTCCATCGGAAGCCATCGGCACGATTGAGGAACAAGAAGATTTCAGTGGCCCCTTGAGTAAATTTCTTCACTCATTTGAAACAATGAGAACTGATAACCGGTATTACTTTTCTTTAGGTGGCCTCGAAGAAATACCGGAGGACGAGTCATGGCAAGTCTCAGCCGATGGTTGGGGGCCTGATGTACCCGAAAATAGCAACAGAGATGAGGGTAGCGATGACTGGGAAACAGGTATCACTCAAGTACCTATGCCCTCATTACCCCCACAGCCTCCACAAAAATCCGGCGGAGGAAGAGATCGCACAATATCGTACTATCCTCAACAGCAACCTCCTTCATCGAACCCAGTGGGATTCGGTGTCAACTCAGGCGCCCTTGTCCATATGCAAAAAGGTTCGGTAACCCATTACTCAAGATCCCAACAGCCTCAAGACGCATGGACTACAGAACGTCATGGATGGGCGGAAGCCAATGGGTGGGATGACGAGGAGGATACATCAGATGGTGACGAGGAATGGGAAGCAAACGATGGGTGGAATGCTGCCAATAACGGATGGGGCCAACAAGGTCACTCTGCGACATGGGCCCATGCTATATCTCAACCTCAATCTGCACGATCACCTCCTTCTCATGCACCGTCACACGCTCCAACCGGGGGATGGCAAAGCTGGGGTGAAGAGGCAAAAAGACTACCCAAGGTAACTTTTGATCCCGCCATTCCACCTTCCCCAAGCTCCACTGTGAGCAAGCCAAATCTATCCCAACTGCAACGGTCTCAGATTTTAAACGAGTTGCTTAACAATCCGCAACAGAACCAACAGCCCTATCCTCAGGCTATGCCAAGGCCTCCGAGCGTTGGAGCGGCGCAACACAACCCTTATCTGACTCAGGCTATGCCAGTGCCTCCGAGCGTCGGGGCGGCATTTCTCACTGCTGCGAACGGCTGGCAACAGCATCAACCCTCTCAGCATGGTAATCGACAGCAACAACAGCAACCCGCACGTCATCCATCCTATGAACAGCATCATCATGATGGATACGAAAGTAAGAAGAGTAAAAGGAGTAAACCACAAAGACAAGATCAAGAGGCACAACCACATCATCGGCAGGAAGTACGTGATGTGTGGGGCCTTGGTGGCGGATGGAATGATCTACAGGATGAAGAGGAACAACAAGACGTGACGCAAGATGCATGGGGTCGCAGGGTTCATTTTTCTTCCCCCAGCACATTGCGCGCCTCTATGCTTCCTTCTGCCCCTTCTGTTGCACCCTCGGCTGTGGTTGAAAATGTCACTGTCAATGCTCTGCCACAGAATAAGCTTGGAATTTCAACAATACCAATGTCGAAGACACTTTCATACGCGTATTCGGGTTCTACACCGTCGACGGAGAGCGAGCCAGGTCGCGCAGCTATGCAGCGGATAACGGATTTTCAATTTCTCGAATCACAAGGCGAGGCATTGAGGAGCGTACAACAGGCTTTCTACGGCAAGAGACGCAAAGCTTCGGATCGCTTCCACTGGATGTTTCCGCCAGACAAGGACGAACGAGTTTCGTCACTATTGAATTGGATAAATTCCGTATCATTCGGAATTGCATCGTTTGGTGTGAGTTATCTCCCTTTCTGCATTCTCAGCTACTAACACGTTTTCAGTTACAAAAATTTTTACAGACGCGCGAAAGGGGTGCTTTGATTGTTAATGCTGCGTACCAGCCCATTCATTCTCCCAGCGAACCGGCGTTTGACTGGGTTACCTGGAATCAAATTCAGCAGACCATGGACCGGATTTTACAAGAGTCTGTCGGTTACTATAACCCAGCTATGCAGATCATAGTGTTTGTGTTCCTCCCTTCACCTTCTGGAAACAGTGTTGCGATCTGGAGACGGAAGTTGGCCATTCCCAATAACATCCGTCTGGCTTATCAAGCGCAAATTACTCAAGCAATGGCCTCTTTGCGCAAGGAATATCCAGTGCTTGTAGACGAGTGCGTGCAAAGCCAAAGACATGAAGTTGGATTTGATGACGTCTTTAGGTTACCGGCCCCGACCAAACCGATACCCCCGCCGCCACCTCCGAAGAAAAAACGCAAGTGGTACAAACTGTGGTTGTTTTAGTAAAATTTTTGTACCTGTATGATGCGGTGTTCTATTGATGATTGCTGAGATTCAAGAGTTGTACTTGTAGGATGATTCCACCGATAGTTAGTAGTTTTTCTCGATGTTGTGTTTCCGCATAGTAAATTTCTTTATAGATGTACAATAAGCTAGATCTTGAAGTCGCCTCATTCTCCGAAACCTGGCCACAGTGGAGCCAGCGCTTCCAACCCACGTCGTTGTGCTCATGCTGCGTCGTCGGTATATGAGTACCTGTACGTGCTTCGTCCGCTCCGAGAGCTGAGTCTTTGTAGCGTTTTACCACGGAGGCACGTCACGCATGACAAGTGTCATCATTTAAGAGCCTAGAGACCGAGGTGATATACCTACATGTTCGTTTCCACTATCCATCCACAAATACATAAACCGGGCCGGGCGGATATCAAGACTACCCTTGAGTGAGATTTATTACAGGGACTGGACGGACGTCATACCTCGGACGTGGCCTGTAATTGGAGAGCCAAAGCACGCAGCTTCTCGATGCTATGATTACGGGTGGCTGACGAAGGAAGGCTGTGGTGGAGCTCCACCTCGTGCATGAATGCGGCGACATCAGCGAGTGACAAGCCAAGGCGGGGACATAGATCAAGATGATGTCTGGTCACGATGTGAGCATAAGCGTTGAACGGGAATGCAGGGCTTGCCTGGTTCGCTTCCTCTCCTGCGAGAGGGCCTGCAGCTCTGTGCGAGTTGCAGAACGAGATGAATCTAGCTGGGCTTGGATTTGTGATATGTCGCGGCGCAGAAGAGATAGTTCGTTCCTGGACTTTTCCAGGAGTGCCGTTGTACGTGTCAGATCGTCGCGCCTGAGAGCGATGTCGTGTGCAGACTTGGCGATAGCGCTGTGGAGATCAGCATTGGCAGCTCCGAGACGGTCGATCTGGAGGGAGAGGCAGGAGATGCGCCTGCGGGCGAGAGCATAGGGGATGGCAGCGACGGGGACAAGGAGGGCGGCGAGAAGGACGACGGTGGCGATGGCTGGACGTCTGAGGAGAACATTGTCCCCTTGCGTCGACGGCGTTGCAGTCATGGTGGGGCTGCTTAGGTAATTCCAACACACGTTGTCTACAACACGCAGCTCGACGGCGACACCGACGACGAGCGATCAGATATCCCGGTCAACGACCATCTGCACGGGCAATGCCCTGTCATTTCGACTGACCGATCCGTCACTGCTACTTCTTGACACCAGTCAAGCCCGGATATGACTTCCCCATCAAGAGCTGGGTTCAACGACCATACCTTGGAAACCGAGAAGGAAACTCTAGAGTCCCACCAAGTCATTGAACTTCAGGCGTTCAGCGAACGTAAAGTATGGATAGAGGAAAAAATCAAGGCGAGTCTCCGTTCCAGTCCATTTCAACGCCATCTTCTCTTCTCACACCGTACCTCAGTTCTTGGAACAGCTACCTCCCATCCAAGTCTTCGTCGGTATTGATGCAATCCGCACCTCTTCCAGTTCCGTGCCTGGTCTACCTTCCCGAGAACAGCTACAAGACTGGTTGGCGGAACACGACAGGATTGAAAAAGAAACTGAGATTTTTGACTCCGGCGAGCTCAAGAAGCTCAGAAAGTTCACAAAGGGTATATACCTCGCCCTTTCCATTTTCCCCGCTTACCGGTATATTGCAGCTGCCACACAACGTCATCTATCCCCGGAGGACACTGACCTCATCGAACTCACTCTCACAACCATTTACGAACTTGACAAGCTCCTTCATCTCCTTCGAGACCGGTCAGAAAACCTTGATCTTCTTGGTGTCCGACTCAGCTGGGAGGAGCACCGCACTGCTGCTTGGGCGGATCTCGCAAAGCTTCTAGCCGACATCGTATCATTTCTAGCAACTCGTGCCCGATGGTCCCCGTCCATCTATGAAGTAATGGCGAAGCACGAAGAGCGTCCTTCCCCGCGTAGAGGGTCTATCGCCTCTATGGCTTCCGACACTTCTGCAACATTAAATGCCGGTTTTTCTCGTGCTGCACGCTTTAATCTCGCAGAATTGCTGTCTCGCGACGCAGCTCAATTCGCTGGAAAGGCATTATCCTTGCGACACGGAAGAATCGCTGCCGCTGGAAAGGCTCTGGATAGATTGATAGACAACAGTCGAAAACCCGTTCCAGAGGAACTGCTTGATGAACAGGATAAACTGGAGGAGAAGGGCATCCATGAAATGGAGGATGTTGGCAAGTTTGTCATGGACATCGTTATGCAATGGCGCAAGTGAGCGACGGTCTTTATACCTGGCGAGCTTCCGTGTCATATTTTCTTCCTTTTACTAGGGCGGACGAACTATACGTCGAGACCATGAAGGATCAGAATGTAGCACAGAATCTTCTAGAGGAAATCGAGACGGCTAAACTTTATCACCCAACTCCAAGGCAGACCTCAGGTTTCACCTCTCGGGTCGACACTCTAGTCAAACGTCTTACGCTGCGCGGAGATCCGATGGCCAACCCTGGCATATTACCTCGACCGACTCATCCGTTATACCCGGATCAAATCCCGTTCAACGTTTCGCTTGTTCATAGCCTATCCACGGAATTTGCAACTGCTGTTGATTTAGTCGCCAAAGTGGATGCTCTCGCTAGAGAGTACCGATCTGGTTACGAAGCCGCCAAGGAAGTCGATCTCATCTCACAAACTGTGAACGAACTGTTGGCAAAGTTAAACTCTGTTACTGACCGTCTTTCGCGTGGCATCTCCACTTCTGAAGGAGATGGATCTCCGCCGGACCTGTCTTCGGAAGCTTGCCTACAACCCACCATGCATGCTACATTTCTCGCTCTATTCCCAGCTTTGCTAGAAGAGGCAGAACAAGCTAGTTCCAATGCCGATAAACTCCTCTGTTCCTATCAGCTAGCCCTGCTCAACTTGGACCGGCCTGGGATCGATATCTCCTTCAAACAGTATGCGGCCAATTTATTGGATAACTTGGCAATGTCGCGAGACAGACTGCGCATCCTGATCGATGACACGAACGTACGGGTGGGACACCTCAGGATTGCCAGGAAGGTATGGTCGGTCATGGACGAATCTCTGAAAGTTTTGCAAAACATTCAAAGTGAAGTGGGACAAACAATGGAGAGGGAAAAGTGGAAGTCACCAGACAAAATTAATGCGGAGCCTATGACCCCCGAAACGCCTCCGTCTCGTACCCTAGATCCCATTCCTTCCTCCTCGGACATGCTTCGACGTCTCGACGTCATTCGCCAGACGCTCTCGCAAGATGTTGCAGAACCTTTGGCTACACTATCTAGCTCTTTCGACATATCTCTTCACACCTTTCTCGCCGAATCATATGGCAGTCTCATGAATCGACTAGACAGCATCAATCAGATGATACAGTTGTTGGATGCGATCAAAGGTCAATATGCGGCGATGTCTTCACTTCGGGAAGAAGTGAATGAATTACAAGTTCGGATTGAAGACCTTGTGATTCGATACGACGCCAGTACTGAAGAAGTATTATCCGGGTTCTTAACTTCTGAGCGGATTTCGGAAACATACTCAGAACTCCAATCTGAAGCGGATTCTGTCTGTGACGCGGTCAAGATATTTGCCGACGGTGTCGTTCATCGTATACCTCTTATTGCTCCGAGTGCTCGTGACCAGGACTCTGTTACCTTCATCCGCAAAAAAACCCCTTACACTGTCTCTCAATTCTGCGCTTCTACCCCACCTACGGCTGTCGATATTCCCTTTTCACTCGCAAACCTGGATGACAGTGTTCGCGCAGACTCCAACTTTTTGATCATGCGGCTTACAGGAGAAACGGAAATTTTACATCGGAAAGCTGATCGCTTTCGGCTTGCTCGTATGGCCAGAGACGTCGATTCCGCAATATTATCAGCCTCGTGCAACTTGCGTGAAGTCGCTCAAGATCTCGAGTCCTTGTGGGTTTCCTTCACCTCAATACCGGAGAACGATTCGAAGTTTGAAGCCTTGCAAAAACTCTCTCAAGCTCTTGAAGAGCATTGTTCTCAACATCGCTCTCGGCTATCTCGTTCGCTGTCTTTAATCAGAGAATCCATTCGTAACATGGAGTCTATACCACCTTCCCGCGACCTACATAGCCATGACACGCTGTTATCATCGCGTCGACGAGGCGTGGATGACTTGGAGATCAAAGTAAACTCGTGGAGTGACAGGGCTGCCGAAATTAGGTCCAGAATATCTGAAGCACTTCTCCTCGAATCTCAAAGACTAGGTGCTTTGCGTATTCAACACGAACGAGAAACGGAAGAGAAGATGCAACAGCAAGCGCGCGGCTTACTTCTTAAGGCGTCCAAAAGGCTGGCACAGGAGCCACTTATCTATGGCAATACTGAGAGACATCACCAGGAGCAGACAAATTGTGCGTACCAAGCTTCTATGTCCGGAGTACCGAGGGGGCAGGGTGAAAAGCTACAAGCGATTTCTATTGCCCTACGTGATGCGGAAGAATGTGGAGGAACGGTTTACAGAGAAAAGGTCATGGGAGTAGAAGGTTCCAGGGTCAAAGAGTGCAAACTGGTGGGTGCAGACGAGACGCGCACCGACAATTTCGACGACGAATGCGCTTCTGAGTCTGTCGAGGGAAGGGGTATGACTATCCCTAACTCGTCAGGTAGGCCTGGCAATCCAGAAGAAGGTTCGTATTGTTGGATTGTCATCATTGCAATAATGACCATTCCTCTAGATGTATTTGGCGTACGGGTAGCTTCCTCGTCTTCTCCCGCCAAGGGTCAAGAGAAAGATGAGCTGTTCGATAGGATCATTGCTCTTAGAAAGGGTCTGAGGTCAATTAATATCAACGAGGTCGCCAAGCCCATGGCAACGACGGTATTCGCCGCGCGATTACCCACTTTGGAGGAGTACGGGAATATGAACACTCGTTATTCTACTATTCTCGCTGCAACTGCTACATTGCCTACCTCCGCTCTCCTTCCTACCACCCACTTAGAACTCCGGTCGCTGAAGAGCGAGTTAGATGCTTCCAAGGAGCTTCTACAGCGCGTTCGCCACTTGGCAGATCTTGCGGATATGATTCATAAATGCGACATGGCGCTGAGCGATCTATTGGAACACGTTGACAGCTATCCGGCTGCTCCTGTAGGCCCATTATCGAGTACACATGTCTCAACGCCTCGATTCCCCCCGGAAGAGCAGCTTAGTGCTCGAATTGGCTTCACCAGACGAATGTTTTCGCATGTGACGACGTACTTTGGACCAGTTAACGATGACCCTCGCGCTGTATCCGATTACCGGCGTATTCAACAAACCTGGCTGGAATTGGGAGATATGGCCAACGATAGAATTGGAGACAAGAAATCGCGACCATGTAGTGTGCTCAGCTCAGGCCGAAACAGCCGTACATCTGCTTCGGCTGTCAGCTCTTATTCCGCAGGATCAAATCGCCCGCTCAACTCACGGCTTTCCCACAACGAAAAAGCCAATAAATACTCCAACATTTCGGCGAGCGGCCCCAGCGAGGGCAAGTTTCTAGTCCCAAGCCATCCATCCTCTCGACGCGTGTTGTCTGGTTCTTCAAGTAGTTATCGCCGTCCGGCAAGTAAATTGTCCAATCGCTCAGTTTCTGGACCTATCGTGTCAGCATCACCAACTTTGTCTTCTTCTGTATATGGTTCCACTTTTGCCTCCCGGCAGCGCACGGCCAGTATGTCGTCTACCATCTCTAGCCCTGCTCCAATTCCTTCTTTGGTCATGCGGCCACGCACGCAAACTAAGTCAAGAGGATCACCTACTCCATCGGAATCGTCGCGAACAAATCCAACTCGGTCTTCCTCATCCATGTCAAATTGGGCTCGTGCACCCAGACAATCGTTCCCCGTGGTGAACAGGGTTCAGACCCCTCCGCGTCGGACCCAGCCAATCCCTAAAAATGCGTATGTTGCCAACCCGAAGAATAAGCTTGACGTTGCTGTCGGAGATGTTGTTAACAAACTTCCTATCAACATTAATGTCGAAGTCGTTGCCGACACTTGGAAGGACAAGAGTGGCAAATACTGGATAGGCGATCAGGAGCCTAGATTATGCTTCTGTCGGATACTTCGGTCGCAGACCGTCATGGTTCGTGTTGGAGGCGGATGGCAGGAATTGTCTAAGTACGCACCGATGAATGGACACCTTGACGTATGCTGACTTTTTCCTAGGTTTATCAAGGACCACTTCGCGGATCAGTTTAGAATAATGCCTCCTGAATCACCACCGCAGTTTGGTTCACCCCGTTTTGGATCGAGAGAGGAAAAGTGGATTAGCTCTGCAACCTTATTTGAAGCCCCGGAAATCATTTCTCCACCGCCCCCATGTACACCAGAGCCCTCAGGTTCCTTTGTTCCCTCCCTTATCCTCTCGACACCCGGCACTCGCAGCCCAATCACTGCAAAATCTTCGCCATCGTCGGGGTCGCCATTGACCCCTTTGCAGTTCATGCGACGCGCAAACCTAGATGGGCCATCAATCCGTCCGGTCACGCCTTCAAAACCATCCCGCCCTCGGACAATGATACCCAACACCCCAGCCCGGCAGACATGGAGACCTTGAATTCATTGATTGCATTTTCATCACACTTTCACATCGACGACAGCTAGTACTAATTATCGCATTCATGTTGACTTGGTGGGACTTTGCTGCTTCAATACTACTACGCATTTGTGTACTTGTCATGTCTCTTACGTAAAACTTATCCAGCAGGAGAGCCAGATTTCTATTTTGGGTAACCCCTGAAGCCTAACTCTGTACTACTCTAGATCGACTCAGCCATTTGTCTAATTGCTCTTCCATCGTCTATTGAATGGATTCCGATCTAAAATGTAACCGTCTCAACTGTAGGAAAACATTGGTCGACAAAGCAGTCGTGGTACGTGAAGCAAATTCATCTTGTCGACATCGTTTGTCATCTTGTTCATCCAGACGACGTGTAAGTTTTCAGTCATTCTAACAAAAAGTCCAAGTAAAGTTGCATTGAAACGATAGGCTCGCATATATTCTGTTGTAAGTTTCTTGAAAATACTCTGATATCGTTTCTGAATGATGCTTTCAAACAGTGGAATGCGCCAACGAGTTTTTCAATGTATCTCGTCACTGTCCAGGTAAGATTCTATTGTGTATTCTTGATCATTTCCTGATGTAGATGTATGCAGCCTGTGAGACTTCGCTTATTGAACCGTAAGTGACATGCACCATTTTTGGGTCTTCAAGAAAAAAATACTGCCTTTGATAGGGACGACGTGGTGGTAAGATGATCTTATCGACCTGGATTGTTATGTTATTGACGAGGGGAAAGGTCTGTTGTCTGCATCCCACAAACGACTATAAAACAGTGCGTAGAAGCTTCCGACCATGTTTTTTTCTTAAATCTCTTTGAAGTCCGTCCTCTCGGGTTTAAACCCGTCTATCATCATGGATATTTGCAGTCGGTTGGTGTCGTCGTGATCCTTTATTTTATGGGAGATTCACATTCGGAAAGTGCATTGTCATTTTGGCAGTATCAGATACATCAAGAAAAGTGGGTTCTTTATTACCCACCGTATACTCTGCACATGTGTTGGATGTAGCTCATTTCAGCTCGCCGTTACCCGGAACCTCAATGATAAGAATGCTCAACTGCAGAAACAATTGGAAAATGTCATAAGGGAAGGTACGTTGCAACCCATCGTCGCGAAACTTTATTCACGTTGTTACCCCAGCCAATGGCGAAATTAACCTTCTTGGAAACAAAGTTGCAGGTAAAGCATATCACGAGCTGCATTTTATGACATCTCTTCCTTCGTGAACAGAATTAGAGAGGGACCTCGAGCTGGAGCGTAGGAGGGTTCACGAGTTACAGGATACATCAAGGGAGCGAGAAAAAGAGTATCAAAAGCTCAAAGTAAATTTTTGTCCAGTCCAGATTTATATTTGGTTTGACGATGTTCGATCTAGGCACAGCTTGACAGAGTAAAGAGGAAGGCTCTCCTTGGTCCCGATCCTTCTTCCACGATCCAGCCTCCCGTGCATGGCCCTGGTAATCCTCGTCGCTCGCTCGACAATCAGCCAAGACAAGCGATCGGAGAGGTTGACATAGGGGCTGTTGTGGGTGGGATGGAAGCTATCGGAGTAAGATCGACTTGATGGTATCGGAACACCCCTCTCACAAAATATCAGATGCAACGAACGGGTCTCGTCAACCGTGTCACTAAAGGGGGAGTGCAACAGGGACGGTCCGGACTGCAAGCAATACCACACTCTAACGTACCCACTTCCACACACCGTCATCCACTGAACACAGTCGATCGATCTTTCACGGGTTATTCTATTTCTGATCGTTCAGACAGTGCACATGAGGTGGAGAATTTGCTCACGAAAAATACCAGAGGAGGGTATTCTTCTGTGCCCCCTGTTTCGAGGGGATGGGGAACAGGTCCAGCGGACCCAATGCGACGTTCGTAAGATCCGTTCTACTCCATAGCAGCTCTTAGCTTTTACCGCAGCGTTCAACATCTCGAGTAAAAGAGGGTTCAAGCCTGCTCGGTGATCCATCCTAGCTAGAGTCACATGCACATATTAATCCCGTATGCATTAAGTTAGACCAGTGAACCAAGAATACATGTGTGGAGCCAGCGTGTAAACGTCGGAGATCCCCAGTTCATTAGTGTAAAGTAGTGCGCGATGAAAGTCAGCGTCAATGATAGGTTACATAACAAAAGCAAAAGATAACTAAAAAAAAAGAGTCAGATTACTCGTATCGGAGAGTGCCATTCTTCTCATCCTCTAGGTATTGTCCAATAGCTAGGATATCTTGACCAGCGTGACGCAGGTAAACAGCGAGCACGTTTCTATCCGCTTTTGGCAGAAGACCCGCAAGTTTATCAACTTGTCGGTTGAACTCTGCTTCCGAGACCACATTCTGTTGTTGCAAACTAGGTCTGCGTGCCATCGTACTAGAGCGCTGCGGAGCTCCGTTCACCGAATTTTGGGAAGTGACAATAATAGTCTGCGACCTTTGCATGCGGTTGGGAGGCGCGCGGGGGCCGCCAGGGACTGAGGGTGTAACGGGTGGAAGATTAGCCGGGCGTGAACTTAGTTGTTCGTTCACACTCCTGGGAGGACTCCTGGAGAGTTGCTTCGCAGGAGATGGAGGGGTAAGCGACTTCTCCTTTCTCAGGCTAGCCCTACGTCCAAGCGACGCAAAGAAATTACCAGGGGACCTGGCAATTGAAGAGGGCGAAACAGCGGAACGGCTTGATGACGATGACGACGTTGCAATCATTGTGGACGCACGCGAAGGACCGGTACGTGGAGCAGCGGCTAGCGCGGGATATGGAAGAGGAGGTGGTGCATTGGGCGGGCTGGCATCCCCAGCGACACGTGGGGCGAGATCTGTCGCAGAGTATGCATCAGCTCTTCTAGGAAATGTAACGCCCGAATCAGTGGATGATTGAGATATATGACGAGGTGCAATTGATGGAGAGGAAGTAGATGGTGCACGGGGTCCTCGTGAAGAATTTACGGTTGAGCGTTTCGTTGACGAATGTGGATGGAGGGCTATGGGGACGATATCGGCCAGATGTCAGAGCGGCAATGATCTAACCCACCCTTGTACCTGGTCACGGCAATCCAATCACCTAGGCCACCGTCACAGTTGTAAAGCTCGTTAATTTTGCAGGCATAACCTATCGATCGTTCCAAGGCAGTCCGTTTCACAGCCACATCCGCGAAGTACATTGCAGGCGGGTGTGCTGACTTCGTCCTCCGCACTAGCAGCGTTCGCTGTGGCATAGAATGGGCAACTGAAGGCGAAGGCGTTCCTGACCAGTGCTTGCTCCTGATAGAGAGCGACACCAGAGATGGTGTGCGTGGCAGGGACGAAAAACGCTTTGTGTTGAGTGCGTCCTTCAGCGACTTGGTATCCAAGTGAAGGATGTCGTTTTTCGCCGGAACGGGCGGAACTGTGTCTTCTGGGCTACTGAGCGTTTTGTCATTATCCTCCAAAACTTGTCGCGTGCTTTCATCCGACCGAGGGGAAGATGGTAGAGGGTCGACATGAAGTCGTTCTGGGCTAAGGCTATGATTGAGGCTGAGCCGGAGATTGTCGGTACGGCGAATCTCTAGACCTTTTCCACCGCTTCGTCCTTCATGTCCACGAGGTGGTTCAACAACAGTTGGTGGCGGTACATCACTGGAGTTAATGATCCCCATGTCATCAATTGCGAGACCTATGGAAGCCACTAGATCATCCATGGAGTCCAGACGAGGTAACGAACTAGAAATATCCTCATGAATGGAGGTTGAAATTGTAGAGTCCAAGGTGCATATTCTGGACGGAGGAAACGCGCCTTCCCGAACATGGTAAGGCTTGATATCAGAATAGAAACTTTCATGCGAACTAATCCAAAAGCGCTCTTAGGTGTGGCACAGGGACAAGACAGAACAGCGAACCTCGGAGGACTATCTGGGGGAGGAGCAACTGCAGGAGGAGCAGCCGTAGTCACCTCGTCAGGACTTGTAGACATAGCTGCTTGTTCGGCCTTGGATGGCGAAGACTTGGTACTGAGAGCAGCGGAAACACGCGACGGTAGTTGAAGCGCCTGTCTCATGGCCTCAATATCGTTCTTCCTTCGAACGGGTGAATGTCTAGGTGGTCGCGGAGGTGGAGGCACTTTGGGGTCAATGGTGAAGACCGCTTGCGGTGGCGGTGGAAGCGGCCCTGCAGTGGCATGCAGACCGGGCTGGTAGTGGAGGTATGGAGAAGGAGTTGTAGTGGGGGAAGTCAACGCAGTTGAGGGAGTCAGAGGACTAGAGAAATTGGTTCTAGGAGACATGAGATCTTGGTTGCTAGAGTGTGGACTTGAGAATGCTGGACTGGGTGATGGAAATTGGGGGAAAAGACTGATGACAACGGGACCAGCAACGCGATCACTTATATGTTTTGACTCGCCTATGTTGGGTGTTCGTACAGGTGTGGAGAGTTCCCTGACTTCTTTGACGGGGCTGACACCGGGGGCAAGGGCATCTTTCCTCTGGCGCCCACGAGAGTTGGAACAGCCTGCGTCAGATACCTCGGAAATACCGGGGGACGGGGACCTTGACTGTGGTATCTGGAACAGAGGTGGCCTGAGGGAGTCAGTGGGTGGTGTGATGCTGGACGATTGCTGTATAACCGATGTAGAGGCAGGAAAGCTGGTCGTACCAACGATGGCAACCTCACGCGAGGACTTACGGGGTACGTGACCGATAGTTTTGGGGGAGGGACGAGAAGGTTGCGGTTTTGACACAGGAAGGGTCCCGGGAGGTGTCAAGGCCGAGTAACATTGCGGCGACGCATCTGGCGGTGCGACCAACGCGAGACCTGCCAAATGGACCTCGAGGCGAGAGGGCATCTTGTTGGGTGGATCGCCGGAGTCGGAGCGCCGTTGGTGTGTGGGATCGTGGCCCATCTCCACGATAGCGAGACGTCTTCTGTCAGTGCCTCCCTGCGACGGAATGCTCGTCCGACGAGGAGCACCTGTGGTGGGCGATGCGACGCGTGGTTGGGGCGACCCGGAGTCGTCGCAGTGGTAATAGGACAGGATGGCATCTGAATCGGCTGTGTTCGATATCACTATGGACGCCGGCGTAGAGCACAGTAGAGTCGTACACACACCCGCACTACTTGGACTGTCCATGTCGTCGTGGTCTACACAGCGGCGAGAATCCTACACCGCGTCAATCACAGCCAGCGGCACCGCCTCGGTCCCACCGCCCCCTCCCTCGGCTAACTGACATCACGGATCTGCCACAGCAGCTCCTTCCCCGCCCAAAACGGCCGAACAGCTTCGTCACCGAACCACCACGCATCATCGACTCGGTAACCCTTTACCTTTTCCAGCCCAATTCTCCGGCCATTGACACACGCACTCCTCCGATAAAACGCCCTTCCGTACCCACTCACAAAGTTTGGCAGCTTGTCCAACGCGCCGAACGACTCCAGCAGCTGCGCGACGAGCGGCAACAAGATCGGCGACGTGTATATCCCTGCCGCGCAGGCACGACCTGGTGACGCCACACTCTTGGACTGTGTGGGATGCGGTGCCGAGTCCGATCCCAAGAAGAACCTTGGATGCCCTGAAACTCGACACAGTCCGTTTGTGAATGCTACCGAACATGGAGTAATGCCCACCCTCGAGTATGACACCACGCAGTGCTTCTCGATCACTTGGATACTTGGCAACCGGTTTGCAGTAATTCCAAGACTGGCCCGCCCAGTCGTCAACCGTCATGGCAAGGTGGTGTGCCGTAATCGTGCATGCCACCGTATTGCCAAGCGTTTTGACAGCCTCGACTGCCGCCCGAGTGGTTGCGTGCTCGAGGACGATGCGTAACTTGGGAAAGGCTTGGTGGAGCTTCTTCAGATGTGGAAGAAACTTTTCTTCTGCATTCAGTATGCAGGTATTCTGTGGTTCCGTTCCCGGTGAGTGCCGATAGCAACCTGCCAACTGCTTACTGAGGCGGCATCGGACGGAATTTCACCGTGCAAATTCAGGACCAGATCACACTTCTCCATCTCTTCAAAGACAGGGTAATAGACTTCGTATGATTCGATCCCACCATCCGAGTTGGTGGTGACACCTCTTGGATATGACTTGACACCGACGATGCCTGCCTGCTTTGCCTTTCTGACTTCTTCGGGGGTGAGGTCCGGCGAGAGATAAAGGGTCATGAGATAGTCGACGCTGCTGTCGATCGCTTGTAGCTGCCTTTTATACTCTAATGCAAGGTCTGTGCTGGTGATCGGAGGTACAAGATTGGGCTAAATCTCGGCTGAGACGGGCACAATGGCGTCAGTAACATCGCTCACCATCACGTAGGCCAAGTCGAATCCGCCTTTGCGGACATGAGTTGTGACCAGCTTTGAGAGCTCGCCCTGTCGCAGATGGACGTGAAAGTCTGCAGGAGACTCTATGACGATCATCGTGATGGATCAATGTAAAGCACGATCACGTGATGTCTGGGTTAGGACGCGTTGCTTTTCCAACTTGTCTGTGTCACCTTTGTATCTGCCGCTCATGGTCGCCGCTGGATCCATTACCGTTGCGGGTACGCACAGTCATTTGCACTCAGTAGTATGCTCATCTCTGACTCTAACAAGTCCGCGTAAGACCTCCGACCCCATGGGAGGCAGCTCGCCTACCAGAACCATCCTACGACACGACTATCCGTGGCGATGGAACTCTTGCAACACCTGGCAGATCGGTAGTAGCTACAGCACCCCTCCGCGACATCGTTCAGATAGTGGACGATCGCATCCTCACTTTCGATCCCGACGAGAAGGACAAGGCACGTGCATTCGTTGAGCGGGGTTTTATGCCCCCGGGAACGAAACGGTACAAGGACAAGAGGTTCATGTTCGATAGAGTTTTTGATGGGCAAGCGCGACAGGAGGAAGTGTATGCGGCTACCGCAGAGCCGTTGCTTAACAGGCTGTTAGATGGATACAACACTACTGTATTCGCATACGGTGTACGCTCTTCAACACGTTCTAACGTTGCATCGTTGCTTATTTCTTTACAGGCAACCGGTTGTGGTAAGACCCACACCATCAGTGGGTCGGAGGAAGATCCGGGCATAATCTACCTCACCATGGCCGATCTCTTCCGACGCATAGAGGACCGCAGAGACGAATGGAACACGGAGGTAGTCGTCACGTTCCTGGAAATCTACAACGAAGAAATTCGCGATCTTCTCGCCGAATCCGGTACCCCTATCCCCCGAGGTGGTCTCCAGATCCGCGAGGATAAATTCGTCAAAGTCATCGGCCTTGTCGAGTCACGTCCTTCTAGCGCAGAAGAGGTAAAACAGATCGTCCTCCAAGGAAATTCGCGCCGAACACAATCGCCTACCCACGCGAATGAAACATCGTCTCGTTCGCATGCTGTTCTCCAAGTACATGTCACCCAATCTCCGCGAACTGCCTCGTTATCCGAGCAGCGTACAGTGGGCACACTTTCCATCATCGACTTGGCTGGAAGCGAGCGGGCTGCTGCTACATCTAATATGGGTCAACGAATGGTCGAAGGTGCCAACATTAATAAGTCCCTGCTTGCGCTAGGGAATTGCATCAACGCGCTCTGCGAGAGCGGCGGTGCCATTCGACATGTCCCATACCGCAATAGCAAGCTTACCCGTCTGCTTAAATTCTCTTTGGGTGGAAATTGCAAGACCGTCATGGTAGTCTGCATAGCACCTACATCTCAACATTTCGACGACACTCATAATACCCTTCTGTATGCTGAGCGTGCTACCAAGATCAAAACGAAGGTTGTCACTCGCAACGTCGTCAATGTTGATCGCCATGTTGGTCAATATGTCGAGGCTATCAATCGCCTCAACATCGAAGTTGCCGAACTCAAAGCCAAACTGGCGGGTAAAGTCGGCGCAGAAAGTGATATTTCTAGACGGAAGAGGGCGGAAGCCATTGCCGAAGCAGAACGCGCAAAACAAGATATGCAAGCGCGAATGGAGCAGACCCAGGCATCGATCGTCGACGGCGCATCCTGCGCTGCCAAAATATCAGCCGCAGAGAACAAGTTGTCCCTCATCCGTGCTCGAGTCTGTCAAATTGACTCGTACTCTCCACTTTCGCCCGAACTTGACGCCGAACGAGCCCTCTTGCAGGCTCTTGCGGGTCCGGAGGAAAAGGCAATGAAGTCAGATTCGCCCCTGAACGCACGCTTAACCCGTTCACAAAATTCGCGCAATATTTTTGAAGCTACTCTTCGTGCAATCAGCGAACGTCGCTCTGGCAGGCTCGAAGATCTTGATGTTGAGAACATCAAAGCAGATGCGAAATGGAGAAGGGCCGAGATGGACCGGGTCAGAGCGGAGGCCGAGAGGGATGTTTTCAAGGAATCCTTCCGGTCGCAGGCAGAGTTAGTTGTGGCCCTTCTTGGGATGGTCGGACGATGTACCGTCGCTTTGGGGCAAGCATCACATGCTTTGAAGACGTCTATGGAGGGGGACACGGATGGAATTGAGGGAGCATCGAGGGCAGCCGTAACTTCATTGAGTACCATGGCGAAGAAGAACGACGACACGCTTGCTGCCCTGATTGGACAATCAACTGCGATGTACGTCGCCCGGAGTAGCGGCGTCTACATCGATGGGATTCCCAATCAGTCTGCTTTGCGACTGTTCACTCGAGACGCCTCCAGCTCGAGTTTGCAGCCGATTTCCAAGTCTTCGAGACGGTCGTCATATAACAGCATTTCGTCACCGCGAAGGGCACATAAATCTCCACGCAAATCGCTGCGCACTAGTGTCGTCCAGTCATATCGTCGAGCATCTGACAAGGAAAAGAAAGTCGTTCAATGGAGGGACGAAGCTGGGAAAGGCGACTTGGACGATGCAGGACGCAAGGAGGACCCGCCGATCATCTCCATTATTTCCAGCGACAGCACAGAAAGCGTTGGTCGCAGCCATTCTGTTGCAGGCTCAGAGAACGAGTGGGAAGACGAGCGAACCGAAGACAGTCTTCATCTTAGTTTTGTCGCTTTGTCGGGAGCAGGGCCGTCTTCTCTGCCTCCGTACAGTTTACGGTCCAGCCTGAGCACTTGCAGGCGCCCTACTGGGTTCCTCAAGACAAAGGGCGCAACGTCACTTGGCTGTCTACAAGAAGCCAGCGAAAATGGTTCGCCAGTACGACGAACCACGCCGTTTTCTGAAAGAAGCATGAACGAGTTGTATAGGCCAGACGACGACGCTTCTTCCCTGCATATTCCCAAGAAAGGCGAGCCCAGTGACAGTCCTACTCGCCGCATGCCTACATCCACTCCACGTCTCAGTGCATCTTCCTCCAAAGGCGCACGTAGACGGTCAAATCTTGGTCCAATGCGCAGTGAGAGGGCGCGTCGGAGGTCGAGCATGATTCCACAGCCACTACCAATCACAGATGAAATCCCCGAGACGAGCGGTCCACGGCGCATGGAAATCGGCAGATCGCCTGCAAAGCGACCCAAAAGACTTTCGTTGCTCGGAAATGCATCAAGGTCCTTGCGAGTCAAGGGACCGAACACTCTTTCAACCGTGGCCACATTAGGTGTTCCTGGTGCGGATACGAATTCCAGTATCAGTGCAGATACGAGTATGAGATTTGCTCATGCGAAACCATCATGGCGTTAAACGCGACAGCACACTGGTCTTACGACAAGTTTTTATCAACAGCAGAGCTCTTGAATTGTAGGTTGCTGCTAATGTCTTTTTGTTGACGATTATCGTTTTTGTTTGTACCCCTTTTCTACAGCTTTTATATCCCACATACTAGCCGCTGTTATCGTAGATCTATGCATGTTGCTATGTATCATCAAATCATTGTTCTTAATACACGATTCAGTTCTGGAGATGTATTACCATTGTCATCGAAGCTTGAACCGCGGAATGGAAAGTGTACGAAGATCAAATGACACGTTTTACCTCGAAGAATGACTAGGAGTCCATTAATGGCGCAAGAAGAAAGGAATTCATGGGACTCGCCTTTAGATAATATACCTGCCATGCAACGACTGAGAAGAGAACTACAGCTTGCAGGACTGACCACCATTTGACACGGTCATTGGTGGACTCAGCAGTGTCGCGGTGTCGTCTCTCGCGCACAACAATGTACTCTTGTTCGTCCTTGACCGCTAGAAGCCCAATCGCTAGTGAGCGGATTTCACGCTCAACAGGTGCCACGATATCCTCTACCATTGAGGCCATCGTCAGCAAGGTAAACGGGACGAGGGGCAGACCAACCATCTTCCGAGATGTATATAATACCGTGAACATTGAAGCTATGACACGCGTCAACCAACGCGACTGTCAGAGCCGAGAACAGGCACACCTGACTTCCTTGTCCGCCATGGTGCTCATCTCGTTGGAAAAGCAGTACTCGTAGCGGCCATCCTTCTCTGCTGTTATGGAGGTTGAGCCCGTGCTATGTCTGTCGTGCTTTGTCAGAATGGCTCCTTCCGGGTCTGTGAGCTGTAAGATAGTGAGCATGAAGGCGATGGGATACGAGCGAGCCTAACCGAGAAGTCGATGTCAAGGTGGCCACCTTCGCCGACTTGATACGTGACGGACATCTGGAGGACGATAAGGAAACGAAAGGAGCGGGAAGCTGTATGAACCTGATCATGCTCGTGAAGGTCTTCGAAGAAGCACTCTTTTGTGGATGCTGGAACGTGAATTTTGTGTGCAACGACAAAAACGGAAGACAATGCAAGCAGAAGAATGCAGGAAAGAACCAGATGGGAGAGCCGACGTTGCGGGTACATGATGGGGGAACGTAAACGAGTCTACACTTGGTTTGCGGGTATGGGTGGTGTCGAAGACCCCGGACACGTTGGTGATTAATCGGGGTTTATAGCAAAGGTCAAAGAAGGAAAAAAGACCGGCAATCGCGATAAATCCTTTCTCCTCCTGCTAACAGATCAGCGCTACTCCACCTCCGCCATGGCAGATTTAAACGATCCCCTCGCACCAAAGGTCAGTTCTCGGACCCATAACCAGCCCTATACCTATCGAGGCGATCGCGCCACTCATTTCACGAGACCAATAATCTACCCTGATCTGACACGCATCCACAGCAGGAAGAGGAGGCCGATGTTCATTTCGAGCCAGTCGTCAGACTCACAGAGCAGGTAGAAACGAAAACTTTCGAAGAGGACGAAGATGTTCTCTTCAAAATGTGAGCACTTTTTCACCTCGATTGATTGTGGCTTTTGAATCTCCAAACCCTAGGCGCGCCAAACTCTTCAGGTTTGAACCCAGCGCAAACGAGTGGAAAGAAAGGGGCACTGGAGACGTCCGTTTACTTCAGCATAGAGAAACAAAGAAGGTCCGCTTGGTCATGAGACGTGACAAGACTCTCAAAGTCTGCGCCAATCACGCCAGTGAGCACTTCATCGCCACATCCCAGCTCTAATTACTGATAATCCGCTCGAGTCACGTCCGATATGCGCCTGCAACCGAATATTGGCTCAGACAGGAGCTGGGTGTGGAAGGTTGCTGCTGATTATGCAGAATCCCCACCTACGGCTGAGACGCTCGCAATTCGTTTTGCAAACTCGGATAGTAAGCAAGATCAAAAAAATTTATATGTCCCTTACTGATTTTTTTCGCAGACGCAAAGGTGTTTAAGGAAAAGTTCGAGAATGCTCAGATAATAAATGCCGGGGGTTCACCTGAGAACCTAGAAGTAGAAGAAGAAGAAGAAAAGCCAGAGGTAGAGACTGAGGAGCCAGAGGAGGTTGAAAAGGCAGAAGATACTGAGAAGGCTGACTCGGAAGAGAAGAAGGACGAGTGACGATCAGTAATTCGATTCGGTTCATGAAGGCATCGGCTTTATGACGACGTTCTTGTCAGACCATCCTTTTCATCTTACCACCCCGTTTCTCAGTTGACGATAATGTAGACTACTTCGTCTCAGGTTTACCTACAGTTGTCACGGAATACCAGAAAGATTGTCGCTTGTATTTTTACTGATATGTACGCTCAATTGTGGTACAACATTGAGCGCTGAGCGATCGCTTCTTTTCAAACAAACCAATAAAACCTGCAGCCTTGTGAACAATCACACTCGCTGCGCTGGTGCTAGCCGTTCCTCGTTGGCCCATGCTGCCCAGAAGGCAGAACCCTCTCCACGTGCCCAGTACATCGCCTGTTTCTTGCCGAGAACGACCTCCTCGTCAATGAGTACATAACGAACAGTCTGGTGGCTATTAGCATCCGCCCAATGCAATTGGTGTCAGAATCATACCGATCCCCTTTCGAAACATGTCAAATCGAATGGAAGGGAGGATCATAATATATACTTACGGAACTTCGTACATTGGTTCCAAAAGCAGTGCCTCCTACGTGATATGTTAGAACTTATGTCAAGTGTATAAAGTTTTGCAAACTGACCATAATCCCCCTGAGGCCTCTGGCACCACCACCCCTCTCTGAAGCCTTGCGACATATTTGATCAAGGGCCGCACTCGTAAAACGAATTTCAACGCCCGAGTAGCCAAATAATGCAGTGTATTGCGAGACGAGCGAGCCACGAACTTCTGTAAGGATCCGTCGTAGGTCAGGGATTGTAAGGGGGCTAAGTGCGGTTATAGAAGGCAGGCGCGAGATGAATTCAGGAATGAAACTGGATGTGTCGATAAGCAGATCAATGAAGTGGAAAATAAAATGTAACTTTACCCGTATTTGACGAGATCTATGGACCTCCGAGTTAGCGTAAATGAATATAGGACAAGAAAATTCACCTGAAGGTTCCACTAAATCAAGAATATTGTGCGACGACCTCCGGTTGGAAGTAAAGAAAGGAAGGGATCCACTACACTCTGTTTCGTCCTCTTGAGGTGCTAAAGTAGCGGTAAAGCCGATAGACTGACGAGCACTGTGAGATTTTTGTTCTTTAGCCAAATATAGAACAGGTCACATACACCTTTGGCCACCCTTCGCTTCACCACATTATCCAATCCAACAAATGCACCGCTCAGAATGAACAAAACGTTCGATGTGTCGATATTATATGTGTCTGGTCGAGCTGTCCACAAGCCAATGTGCATATCAATCGAGGAAAAGACAATATATGAATATACAATCAGCAGAAAACTGTAAGGGGCCACTCACATGAAACTGGACTTTGTCCCCTTGCTCCGGGCCTCGACCGTCCCTCACCAGCTGCGCTCGGAGGAGGTTCAAGGCCGGATTTGCCTTGAATAGAGACCACGGACCCTTCCATCATGCGTAACAAAGCCTGTTGTACGCCTTCCCCACCAACATCGCGGGACCCTTCGATACCTGTACTTGCTTTACGAGCAATCTTGTCAATTTCATCAATATAGACTATTCCAGAGCTGTGTAAAATATGTCGGATGAGAAACACGACCAGTTAGCGTGGTCGGATAGTACCTGGCTCGAACAGGATCCCAGCTGGCCGCCTGCAGCTGTACAGAATATTTGTCGGAACATGATCTGAGAAAATCTGCAGTACACACCAATCGTTGGATAACTATCTCTACATCTTCTCCTACATCTGATGTGAAATTAGCAGAGAGTCTAACATTTGCAACCTGCAAACTAACACCCGGCCTTGTATAATCATCGTCAGGACGACACTCGCAAACAACGCGAAACAGACGAACTTGTGTAAATGACGTTGCATCGCTAACAGAGAATGGGACATCAAGTACTCTTGCCAGTGTACGTGCTAACAGTGTCTTGCCTGGACAACAACAAAAAGTCAACAAAGTGCAATAATAAACGTACGGTCCCACCTGATCCTGTTGGCCCTCTACAAAGTTGACTCAGTCACTCTTGGCTGATTGCAAGATATTTATTTTCTTCACATTACCAAGACGTTGCTCTTTTCGAACAGCGGATATGAATGCTGATGCTGCAGGGTGGAGCAGGGTGGAGAAAGGCGTTGTGGATGTGGATGTATTTGCGCTGCCGCGACACCGTTGGCGTTGGCGAGTCGTGCTATCAAACACAAGGTTACTTAGTATATTACGTGGGCTATATCTCAATAATGTGACACACCGTCAGGTGGATTGACCGCGTCCGACTCCCATTCCTGCGCGTCCGACTGGTCTTCGGCAGCAGTGAGATTGGCGCGCACTCGATTGTAATGGTTGAATACACTACAGAACGTCAGACCTGGCCATTACTTGAAATGCGCCTTAATGCACGCACGCAACGGACAGAACCTTCTTCGCATTCTCCTGTCCAACCACGAATTCATCGAGGTATTTCACGAGCTGTGCCGTGGACAGTGAGCTGACACGTTCCCCGTCTATCGAAGAGGAGCACCTGTCTCGGGGTTGCGAGGCTTGCTGATCGCACGGCGGGTCGATCATTTAATTCTTCTCGCGGGACATAGTCGTATGACTGCGCCTGGGTTCGCAGATGACGCGCAAGAGTTCGCAAGGATCGAGCACGTCTGGCTAGTTGGCTCCTAGATATCATTGTATGGAGGTGTCTGAGACAGTGGGACCGGGTGAGAATACCGTGGCCGCGGGCTGTGCTTGATAAACTTGACAACACCGACCACAACCACAACGCTCGCATGGCTCGTCACCGTTCACCGTCGCCCAGATACGACAGAGACTCGTATGATGCAAGAGACTCTCCGCCAGGTCATGCCAATGAGCAATATGACCGCGGCGACCATGCAAAACGCAAAAATGACCGGAGTCCTGGAGACCGCACACAGGGCGATCGAAAGGAGAAGAAGTGAGTGCTTATCTATTCAAATACCCAGCCTAGTTCACTATCGTTCAGGCGAAAACGTGACAAGTCGGAGGAACGGAGAGCCAGAAAGGCGGAGAAAAAGAGAATACGGGAGGAGGAAGAGGTCCGTCGTGTCGCAGAACTCAGTGTCTACAGTGCTACGGACAATCCGTTCCACGATGTCAATCTTGGGCAACAATTTCACTGGCACAAGAAGACCGAGAAGGAAAGGAAGCAAGGGTTATCCTTAGTGGATGCACAGCGCAGGGATGCGATTCGAAAACAAGAAGCAAAGGAGGAGTTGGAGCGCTTGAACAGACGAAGAGCGGCCAGAGAAGTAGAGCAAAGACTGCGGGAGGAAGAGGATATCAAGATGCAAAGGTTAGCTGAATCTGCTCAAATGTCTGAGTGGATAGCAAAGGACGGCGAGTTTCAACTCCAGCAAGAGCGCGCTCGTGCGGCAATCCGCATAAGAGAGAGGAGGGCAAAAGCTGTTGATTATCTGGCTCTCAACCTCCGCTATGTGCACCCCGTCAATGATGAAGAAGAGGTTGACGCTGGTCTGGAAATCGACCTCGACGAACCCTACAATATTTTTGACGTATTGTATCTTTTTTTGCGGGAACTGGTACCAGCTGAACTCACGACGACTACAGAACTTGTCACCGGACCAAGTGGAAGAACTTCACGACGACATCGAGCGCTACCTTACACTGGAAGATTCTGACATCAACATCGACTTTTGGACTGTGCGACAATATTCATTTTGTTCCTTGTTTTTTTTTGGATTAACTTATACCAGAATATGATGGTCGTCTGCAAGGATCGTCTGGAGAAAGTCAAAGCCAATCATCTCATGGGCGAAGCCGCTTTTGCCGTGGAGGCGGATATAACTAAGCTTCTTTCTGGCAAGAGTTATGAACACCTTTCTGCCCTGCAGAGACAAATCCAAGCCAAGCTCGCAGGCGGGGAACCGGTCGATACAGATTATTGGGAAGGTCTATTAAAGAAAATGCTCGTCTGGAAAGCCAAGGTATTTTCAGCCTTCGATAACGTCGAACTCAATTTACCAAAATTTCCAGGCCAAACTCAAGAATTTGCACGAGGTCGTCGTTCGTAACCGATTAGAGCAACTGCGGAAACGCCAACGAGATGAAGCGCTACATGCACAGGAAGAGCTTTTGGCAGGTGTTGCCCAGTCAGTCGCGAAAGGCATGGTAGATGCCCGTATTGTGTCCGCCACTGCTCAAGGCGAACCCGAGGTTTCTGCTGAGAATGTCGAGCCTTACGATCGTTCCATGAGCCCATTCCTCATTGATATCACTATGCTTCGGCCTGATGAGCGCGAATGTGATATTATGAGTGAAATGGACGAGGTCCAAGCACTGGTGAGTCATCGACAACACGGTGGTCTTTGCTTTCGTTCTTCTGACCTTTCCGCTCAGTTGGAACAGCGCCGCGCAGTTGCTGCGTCTCGCTTCGTGCCAAAGACTAGCCAAGTCGTTCCGCAAGTAGAAGTACCTGAAGTCACAAGCAATGCCGATGTTGCATCCGAGGCTTTATACAGGGCAGAAGCAGAGAGGGAGCTTGATGAGGAAGAGGAACTATTCAATCTCGAGGAGGATATTTCCCAGCCCACACCTTATAACTGGGAAGACAAATACCGCCCACGGAAGCCGCGATACTTCAACCGTGTGCACACGGGATACGAGTGGAACAAGTACAATCAGACTCACTACGAGTACATGTTTTCTGTCTTTGGAATAACATGTGTGCTGATTTCTTGCTGTAGTGTGGACAATCCTCCACCGAAAGTTGTGCAGGGTTACAAGGTATGCTCCGGTTCTTCAAAATATAACTAAGGTCTAACGTACATCCTCTTTAGTTTAATATTTTCTACCCGGACCTGATCGATAAATCGAAGGCACCTACATACAAAATTGTGAAGGAGCCTGGGAATGAGGATACAGTGCTGCTCTACTTCAGTGCGGGCCCGCCTTACGAAGATATCGCATTTAGAATCGTGAATCGTGAATGGGAATTTTCTCATAAGCGGTGAGGAAAACATAACCTGGTGTATTCCGTGACACTGATTATTTGCCTAGGGGTTTTCGAAGTAGCTTTGACAGAGGTTGTTTGTCTCTTTGGTTCAATTTCCGCCGCAATGTAGGCATTCTGATTTTCTAACGTGTTCAATTGCTAACACTCCCCCAGTTCTATCGCAAGTAAATTTTCTATCGACCCTCGTAATTGCTATGGAATATGTACTCTTTTTTAGACTTCACAATGTAATGTCGCCCTCTCTGTTGTGTTTTCGCGGTGCTCACTGCAAATGTAACACCGATGGCATTGCCAGTAATCACTTGTTGCCAAGAATTATTGGTGGATATGGACTGCCTACCTTATTAAGATACACATGGTGTCCAAAGCAAAAGGCAATTATTATCATGTCCTTCTCCCTGCTTTCTTGATCTTATCGACGGTCGCCACACCCTTCCTTTTGTGTGCCACATTCAACTAATGGGCCCACAGCAGGTCACTTCCTTTGTTGTGGCGGGACTTCAACATCCACAACCCGCTTTGTCTGACACTTTTTGGTCGTCGCCGACGTCAAAACACAATCAATTGTGGAAAGCCGTATGTTCCCAGCGTTATTTTAGGGATGGGACACGAAAGCCCCGGATTCTGGCTTTCCATTCTACACTTCGCCACGATCTCCGCATTGTAGTCCTCGACAAGCACAGATTTGAACCTCTTGATCGATTCTTCGAAGGTGTACTTCAACGCATTAGCCACTGAACGGGACTCATTTACCAACACCGCGGGTTACCCACCCACTAGCGCTGCCTCAATTTTTTGAACACACGTGGATGACTTTTACCCTAACTTGTCACACCCCCATCCCGCAATTCACTTTGGTCGCGTGGCTACAATGGATTGCCGCAACACGGACGCATGGACCGGGGGCCGTAAAGCGCACGACGCTCGGCTCAGTGCTGTGGCGACTTCACCCTCTCCTGGTTCCAACGGCTCTGTTTCAGACAGCCATCCTCTTTCTGACGACGCTAGAGATAATTTTGTTCTGATGGACTCCCGAACTCAAGGGCCTCAGACTGTAGGGCAATTCACAAACCCCGTTGGACCCGTTGAGGAGTCTCAAAACTTAGCGTCCTTCGTTGCATCAGGGTCGGGCGTCTCAGTTGTTCGGTCCAATGAAGCCACCCCCCAATACTCATGTGGGGACCTTTTAGAAGGAAGGCGCCGAGTTGGCGAAATTCTTGTTCGCTGTGGAGTCCTCAATAATTCAGGAATTAAATCTGCTGCTGTAGGATACGGCAATATTTTCAGCCCTCGTCCTCTTGACGCCCCTACGGAGACTTCTGGACTGTCCACTGGCGAAAACGATAAACGCTTGGCTATTGCATTGGCTGATTGGGCTTCCAATTGGGTGTACACATTGGTTATTCAACCCTATATTGGGCGCTTTGGTTTTCAGTACGTCATACGTTCGAGTGGTTGTCCCCGGGATTTAACTCTGTGATTCAGATATCGGCGGACGTCCGGTAGTTCTGTCGCGCCACGGATCCGCCAAATGCTTTACTTTGTGTGTAACCCGTTGCAAGTCACCATTCATGCGTTGTGGTTTATCAGTATCCTCGCTAAGCCCGATGCGCCTTTCCTATCTATCCCCATCTTTCGATACCTCCACAACAATGGTACCTTTTTCGCGGAAGACTTCATGTTCCGCATTTTTGTCACTTGTGCCATAATTAGCGACAAATCGGTCAACGATACCACTCTCTCCCAGAAGACTTGGTAGGTCTCTTTCCGTAGTAAATAGTGTATGCAGCTTTGACCGAGTTTCAGGAAACGTTTGTCCGGCACTCCTCAGGCCCTTCTCAACGCGATGGAAAGACACACCCTCAAATGCCTAAGATGGAATGTGGTAATGACCCGGGACCAATGGGAAAGGACTATCATCTATCTGAGATCCTGCATCAAGATGGGCTCGACTTTCGATCCCTTTGGTTACGACAAGGCATCTCCATCCGCCATAATGGCTTGTTGCCTTGATGAGCTAATCAATCTCAACTACGTGGACGGAACTCGTACATCCGGGCAAAGGAAACCCGCAATCGAGATACTCGCGCCACAGCCCGTCCGACACTTCACACACTGGACGATCTTTGACACCGAACGATGGTGTCCAGAAGATGATCCTATAGTCAACCAGAATCCACGGATTGTTGGTATCGCCCCTGGCGATGGCCAAGGTCCCAAGGTTGGGACAACGGCAAAGGACTTGCTTGAGTTGATTTTTGGGTCCAGTGATATTCACGACGTCACGCACTCTAAGTTTGAGTTTGGTGCCATTGTTCCTTGCAGGCTTGTTCAAACGGTCAAATTGGCCACTATTTCATGCCACTGATGCACTTCTTCGCTTTCCTTCAGTAGTATAATGGTCAGCTTACCTGATTTTGATACCATATCTCGTGTCTTGACTCTTCCAATTCACCCCACTATACATACCCTGCGTGTACTAGTTTTAATGTCCCATCAATCCAACATCGGAATCGCCGCCACTATAGTGTTGTGAGCGTCTTCCCTGACTCCCTGCCAAAGGGAGTATTTCGGTGACAATGTGCAGTCACGTGGATGAGATTTATCGTTTCGGTGAACGAGACACAAAAGAATCACAAGCGGTGACCACATTTCTCCCTACAGTGGCACTCTTGGGCTCCTCGAGGGTCATTTTCATCTGCACTTCGTCGTTTTCAACGCAAGAAAGAAATTGGTTACTCTGTGGGTGTTGCCGCAGTTCAAGTGCCGGGTGAAAGCGGTTTGAACGTTGTCATGATTGCCATCATACGAAGTTTGTATAAATTGAACAAGTTGATCACCATAACACCGGCGGACCCCAATAAACCACCCACCTCATCCATGATCCAAGGAAGGTTAAGATGACCGCTCTCAAGGACGAAGACTTTAGCCAGGCCTCTGGGCAACGATACACTGAAAATTAGAATAGGCGACTAGCCTCTCCAGGCTCCAGAGGACTATTAATACGACTCAAACGGCTTGAGGTTGACGGCTTTTTCCCTGGATCTGACGACACGATCTGGTACAGTTGGAAACCAGCATGGAGTGGTTACAAGGGACGTTGTCTTAGTGCTCTTCATTCTTGGTTATTTCATTCCAGTGAACGAATCGAAGAGACATTGTCTCCATGTAATGTAGAACATGTTTTTTACCATCAAACTTCTGGAGAGTTAAATATCATCAGCATATTCAATGCGCTTACCCTGTATCACAAAGGTAGAGTCGGGGACCGCCACGGGATTAGTACTAGTTGCACTGCTGTGGCGCTGACTAGAAGTCACTAGATCTTGAGGCCGAGCTTAGTCATAAGACACGCTAGGAGAGCCTTGTTGCCCTCCATCAGTCATCTCAACCTTTTCCTCCACAACCGCTCGACAGATAAATATGTCTGACGCGACTAACGTTGCTTCAAAGATGGACGTCGACGAGGCTGCCATCGACGAAGGCCTCTATTCTCGCCAGCTGTGAGCATTGTGAATTGTCATCATTCATCTACTGCATACTAATCACTCGTCCGATATCGCTTCTACTTAGATATGTACTTGGCCACGAAGGTATAGTGCTGAGAAAGCACTTTGTTTAGATGTCACTGAAAGCTTCCCCAAGCGATGAAGAAGATGGCCACCTCCAATATACTCATCGTCGGACTGCAGGGCTTAGGCGCTGAGATCGGTATGGTGGAAATCGCTTGAGAGAGGTTCATACTGACACGTACGACGCATATACACAAGCTAAGAATGTGTGCTTAGCTGGTGTCAAGTCAGTAACATTGTACGATCCTGAAATCGTCACCCTTCAAGATCTGAGCACGCAGGTAATTGTCATTTGCCACTAACAGACATCGTTAACCACATGGTGTTTGTCAGTACTTTCTTCGTGAAGGGGACATTGGGAAGCCACGCGCAGCAGCCATGCTTCCTCGTATCTCTGAGCTTAATGCCTATGTACCAGTGCGCGATCTGGGCGGAAAGGCAGGCCAGGAAATAAATGTGGACCTCATTCAACCTTTTCAGGTATGTATGCGATTTATCATCTTTTTTTGATTTCCGTTGAATATGTTTTAGGTTGTTGTGCTCTGCAACTGCTCTTACAAGATACAGTTAGAAATAAATGATTGGACGCATGAGCATGGTGTTCATTTCGTCGCTGCAGAAACACGAGGTCTTTTCGGGTAAGTATTGAGAACGCTTCACCAAGGAATATGAGGAGTATTTATAAATGAGGACGATTTTCAGCTCTGTTTTCAATGACTTCGGGCCCAAGTTCACTTGTGTAGACCCGTCCGGTGAGCAACCGTTGACCGGGATGATCGTATCAGTGGCGAAGGTGATATTTGGTATTTTATCCGGCACTACCTGTTATATACCTGATGAAAAATTTAGGATCAAGAAGGCTTGGTGACTTGTCATGAT
Source organism: Austroboletus niveus (assembly GCA_038090255.1). Taxonomy (NCBI): domain Eukaryota; kingdom Fungi; phylum Basidiomycota; class Agaricomycetes; order Boletales; family Boletaceae; genus Austroboletus; species Austroboletus niveus. The sequence goes on along the minus strand of JBBPMJ010000046.1, from coordinate 70,234 downwards.
GAAGCACGCCACGGTCTCGAAGACGGTGATTTTGTGACTTTCAAAGAAGTACAAGGCATGGAAGAGTTGAATGACTGCAAACCTCGAAAGGTGTCTGTGAAGGGACCCTATACGTTTTCCATTGGTGATACCTCTTCCTTCAATGACTACGTCCGAGGTGGGATCTTTAACCAAGTCAAGATGCCCAAACTCCTGGAATTCGTGAGTCTTGTGTCTGCTCCCGTACATGATTGAACAAACCTTGACAACAGAAATCATTGCGAGAGTCATTACATGCACCCGAATTCTTCATCACCGATTTTGCCAAGTTTGAACGTCCCGCTGCGCTCCATGTCGGATTCCAAGCCCTTTCAGAATACAAAGAACAACACGGACGTCTACCCCGCCCACGAAATGACCAAGATGCAAAGCAACTTGTTGATCTTGCGAAGAAGTTGGATAGTGACGCTGACGAAAAGGTTCTCAATGAGCTCGCATATCAAGCAACAGGAGATATCTCTCCCATCACTGCTGTCATTGGTGGATTTGTAGCCCAAGAGGTCCTTAAAGCATGCTCTTCCAAGTTTCACCCTATGATCCAACATCTTTACTTTGATTCACTTGAGTCGTTACCTTCGGTGCTTCCCACCGAAGACGACTGTAGACCTATCGGCAGTCGACATGACGGACAAATAGCTGTCTTTGGAAAGACTTTCCAAGACAAGATCGCAAACCATCGGCAGTTCCTTGTCGGTGCTGGTGCTATTGGGTGCGAGATGCTGAAGAACTGGAGTATGATGGGTCTTGCAAGCGGTCCTCATGCAACGATCCACGTTACTGATCTTGATACCATCGAGAAGAGTAACTTGAATAGGCAATTCCTATTCCGCGCGAAAGATCTGGGTAAATTCAAGTCAGAGGTCGCTGCTGCCGCTGTTGCGGACATGAACCCTGCGCTTAAAGGGCACATAGTATGCAGGCAGGAACCCGTTGGGCAGGCGACGGAGAGTAAGTCGTTTAGTAATTGCGCATACACGTGTCCTAAAATGTTGATAGACGTATTCGATGACAATTTATTTTCATCGCTCGATGGCGTTACTAACGCGTTGGACAACGTCGCAGCTCGTAAGATTATATATATTTGCAGCCATTCCATTTAGGCTGACTTGGATCAGGCGTATACATGGACCAGCGTTGTGTTTTATATGAGAAGCCTCTTCTGGAGTCTGGGACCATGGGGACGAAAGGCAATGTCCAGGTTGTCATCCCCCACCTCACGGAATCCTATTCGTCATCGCAAGACCCACCAGAAAAGCAAACCCTATCCTGCACTGTCAAGAACTTCCCCAATGCTATTACTCACACCATAGAGTGGAGTAGACAAGAATTCGACGCTATGTTTGTTAAGCCCGTGGAATCTGTCAATCAGTACCTTTCAGAACCCAACTACCTAGAGAACTCTCTTAAATACTCTGGTCAACAACACGATCACGTGGAACAAATAGTTTCCTACTTGGTGACAAATAAGCCACTGACTTTCGAGGAGTGCATTGTCTGGGCCCGCCTTCAGTTCGAAGAGAAGTATAACAACGCCATTCGACAGCTATTGCATAGCTTGCCCAAAGATCATCTAACGAGTACAGGACAGCCATTCTGGAGTGGCCCTAAACGAGCACCTGATCCGCTTATCTTTAACTCTGCAGAGGTATGTTTCCCCACTACATAATTCGAAATGATTTGACATGGGCGCTTCAGCCAACTCATCTGGCTTTCATCATCGCTGCTGCAAATCTCCATGCGTTTAACTACGGACTCCGGGGTGAAACAGACCCTGCTATCTTCAGGAAAGTCGCGGACTCGATTATAGTTCCCGAGTTTTCTCCCAAGAGTGGAGTGAAAATCCAGGTCAACGAGAATGAGCCAGCTGGAAACCAAGCAACAGCCGGTGGGGGATAGGCGAATACGTGGATACTTTTCTTGCTAATTTTAAATGCAGATCCGGATGATATAGGCGATCTTGTGAAGAAGTTGCCTCCTCCTTCCTCCCTCGCCGGCTATCGTCTTACACCGGTCGAATTCGAGAAAGATGACGACACGAATCATCACATAGATTTCATCACAGCAGCTTCCAATCTACGCGCAATAAATTATAAAATTCCTATCGCTGATCGTCACTCGACAAAGCAGATTGCCGGAAAAATCATTCCTGCAATTGCAACGACTACGGCTCTTGTGGTTGGATTGGTATGTTTGGAGCTGTACAAAGTATGCATTTCCCGCACTAGCCTACCTCGTATCATTCATTGATATCGTATTAGATCATTGATGGCAAGAGTAAATTAGACGAGTACAAGAATGGATTTATCAACCTCGCTCTACCTTTCTTCGGCTTCTCCGAGCCTATTGCAGCCAAGAAGAATAAGTATGGAGACACGGAGTGGACGCTCTGGGATCGACTGGAATTCAAGAACGATCCTACCCTCAAGGAGTTCATCACATGGTTCAAGACCAACCACAATCTCGATGTCAGCATGGTCAGCCAAGGAGTTAGCATGTTGTGGAGCTCCTTTACTGACAGGAAGAAGGTTTGTGGTCAATCCTGACGAGCTTACGAAGGTCGGATTTGACGTATAATTTAGAGCGCGGAGAGGCTACCGATGAGATTCAGTAAATTGGTGGAACATGTAAGCAAGAAGCCTGTTCCGCCCCATGCCAAGCATTTGCTCGTTGAAGTTATGCTCATGGACGAAGATGGAGAGGATGTTGAGGTAAGTGACGTCGATTTGACTCGAGTTCGAGGTTCACTCTTTCGACAGGTACCATTCGTATTGGTGCGCATTTGATTATGCACACAAGAGAAGGATTGCATGTAACATAGTAGATGAGAATGATCAAGCAAGGTTATCTGGTCGGATTTTTTTCATTTTGTTGAGCCCAGGCTGTTCACGTCACAAGCATCCGCACGTTAGTATTTCGGGAAACGATTTAAATTGTTCGAGTACTCTGGACCTACGTACTCCTAATCGTTCCCAAAGGTATCAAACTACTTACTCATGAGGCGCAGGCAAATGAATGAGCAAGTAAAGCTGTACTATTCGAAAGCAATCACAATGCCAGGAGGGGCAGGCCGCAGAGAGATGCACCGGCGAAGAGCCGAAAGCAACTATAGCAGCAAACAGTGAAGATAATGGAAGCGTGGAAAGAGGAGCTAAATATTTTTGTAGCGTGACTTGGTTTTCTGCATTTTTTGTGATTTCGTGATGCGTTTTCAAAGGAAAAACGTAGCAAGAAGAAAAACGGAAACGGAAGGCACGAAACGAAGTCGTCAAACAGATGATTAGGTTAGTGACGTGAGTGTACCAAACGCGAATGAGATACATCGAGGATAAACAGCGAACCAAATGGCCGTGAATGTTCAATCCATGAACAGCGAAATAGGACAGGGAGATTGTCCAAAGGATATCAATCTTCCTCCGAGCGACAGGTCACAGAGTCAGTCCGGAAGCGGATAGCAACCCGCATAAATATTCTTTACGGGGTCGAGATGTCGAAAGATGACGAAAGTATGCATGGTCCCCCGAGACGGGATGGATATGTCTTTATGGCGAGGGGACCCGAAGTTGTATAAAACAGTGTTGGAGAGGAGAGAAATCCAGTATTCACAAGCCTCCAAAGAATGGGCATGCATGGGCTAGAGAGCGGAAATTAGGGCACCGTACGCGACACCGGGTGCAACATTTATGATGGCGAAACGAAGCTGAAATGAAGTCTATATGCGAAAATCAACCGGCGGCAGTTGAAGCTGAACGGGAAATTCTTCAAGCTCGTATCCAGGTTGATCGATAATTCAATGGGGGATGACCGAGAGAATGCCTGGATGCGACATAACCATATTGATGCAAGGGGGTCCAAGAAGCCGTCGGGTAGTCGTGACACCCAATTCTATCAGATACCAGAGAGATGTCGTTACACCCGTAGTTATATCCTCCAAGGGAGTATCCGCGAACGTGGTTAGGACCGGTGTAGTAATCAGGCGTGCACACATGTTGAGAGTGCTGTACGGTGGAAGGACAACTAACAGGCGCCCAATAGGCAAACTGCGGCACGATATGGCCGTTCACCATGTAATCGCCCTCGGGATAATGCCTAAACGGAGCATAGGGCAGTCCACTAGTAGGCCAAGGGTGATAAACTGTCGGAACTGTGCCGACATAATGCGGAGGGGGTTGAACCGGTAAATACATCGGACCAGGACGATCGCTTGGGCGACCTATGGGCTCGTCGCCAGCAGGACTCCACTTGGCAGGTGGTGGAAGATTGATGCTGCTTTGGCGGGGTAAGGCATGATAATGAGCTAGGGCTCCATTCCGAGAATCGTTACAAAACTCCGAGTTGTGACCACTTCCACCTGAAGAACTTCCATTGCTAACTCGTCGCCTGGGCAAGTACTCTTCTCTGAGAGGACCATCTTCATCCAGATCAATATCGATGGTTTCCGGTTCAAGCTGAAGAACGGAAAGCCCAAGCTTCTCCTTGAGTCGTTGCTCAACACCAAGGAACACTGGTTCATTAGCAGGATGGCACAGTGGCGCCTCCATAATTTCTTGTATAGTTTTGCGAATAATCCCACTGGGATTAGACGCTGGACGCGCAATGGGCTGAGGATAAGCGGATGTAGTGAGCGAATGGTTATAGGAAAGTAGGTGGCTAAGCCATTGGGACCAGGCCGACGTAGAGATCGATAAATCGTACGACAGAATATCGAGGGCGAAATACTCGAGTTTGTTCAGCAACTGCACGGGAACATTAGAAATAGTGTGCCTGTAAGCATAATTAGCAATCAGAACAAATGCTATTCCAGGTTCAACACCAACCATGTCTTGTTAGAGAATGTATGGTCGTCCAACCATTTGTTCGCCAGCATGCAGCCTAGAACAATGAGTCTGAAGGTAGCGGTACCCTCGGCGGATTCCCCATCGATATCGGACGCATCACTGAGCAACCCAGCCCTAAAGCGCCGTTCTTTCACATGCTCAGAGCCCAGACCACGAGAACCAAGGTAGACAGGCAGTCGGACAATATACCACAAAGCCAACAACATTACTGAAGGCTGGAGGAGCGTGGACATCAACAAAGAATGCACCCGTGCAGTGAGGTACAGTGGCAAGGGCTTGAGAAGCTGCGGTGCATTAGGGAGCCTGGCGACATTGGTCAGTAAATGGTCATATGAATGGGTAAAAACGGACTCACGTGTAAGGGGCGACCGTCTGGGGGAGAACGAGCACGTTCGTGCAAACCTTCCACACGTACGTAACCATCCATTCAGCCATAGGTTCAACGAGTTGCTTGTGAATCAAACTCGCGGATGGAAGACATTCATTCACGGCAACAACCGACTCCTTTTTGAAGTCTGGACAAAGATGGTGACAGAACTGAGCGCTACGATTGACTGAAAGGGGTAGGTGCAGCTCCTGCGATCTGGAGGGCAAGAGAGGGTTGTGGAATACCGTGGCATCCGAGGCAGCTACGGCTCGATCGACATAATCTCCGAAGGGTGTGACTGGTTCTACGGGACTGGAACCTAGATCGGCACCCATCATATCAGGGGAATCATCTTCTAGGACTGGTGCAAATAGGCCATTATCGTCCTCGAGATACAACCCCGGTGCATGAGGCCAAGCACGCACATCGGGGATGCCTCCTCCAATCAACCCCGGTGGGGCAGGCGAAAGGCGATCTCTAGGTTCGCTCGATCGAGTGTACTCTCGCTGGTCATGGGGGAAAGGGCTGTATGAATGCATTTCCACACAACCTGACAACAAGGTACTCAGGGGCGGAATACACGTTTGCACGTGCGCTCCTTTAATAGCGGACGCGTCGACCGCGCCAGCCAACCCTTGAGAAAAAACCTGGTAGGCCACCACTGGGGCTGCGGGGCTAGAATCGTTCTCCCAGACGTCGCAGGGCTTGCTTTCTCTCATAGAAGAAAGAGAGCTGATCCGCTTTTCACGAGTAGCAAGCGAGGGTGGTGGACCAGCTGGAGAAGGAAGCGTGCGCTTCACGAGGTGAAGAACGGAAGATGGGGGGATTGCAACGTCTCCAGCTTTGTTACACTTGCGGACAGGGTGCGTAGGGACAGGAGGGACAGGGACCGGCATCGGCAGGAGGTGAACTAAGAGCAGACTGCCAAGAGCAAGAGCGCTAGGGCAGACTGATCTCAGAAAAAAATACGCCTGGCTTCCGAGGACAAGGAAGAAGGCGAAAGAGGTCGTAAGATGGATCGTAAAAAAAGAATACGGAGTGCTAGAATAGGAGGGTAGGGGATAGTAGTGGCTAACGCGCAGCAAAGGCGTGCCTTTTGAGGTGCTCCGAGGGGGATAGCAGAGAAAAAGGAAGACCTGGAGTGCTGCCGGAGGTTCCTTGTAGCGCGGGAAGGGAGTAGGCTCGAGTTGTCGCGGATGGGAGCGATGACCTCGGCGAACCTTGATTGTCGATCCCAGCGACACCGACGCTGTCGCAGACGAAGGGCGGGCCTTGGAGAGAGCTTTGGCAAGAATGAGACCGACTGCGAGGTCGATCCACAGCCAGAACGGTCCTAACTCGCCCTTTGCTAATTTTTTGGTTATATACCCCACGCGTAACAACAATTATGTCAGCCATTCTCACGCAGAAACTAAGTTTATTCAAATTATTAATTATTGTCGCAGCACCAACGCGTGTCCCCCCAGCCGACGACTGCGACGCCGCCCCGCACACCGCCTGCGGTGAGCAAAAGCAAGTAAGTGGTGCGGTGTATGTCCCGGTCTGCCCCTTTCGGGGGCCACGTCGTCTGACTCACTCCGCTTATCTTGATGGGCCCACGTTCACGGGATTCCACCCTGATTGGAGGGTAATCGACCCGCGGCTCCCCGTACTTATTATTACATACTTCAGCACAAGCCTCTGACAAACAACGCATCATGCTCCCCGGAACCGACATGCAAGAAAGCACCGCCATACAGCAGCTCGGCCTCGATTCAATCACCCTCGGTCAGCTCAGGGCCGTCGTCATATCTGCCCCAAAGCCAAAGGCACGCGATCGTCTCCTGTCCACCCCTCCTTGCTGATCGCGTGCGTTAACAGCAATCATACTATGATTTTCGCTACGATGACGAGGACACCGTGATGAACGAAATTGACGAATTCTATTCCTACGTAGAAATGCCCCAAGTGGCCGAAAATCTCAAAGCCTGGCAGGGTTCGTTCCCCGGAGGTGTGTTGGTCTACTCGTCGGTCGTCCGAGCCCATCCTGATTTTTCTTCAGAATGGACCAGCCCAGAAACCACAGATGCGCAGAGAAGGACTCATGTGGAATTACTCTTGGAAAGTCTCGAGCACCGTGATGCTGAAATCCGATTCACCAATGCTCGCCGTCTCTTTTACGTGCTTCAAGGTTGATTTTACTCAATTCACCTGCTACAAGGCTAATTTAAATCAGGTACATTTGCGGAAACAACCTCTCCGGAGCATCAGCTCCACTGGATTTACGAAAATTGCAAGATCGTACGCAGCGTGAACGGTTTAAATTCGATCGTGGAATCTATGAAAATTGCCAGTCAGAAACACGACCTACTCTGGTATGCATCTCGCCTCCTGTTCTCCGACTTTTCATCGAGCCACACTAGCTCCCTTTCGGACATGGATGCGACTCACTTCCAGATCACAGCTGCAGAAAGGGCCGACTTCTTGGAAGAGTTTACCACCGAAATTTCAGTTTACCTCGGAATGATGTATCATTTAATCGAAGTTTTCAAGGAACAGGACGATTTTGCGGATGAGCTCAGTAAGCCTTGCATAGTCGAGTTTACGCACCCTGTAATTTATCATTTTCCAGTGAGCATGGACCCGCCTTTACCAGTCTATTTGTTTAATGTCGTCTCCGGTCTGAAAGACAAGAGCGCAAAAGGTTATCCTATCAAAAAGGTGTGATTCCTTGTATAACCATCGGTTGATTCCATTTGATCATGTACAGCTCCTCCTTGTCCTATGGAAAACTTTGCTTGCATGTTGTGGAGGTGTTAGAGAGTTAGCGCGCGTGAAAAAGTTCGCTCGAGAACTTGCGGCGTTATCACCAATCCCCGACGAAAGTGAGTCCATTGTGTCCCGGCTGTATTGCTGATAATTAGGTCCTTTTTAGGTATCGCCATTAAGTGCACTCCATTTGACCTCGAAGCATTTCATCAGGAGACTTCCGTCAAGTATCCGACTTTCACACCTCCACCAGTCCCAACCACTCGCTTTATGGAGGGGAAATGTACTCAGTCGTCGTTCCCCGCAGTGAAATTAGCACAATCATATTCACCGATTCCAGTTCGGCATCACTATCACCATGATGACATGGAACATCAAGCCCCGATGCCAGGTAATTTGGGCCAGGGGTTCCAGCAACAATCACAAAATACAGGATTTCGCCCCAATCCACAGCCTGCAACGCCTGCGCCTTCGCCACCGCCGTCTCCGAAACCGAAGAAGCAACAATATCAAACTGACCAAAACAGACCATTCCTGTTCCCGTTTTCCCGTAAAAGTCGGTTTGGTACCGACAAGCAACAGTTGGTTCCTTTTGCTATCGACGAGGCGGACAAACTCTATAACCGGCACATGTACGTGAGTCTCTCTTTGTGGCAGATGTGGCGCACGAGGGAGGAGTGCATGACAACAGAAAGCGGTCTGGAGCATCTGCCCGGTTCGGAAACTGACCCAGAATCCTCCAAAGTAACATTGGAGGTGGGTTTCCGCCGTTTATTTGGTAATTTCATCGTCTGAGGTCTATCCCAGGATCCTGAGAGTGTCGAGGCACTGGTCGATGTTGCGTTGCTTGATGCCAAAATCGCGGAAGCTGAGTTGGCAAGCATTGGGATCAAATCAAATGTGGAGCAACGGAAAGCCAAGGAGAAAAAGGAAGATTTGAAACGCCTGAGAAGGGTCGAGGTGATATATGTAAGCAAATTTTTTGCGTTGTCACCGCACGTTGATTCTATCTTATCCCTAGAACTCTGTTCTTCCAGTGTTGTCAGGCTGGGTACTAGTGTTATTGAAACTGTTGCTGGCGACTGTGTCGGCCGGGACGGGTCAACAGCAACTTCCCCAATCGTCTACCTCTTCCGTGTTTCCGCCTGGAGTGGCTTCACGTAAGTCTAATAGTGAATTAGGCTCTCGTATATCTGCTTCATGGTTTCTACTTAGCTCCTGAACAGCCCCCGCCCCCTCCGCCAACTCTTGACGACCTAGATGTCACCCGACACCGCGAGATTACGTCCAAAGCAGTCTCTGCTATCTTACTACTGACCTTGAAGTGGTTCAAGGCATCTCGTAAGTTCTCGCTTCTACCTACCTGATTAGATATGTAAGTGCATGGTGGTTAGATGTGATGAAATTTCATCATCTCGGTCAACTTTTACTCGATACCAACTGTTTACTCCTCATCTTAAAAATGTTTGGCTTGCAAGAGGTTTCAGCATCCGTTGTTTCTAAGGCTGATTCTCCCGATCATAAGTGAGTCTCAACTGTCATGTCAAGGGCCACACAAAGTAACCCGCATTAGTTTCTTTCGGTATTGCCAGATTCATCATGCACGTGTTGCTCCACGTATGCAGGACGAGAAACCACGTGCAACTTCCCATGTCGTAATGCAGTCCAAGACCCTGCCTAACGGGCAGAAACACGAGGAAGAGGTCGAAATGCTCACTGAGTTTTCGTGGAGAAACTTTTTCTCGGCCATTAACTTTGCCAAGATCATGCAGAAATTATCGAAGAATCGGTCGCACCGCATATGGATGTTGGTTCAATATAAGAGTTCGGTGAGTGAAAGAATGGTGTACGTATCCTATACAACTAAGTAATCTACTACCCATGGAAGGCCGTGCTCAAGCGGGTGCTCCGGGTCCCTCATCCGCTGTTGCAACTCCACGTACTTAAGTTGATCAAGAGTCAGGTCCCTTTCTGCGGGCGAAAATGGCGGCAATGTAAGCATAAAAATCGCGTTTATCCATCAAGAATTCTGACGATTGTTTAGCGAACATGAAGGTTATTACCTCTATCTATCTCAATTGCAGACCGGATTTACGCGATGAATGGCTCACTGGCAACGAGGTAGATGATGTTTCTGACGCACAGGTACTGCCTCTTGCCTGCCACTTTGTAACCAGCTCACTCTAGAACGCAGGCACAGGAACAAGCTCTCCGCCATTTGGTCAAGTTTTGTAAGCTTTGTTTTTTACACCAAGGTAAACGCTGAGCACATAATACACAGACAACACGAAACGATATGGTGCACAAGCTGCGAATCAGCACACGCAAGCACATCGTCGTTCAGTAAGCATACCCCACAACCTAGAAGGTCTGCCTCCTGGATTGGACCTCGGGAACGTGATTCGACCTCTCGGGACACCGAATGTTATCGAAGCAGACGTCTTCCCACCCCCCCGTTCACATGCTCCAGACCCATCGATTTTCTTACCTTACACCACGGAAGACCTTGCTTTCGAAGAAGAGTATGAAGAATACTTGTCCGATTTAGGCTGGTCGGATGTACAAGCATCCCCGCTGCCTTCGGCTTCGAATTCGGCATGGCATCGGCTCCCCGAATTTGTATCCAACATGACGGATAATATCAGCGACAGCGAAAGCGTTGTATCCATCGGTGATCTTGGCGACGAATCAAGGCTAGAAGGTAGAGAAGACCGCGATATCCCAGATGAGAATTTGAACAATTGGGAGGTGCGATACGATGCTGTTGGTTTTTATTACCGATTTTTATTTTCTGTCTAGCACATGAGCCCCAAGACAATGGCTGCTCTACCTAAGTCGCCTGCTGGGAACCGTCGATCAAGCTCTGGTACTGGTCTTCGTCCTGTGCTACCTTTCGGCTTGGACGATGGCAGTGCTGTTGACCTGGATGACGAAGACGAACCCGAATTGGGTCCTATGCCAAGGGAGCAATCTGGACCCTTCGCTTCAGGCGGTGGGGTTGACGAAGTCGAATATGCTTACGGGTATGTTTTGACTTGCATGCTCGTTTTCCGAACTCATCCGTCGTTGTAGCGTTTAAGCTCGCTTGTGTTTTCAAATCTATCATAACCTACTAGATCACAAGATGTTCTAAACATTGTCGAACGAGCCCTTCAATCTGGAATATGCCCAGGGTGTGCCAGCCTCGTAAAAATCCATTGGATACCTCTTTGTTTGCTCCCCTTCACTTGTATCATCCATCCACCCCTTCGCTCGTCCTAACGCCACATTAGCCTCATACGGACTCAAGAGTGGCCGGGAGAACGCAGAGCCCCAGTCGATAGACAATCTTGGACAAGAAGTTTGTACAAAGGTCGATATGTACGGATTGAACAGGGAGAGTTTCGCGGGTGACACCTCTGAGATTAAGATGGGTACATATGGTATACACACGCGAGACACCGAAAGCTGATTTGTGATTGCTTGGAGTTGTGAGAAGCTACCTTGACGTCCAAGTGTTCCTAGAATAACACCCCATAGCTGAGGGGATCGCAATGGATCGCAAAGATTGTCTGTGGAAACTAGTTCGGTGGTGTCCAGTGGTGGAGAGACGAGGCTCTTGCGGGCAGATTGGACGGCATGCGTTCGGGCTCTTCTCATCTGACTATGGTTGTAGTGCTCTCTAGTCAGCTTTTTTGAGTAGGGATCGTATCGGAACGCGGGAACAGTAGGATTAGCGATCATGATCGACTCGAGATGAAATCGACCGTCCCCAAGGTAGCTGCGTCGGATTAGCCTATCTTTTATAAAGTCACGAATAGCAGACGTACAGCAGTGCATCGACATCGTTAAGAGACGGAGCCGTGCAGCCTAGAATTTCTCCGGGAGAAAGTGGTTTTGAGCGGGGGATGATGACCTCGTATTTTCCAGTCGAACGGCTGTCGGGTGTTTCGCTGCTTTCATCACCTTGAACGAGATCTTCTTTAAGCTTCTGTAAAGCAGAAACAAACTGGATGGTTGATACTAAAGCTATTCGAGTCGGTTCTTGCGATGCAGATCGTAGAACTTCGCCCTCAGACGATGACTCTTGGATACGAAGGTGCCGGGTCTTCCCGATTCGTTGACCAGCAGGAACTCCTGCCGCGCTTTCTTCGGAATCCACAAGTTCTTCGTAGAATGTAGCACGGTCGCTTGGGAAGTTCAGGCGAACGGTATCAAGGAGATGTGTAGAATCGATGGCTATTTCCACGAAAATATAGAGCGTCCTGATACACGTTTGGTCTATCGGAACTGAGATGACACTCAGTCATACGTTCGATCTGTTTGGCAAGGATACGGACCAAGACAGCTGTGACCATAATGTACGAGCATATCGCAGCCCAAGGCGACCGCAGTGTAGTCATCGATGCAACACGCTCCATATGTGACATCACCCATGATGATCGTTAATGCATCTGTGAACCTGCAGGCGCTTGAGAAAAATCTTGTCAAGAATCACTTTGGCGGTGTCACCTGCGCACCGTTCGATGATGTCTGCAATTGTACAAGCAAACATTTGGAGACCCTCGGGCATCTGAAGGGCTACCATTTTTGCGCTGTTCTTGCGAACATGGTGTATAGTCTTGTGGATTTCAAACGCGTAGTTTGTGGGCAGTTGGCGGATGGCTTGGTTGAGGAGGGGATCTGTTAGGATATCTTGCGGGATCTGATTTGCGATCAGAGCTGGAGCGGAACCACGCTTTGATGGCACTGCAGACTTGGAGCCTACGAAACGTCTCCTGGGCTTTGAAGCAGTAGTATCGGAAGCCATGTAGAGAAGTGACGCACTTTGGGATTGGGCCAGTTCAAAGAAGCCTGTCACGTGCTCGCTGTAACGAGCTTCGGAAGCCCAAGCCTGGGATTGCTGGTCACCACCACAATGTCAGACGATGGCGCGGGTCGATGTACCATGAGGGGCTCTTGCGGCTCTAAAGGCTGGTTTGGACAACAGCTGCCGTGCCCATACGATGGTCCAGCAATCGAGGTGCCCTTATTCCCTCCCCTCTTTAAATGTCATTGCTAACCCTTCCTTGGTACCAGCCCGAGAACCAGCACGCTAGGGACCTCCTTGTTTCCGTCTGTGGCTCCGAGTTTGCCGAGGGCCCAACTTGTTGTACCTCGGCCCAAGTCGAAACCCTTCGAGACTCCCTAGCACAAGCGGAGCTTCTCATTTCATCCTGTCCAGCCTGTCGCAACAATTTCAGGTCGTTCTTCTGCTCCTTTACTTGTTCGCCTCAGCAGCACCTCTTCGTGAACATAACCGAAACACAAACGTCTAATACCGGAGAAAACGCGGTCAAGACTGTGGACTTTTTCGTCGGGGAGCAGTTTGCTTCGGGTTTCTACGACAGTTGCAAGAGCGTCCAGGTCGGCGCCACCAACGGATATGCTATGGAACTTATCGGAGGTGGCGCAAAGACATATTCTGAGTTTCTCAAGTTCTTGGGGGACGAAAAGGATCTTGGTAGCCCCTTCCAAATTAATTTTCCTTCCGCTGCACCCCCGGAAATCTCCCACTTAGATCCTGTCCCAAGGAACTGCGGGGATAACGACTTGGCTAGTCGGTGTACCTGCATCGACTGTCCAACCGTCTGCCAGGCATTACCTGAGGTCCCCATGCCAGGTCAAGAGCCCACTTGCCACGTCGGGTTTCTCAGCTGCCTATCCTTCGTGTTGATACTGGGATATCTTCTTGCCGTCGTTTCGTTCCTCTTTGGTTATGCTTTCCGAACTACAACTCGGAAACGGAGAGAGCAAAGATACGAACGCATGGCTTTATCCGCCGACGCTGCATCATCTACGCTGTCACCGAGGCTTCACACTCGCGGGTTAGTGGGTGCCTTGTCACTTTCCCATGATCAAGAAGAGTCACTAGGGACAACATCCACCGATTCTCGACCGCTTGGTCGTGGAGCGTCACTCCTGGATCCTATCGGGGCATCTCAACCGCGACAGTACCGCTTGAATACTGTGCTGAGACGCGTTTTTTACCGGGTCGGCTTCTGGGCAGCTTCATCGCCTTTCCTGACGTTCTCACTCGTCTTTATCGCCATTGGATTGCTCAATCTCGGCTGGAAGAAGTTTGATATAGAAACCGATCCGGTGAGGCTATGGGTCGCTCCAGATTCCGAGAGCAAATTACAGAAAGAATTTTTCGACGAGCATTTTGGACCGTTCTACCGTGCCCAACAAATCTTTGTTACAAGCACTCCAAATCCACTTTCAGAAAGCCTCGACAATGCGTCCAGCGTTCTATCCTACACGCACCTCAAGTACTGGCTCGACGTGGAGAACGACATTCGCTCTCTCCGTTCTCACCCGCACAATTATGGCCTTTCGGATGTATGTTTCAAACCTGCAGGTCCCCAAGGTGCATGTGTCGTGCAGTCGATTGGCGCTTGGTTTGGTAATGACTTCAGCGATTATAACGAGTTTACCTGGGCAGATCGTGTAACGCATTGTGCACAATCTCCGGTTGACTGTTTACCGGACTACCAGCAGCCACTTGGTCCGCAATACGTGCTTGGCGGTGTACCTGAGAGTGCACAAGGTACCCCATCATATCTGGAAGCCGAGGCACTCGTAATCAACTACGTGTTATCCGACTCTCTGGATTTTGCAGAACGATCCAAAGCTATGGAATGGGAAGAAGCACTCAAAGATTATTTGCTTGATTTAGACGAAAGAATATCATCGGAGGCTGGCATGCAGATAGCATTCTCGACCGGAGTTTCACTCGAGGAGGAAATCAGCAAGAGTTCCAACACGGATCTGAAGATTGTCGTGCTCTCGTATCTTGCGATGTTCTTCTACGTGTCGTTGACGCTGGGAAGTGGGATTGCTAGCAGAGAAGAGGAAGGCGTAATAGCTTCGCTTTCGCAATGGGCTCAAAAATTTCCTCTGTTGTTTAAACGAAGGACTGTTGCTTCCTCTTCCGTTTCCATCGACTCACGGGCCATTCCGCGCTTTTTCCCTCGCTTGCCTCGTAACCTCTTCGTGAACTCGAAGTTCACACTCGGTCTGTTTGGAATCGGTTTAGTCATTCTTTCGGTATCCTCCTCAGTTGGTTTCTTCTCCTTGATTGGAGTGAAAACGACTTTGATCATCGCTGAAGTTATCCCATTCCTCGTCTTAGCAGTCGGTGTCGACAACGTTTTCATTTTGGTGCATGAGCTTGACCGCCACAACTTACTGCATGGTGCAAATGCATCGGTAGCCTTGCAAGGCGGTAGTCTGCCAACGCCCGGCTCACTCACTGAATCTCATCGTTCACCATTCGAGTCTACTCAAGACAACTCTGTGGATGGTGGATCATTGCCGTTATTCTTGTCCCCAGAAGAACGCGTTGCACGGACGTTGGCAAAGATTGGTCCGTCTATCTTGCTTAGCACCGTGACGGAGACGGTGGCGTTCGCGTTGGGTGCTTTAGTTCCGATGCCAGCTGTGCGAAACTTTGCGCTTTACGCCGCCGGTAGCGTGCTGCTCAACGCATTGCTGCAAGTTACAGTATTCGTCAGTGCACTTGCAATTGACTTGAAGCGGGTCGAGGTGAGAGCATAGAAATTCTTATGCGCAGCTCAGCTAAAGCTATCTATAGGCTAGCCGCGTTGACTGCTTCCCTTGCATACGGCTTCCTTCCCGTATTGCACTCTACGACGCTCCAGCAAAGTTGGGCTCGATTGCCCGTTTCATTCGCAGGCACTACGCACCGATTCTGCTACAGCCAGTCGTGAAAGGAGCTGTTCTTATTGCGTTTGCTGGCTTGTTTGTTCTATCTGTGATATCCATACAACATATCGAACTTGGACTAGGTAAGAGCTGTTTACCATTTACTCGATTCTCGGCTGAAACCTCTACTCAGATCAGAGGCTAGCTCTGCCTTCAGATTCATATCTAAATGCATACTTTGATCACTTGGACACCTATCTCGACGTCGGACCACCGGTGTATTTTGTCTCGCAGGAAATTGATGTCACTCAACGAACAGGTCAGCAAGTACTTTGTGGTCGATTTACCACCTGCGACCAGTTCTCGATCGCGAATCTTTTGGAGGCTGAGCGCAAGAGGCCCGAAGTTTCTTTCATCTCCCAGCCAGCCGCCTCTTGGATAGATGATTTTCTCAAGTGGCTTGATCCCGCGATGGAATCTTGTTGCCGCGTCCGCAAATCCGATCCATCAAAATTCTGCAAACCTACAGATTCCGACAGGTTGTGTCGACCATGTCTTTTTGGGCAGGAGCCCGCGTGGAACATCACCATGGTGGGACTTCCTGAAGGAGAAGAGTTTACGCGCTATCTTCGACAATGGCTGGTCTCCCCGACCAACGAAGATTGTCCCCTCGCGGGGAAAGCCTCCTATGGAACGGCCCTCGCACTTGACCCTGCTGGCACAAATGTGGTTGCATCACACTTTCGCACGTCTCATGTTCCGCTGAGGTCGCAAGCGGACTTTATCCATTCGTTTGAAGCTGCACACCGCGTGGCAGACGAGATCTCGGACCACATCGGGTACAAAGTTTTCCCGTATTCTCTCCACTACGTGTTCTTCGACCAGTACGCCCACATCGTTTCCATCACGCAAGAAATACTCGGGCTAGGGCTAGCGGCTGTGCTGGTTGTCACCGCGCTGTTACTCGGCTCATGGAGAGTTGGGTCCGTCGTCACGGGCGTTGTTGCGTTGACTGTTTCGAACGTGATGGGTGTGATGGCGGTATGGGACATCAACCTGAACGCGATCAGTTTGGTAAACCTCGTTATTTCGCTCGGTATCGCGGTGGAATTCTGTGCGCATGTTGCGAGGGCATTCATGAGCGCAGCGCCTAGCTTGTCAGCCGATCATCCGGCGGGACAGAAGGAGAGGGATGAGCGGACCTGGACTGCGCTGGTCGACGTTGGCCCTTCGGTAAGGTGTTTTTACGGAACAAACCTATGGGTGGTCTGACGGACGACTGAATTCCCTAGGTTCTTTCCGGAATCACGTTTACGAAGCTCATTGGAATGTCTGTCCTCGCTCTGACCCGTTCAAGGCTGCTAGAAGTGGGTCTAGTCGTCATGTTTCTTGTTCACCCACTGACTGGCCGGCAGATTTACTACTTTCGCATGTGGCTAACTCTGATCATTTCCGGAGCTCTGCACGGTTTGGTATTGTTACCGGTAGTACTAAGCATTGTAGGGGGACCAGGTTTTGCTCAACAGGAGTTGGATGAGGAGTGGATGTCTCATGCCATCAGAAATTCGGATGCCGAATATGCGTAAGCCGTCTGGTTACTTGTGATCTTTTTCATTGCGATAACGAATCATCCTCCTAGACCCATTCTTGCCGACGATTCGTCGGATGCAAGCAATTAATTTTGTCGCAGCACATAGATATATGGACACCAGTATAATTTTGCACGTAACTATTGATACCAAGAGATTCAATGTACTAAGCTGGAGACCGGGACCTACTATCTCTAATATCCTCCCTGCTGTAGCTCCTTTTCCCCCTACTAAGGGACCTAGACCGGGTCTTGCTTCGAGTGTACCTCGAGTACGAGGAGTATGATGGGGAACGTGAGCGAGTTCGGGAACGCGAACGAGACGGGGTGATCGAGCGAGAACGGCTAGATCGCACCGAGTAGCTCCTCGAGCGACTTCGCCGGGCCCTCGCATACCCTGTACCGCCGCGTTCGTAGCTTGGCGACCTACGTCTCGGCGGGAGACGATCACCGCGCCTTATAGGTGAACGCGAACGAGAGCGCGAAGGGCGATACGTATCTCTCGGAGGAGGACCACGGCGGCCATAGCCCCTCGCCCGGCGGTAGGTGTCTGCATAGCGCGGAGGCTCGTACGCTCGCCTGCGTGGAGGAGGGGAAGGGGAACGCGTACGCGAGCGAGAGCGAGAAAAAGAGCGGCGGTCTCGGCCGTTGCGTACGGGACGGGGGCGGGAGCGAGAACGGGCGCGAATGGGCGAATCCGAGAGCTCCACTTTGAGAACGAGACCGTCCAGTTGACCGCCGTTCATGTGGAACGCGGCCTTTTGCGCCGAGGAGGGATCCGCATACTCTAGTGCGGCCTTGCCTCGGTTTTGGCCAGCTAAAGTAGGGGGTTCGTCAGACACGGACACACACGGAACCGACGGGGGCAGACCGTACATTTTGTGTAGAGGGGGAGATCGATTTTGACGATGTCGCCGTAAAAGCCAAAGATCGTTTGGAGGTGGGTGTGAACGACATTACGAGAAAGGCCGTTCACGACGACGACTTTGACGTCCTTTCTGTCGTCGTCATTGTCCATGTCCACGTCCACGTCGTGGAGGGGCTTGAGCGAGGGGGAGCGACCTCTCTCCGACATATTGTTGAACGACAAGCGGCGAGATGTGACTGCGTGACAAATTCGTGATGATCACGTTACTACTAATACATACTGTTACATGGTTGTACGTCTAGTACATTTAGAATAGAACTTGTTACCGTAGTTTCTTCCCCTTTTTCCTAGGATGTTTCGCGGCCCCGAGCTGGTTTTCGTCCCTCGCATGTGTACGCTTCACGTGTCTCTTGACGAGATCCTGCCTGACAAAGCTTTGGCCGCAAACGTCGCAGCTGTAAGGACGGGAACCGCTGTGACTGGCCTCGTGCCGCTTGCATTCGTTTTTGCGCAAGAACCGCACCGGACTGTGAGCAAGCGTTCAGTCGATGTGCGAGGACGAGCGGTCTGGAATTGACAGACCACATTGAGCAAGCAAAGGGCCGTTGCCCAATGTGAGCCCCAACATGAACCAAGATGTGATCCCTACGCTTGTTCCGCTGATCGCAGCCGATGATGTAGCAACGAAAATCGGTGAGAAGCTCCCCGCGGCTCGAGAGTTTTCCAGCAAAGTGAGACAGCCATGTTCTGTCAATGTCGCGTTCGGGGTGTTTAGTCCTGAAACGTTCTGCTCTAGATATGAGTTCGCTTAGCTCGATACCAAGGTGCGCATTCAACACGGGGGACGAGTGCGTGCTGTTTATATAGTCGGGGTGGTATTCGGTCGGCTCGAGTTTGACGGAAACGGTGGATCTTGATCTTGACGTTTCTGGCTGCGACGGCGAAGGGCTCTGTGTGGATGGTGAGTTCGCGGACGGGCTTGGCAGAAGCGAGGATCCAGGAGTGGGCTGGATGAGGATCGACATGATGTCCTGGATGAGCCGCGGAGACGGTGTTTGTTCGGTCTTGGTCGTGCAGGGGACATCGTGCGGGTCCTTGGGTGTCAGAGTGCCAGACTCGTCGTACAGTGGTGTTCTGCGGATGGTGTCCAAGGGATTGACGCCAGCGTGGGGTTGATCCAGCTCTCGAAGGTTATCGTACATGTTGACGTCGGGGATTAATCCAATGTCGGTCGTCGGGGAATCGAAGCCAAGGTACATTGAGAAGGTGCTCGTCGGGTCGCTGGGCAGGAAGAGGTCCGAATCCGAGAGAAGAGCAAGGTCGTGGCGGTACGATATGCCGAGTCCTGCGAGGGAGGCATTGGACTGAAAGTCGTCGGTGTCGCTAGAATTGAGGGGCGAAAGGAGAGTGGGAGTAGTAGGATGTCTGAGCGCCAGCGCTGCATTATAGCCTGTGCGGGATGAACTACGGCGGTGGTGTAGCATGTCGCAAGTAGACCTTTCGCTATTTGTCCCTGTTGCATGTCTCTTCTCCGTAGACCGCTCCTCCTCCTCCCCCCTTCCATCGCCCTCCTCCTCTATCTCGCCTACCCAAACGCCCCTCCTCTGATCCTGAACCCCGACCGCTTCACACCAGCGACCCTCCTCGCCTCCGTCGACGTCTCTCCCAGCACGAAGCTTCTGACACTCGCTCTCCCCAAAAAACCCGACCCTGCCGCGTTCGCACCCATATACTCCCTCTTCGTCAAGGACAGCGACATACAAGTAGAGCGTCCCTACACCCCCCTCGAGGGCATCGATGAGAACGGCCACATAAAACTCTGGGTGAAAAAGTACGAACACGGCGAGGTCGGTCGCTGGCTTCACTCGAGACAAGTCGGCGACTCCATCGAAATCCGTGGCCCTGTAAAGACCTGGTCGTCTGCCTGGCAGAACGCACAGTGGGATCAAGTCGTCCTGGCACGTATTATCTCTTTTATTCGCAATTCGACTGATCCCTTGCTAGATCTCTGGGGGAACTGGAATAACACCTTTCTACCAGCTCCTACATACTGTCTTCGGGACGCACGATACCTCCAAAACTCGCTTCACATTACTTCATGCTTCCAGATCGATAGCCGAACTTCCTCCTCCGGGCATCTTACAATCTCTTTCCGCACTCTCTCAGAAATATCCGAATAGGTTCCATTTGCATCTTTTTTCCGGGTCTACGATTGATACCTCAGAGAATCACTCCCTAAACATCCAACGTGGCCGTATCGGCAAGTCCGTGATTCAGCATACATTAGGACTGACACACAGCACCCCATGGTGGAGCAAGCTTTTCGGGTCATCCAGCCCCACGTCGCTTGCATCACAGAAAAAGGTCCTTGTCTTAGTGTGCGGCCCAGAAGGGTAGGTGTCATTTTCCGCTTCAAAGTACCTATATAAATTTCAACTAGGATGGTGAACGCGATCGCGGGTCCATATGGCCGCAACTACTCTCAGGGTATGGTGGGAGGCATTCTAGGAGAGTTGGGCTTGCAGTCCCATCAGGTCTGGAAGCTATAGTATTTTCATGTAGCTTCTCTCGAAATGATCAAATTGCATGAGCACTCTAGTTCGTCTGCATCGCGAGAGCATCGAAACAATTTGATGGAAATATCGCTCTCTAGCCTATATGTACCATTTTTCAGTGGAACATCGTCGCTCCGTCGCGCCAACCTTTCTTGATGTTTTTTTCGCCTCATGCTCATCTGGACGCAAGACAATGCATAGGTCCCATCCGAGAGACTTTTTCCACACTGCAAGGTTATATATCTTGCCTCCGAAGGTCCAACAAACCCTTCATGATGAACTGGACCTCGAGTACAGCGTCAATAGCGGACCGCACCGTGTTCACCTGCACTTGACCAGCAACCGGAGCAGCCGTGTTCACTTGAGTGGCCGTTTTCACTTCCACCTCCCACAGCGTATCAGCGTGTGCAGGAATCGGAAGCAACGTCTTGGGATCCACCTCGATGTGAACGATGCTGGTGAGTTCCCAGTCAAACACAGATCGGCAATGTGTACCTGCTCCTGCTGAAACATCTGGACGACGAGCGGTCCGCGCCGGAAAGCATACCCGCGCTTGTATATCTGAGAACGGCGGCTAAGCAACGTTCCCTGTTGAGCGCAACGAACGGAACAAAGAAGAGGGAAGAACACGGACACGTATCCGAGCGCACTCGCAAAACTGAGCGCGTCTCCGAGAACGTCGCACACCGCCCACGGACGAACGGTCGCCTCGGGATGTACGCGCACGGACTCTGGCTTCAGATATGAATACAACGTCCTGGAAGATCGGGTCCGTGCCACACAGCAGGTAAGACGCGCCACGGAACTCACCATCCGCTCTCCTTGCCATCCCCGAGCTCCTTTCTGGCCCTCAGCAGGACTGGTTCGTCGCCTTGCGAACTAGCTTGGGCGAGGCTCTGGGCACCCATGAGCTCAAACACGATCTCGCGCGTATGCATGGGGGCAGCGGACTCGGTGTGGAGAGTGAGTCGGTTGAGAATGGCCTTGAGGTCGCGCGCAAAGAAATCGCCAAAGAGAGCTACTTCGTAGTAGGCATGAGCGGGAGATTGAGCAGTGACTGCTGACATGTCGTCCAGAGTCGCGGTTGCAAATAAAACTGGAGCCTTGATCTTGATTTCGCTATCACGGACTCATGTCTGACCTCGCATCGTCACCTCAAATCTGCGCATCGTGCACTACTCCAGCGCGGTACAAATGTCCGCGTTGTGCGACTCCTACGTGCTCCCTCCCATGCTCTCGCAAGCACAAGCAAGATACAGGGTGCACTGGCGAGCGAGACAAAGTCAAGTACGTCCCCATGAACGCGTACGACTGGGGTGTCATGATGCGGGACTACTGCTATCTTGAAGACGTCGGAAGAAAAGTGAGCGAGTGGGGCAATAGCATCGTTCGCGGCGGATACATGGAGAACACGAACAGACGTGCAAGTGCGCAAAGATATCCGAGCAGAAAGAAAACTGCAACAGGCAAATCCAAAAGAGACATGCTCAGGGCCCGTCTCGAAACGTTGGACATCGACGTCGAGCTATTACCGACAGGCATGGACCGTAGAGTCCTCAACCAATCGACCTTTGATCAAAGGTAACCTCGACTCCAATCAGTGTCCTCACACGCACACTAAATTTTGTTCAAGGTCGAAATGTTGTCTGCTCACAGTCGAGTTCGTATTTTATCCTCCCAGCACCCTCGCGTCCCTCTCGTCCTCGCCACCCCTGTCCTACAAGACACTCGCGCACCGAAACGCACTCTCGGAAAACCTTTTAACACTACTTCAGTCCTCCTCACTTTCAAAATCCCAAAAGCAAAAAGAAAACATTCCAGATTGGCTCCCATCCATGATTCATCCCCATCCGGAAGCCCCCGAGTGTTTCGTTCCTCCCCATTGCTACTTATGCGCAAACGTTGAATATCCCAAGGCTCCCAATGCAACTTACTATCATCAGTTAGATCCAACATTAAGCCTTGGCGAACTCCTCCAGGGAACATCCTTCGTAGAGTTTCCAACTATTCATGTTTTCGACCCGGAAGCATCATCATTCGTTGGCACCGTCATTGATAAATCTGGCTCTATAGTTCGAGTGTCACGGGACGATTCAGTTGACGTTCCAAGGCCAACAAAGCGGAGAAAGCTAAACGAGGTGGATGGTCTGAGAACGGTGTTTAGCTTGATCGGCGACTATGGAAGCGAGGGTAGTGCTCACTCGGACGAGGAAGCTGAAAGTGAACATCCTACGGGGCTGGCCACGTTGGAAGCATACTCGGGAAGCGACAATGAAGATATCCCCACAGACGCCGAGGTGGAAGAAAACCACTCTTTGAATTCAGACGAGGATGTACCTGTCGAACAGTACCAACTCGATCCAGCAAGATTGCTCGAAGTCATGAAGCAAGCACGGTCTGCAGCAGACGAAGATATATTAGACTGGGAGGACGAGTGGGACGTCGATGCCGCCGAATGCTGAGTAATGGCTCATACTTAGCAATGGAGGGTCGAAAAGGTTGTATTAGATACCATCTAGTCCCAGGCCTCTTACACGTCGTCCATACCCAAGTCTATCTCAACTTTCTCGCCCGGCCTGAAAGCAGGAAGACCTAGGGAATATCCATGTGAACCGCGCGCAAATCACTTAGAGACGATCGAGACGCACCTATATAGGGGCAGCTTGCACATCTAAACGCATCTCCTAGAAAGCAGTTACCACAGCTGCTCGTTGCTTTTGGCGCCGCCTTGGCTGCAGCAATTATCCGCTCTCTCTGAGTGTCATTCGCTCCCACTTCCACCACACCGTCTGCATCCAAAAGAACGACATTTACATTTCCAGATCTGGCTTCTTCAGCTTCGATCTCGGCGAGTCCACACGAACAATTCTTGCATGCCTTTTTGCGTCGGGGTGCACCTGAGTCTATAGGCTCGCAAGTTGGCACAGGACGAGCACGATCGGCAGTGGTCAAAAGAGCGTCTGCATCGATCGAGGGTGTCGAAGGGGACGACAGTGTCCAGAGAGCCTTCTTTAAAGACTGTCGGGCTGCGTCGGCCTTCCGCCTCAGAGGGATGGCTCCACTTCTGACCCCAGGTTTCCCAGCAATCACTCGCGAGTCCTGGTCTTGTAGAGCACTTTCTAAGATAGTGAACCCAGAAAGTGTGAGTTCTCGGGGCAGATCGAGAAAACCAGTAGGAAGGTTGAGCAAATGAAGTTTTCCAGAAGGGGAGAGACCCTCAAAAAGCTGTTGGAGGAATGGCTGTAGATCGGGTACGAGGGAAGAATACTCTGATGGGGTGAGTGTGACGTGGATCGAGGAATAAGAGGAAGCAGTCAGAGTCGCGGCTAATGGGCGTTGATTAAAGGTAGGCCTGTTGGAAGACAAGTAAACGAAAAATACCTCCGTCAATCAATCTATCGAGTATCTGCCTCTCTACGGCGTCTCCGCCCACGCTCGCATTCAAGTCGGTTACTAACGCCTGGTAGGCACCATTTTGTGCGGTACCCAACGATCCGATGACCAGCACTGGGAGAGGCGCGTCCTTTGGTTTGGGCGCGTCGACGGAGGGCGCAGTGGACACTGCGGTAGGTACCATCGAGGGAGAAGGAAAAGACGAAGACAGATATGTGGGATCGTCTACTTTGTAATCAGATCGTCTACCTTAGGTAAGCACACTAAACACCGAAAAACCGAAAATCATGACCCCGTTCCCATGTAGTGTACAGACAATGGCGAGGATATGGAGAAATAAAGACACCAAAGAGTCAGCGCTAACGCAAAACAGAACCAACACCGAATCTCTACCCCCACGCTCCCACATGCATTCATTGCTGCATCTCCGGATTTGATGCTGGGTGCGGCGCCATCCCAGGCGGCGGGTGCATTCCGTCGTGGTAAGCGGGGGCCATAAGTGCACCACGAATCCGTAACAACATCATGCGGAACCACTCTTCATCGGCACCTGCCTTTTCTTGCTCTACCGCTAGCTGCTGGAGGTTGCTTAGCTCCTTAATCAATGTCAGGCGCCATGAGAGATTGCCATTATCGTCCGCCTCTAAGTTATCTATTGGCATCGCAGGGTGCGGAGGGAAACGCAACCCGGGAGGCGGAGGTGGAAGCATTGCAAAGTTGGGATCAAATCTAGTAGAAGCATGAGTCGGTTAATGAGCAAGTGAAACATGGGAAAAAGGGACTTGCGCAGGTGGATAGGGAGGTGGATATGGCGCTTGTCTGCTCGGACCAGCATCGTCAGGGTGCATTTGAGGCGGAGGTGCTTGAACGAATGGCGCATGGGGGTCAGGAAAGGGTTCGTTGGGTCGGTAATCGACATCTTGCTCTTCCGATTGACGTCCTTTAGAGCCCTTTGGTTTTTTCTTCCTTACACGGTGAACTCCGGTGCGTGGATCGACATTATCGTTAACCGTCCAGTACGAGCCCTTGCCACGATCCGTGAGTGGACGAGGGACCTTTTCGAAGCATGGATTGAGCGAAAGATTATGTCGGACGGAGTTCTGAAGTGATGCATTGTTAGATTTGTTTGTTTCGCAGAGAAATCAAACAAATATGAACACAATCAAACATCAACATCGCGGTCGCGTCTCGCGCGTGCCAGGACACGGTGAAGTGTAAATGCCTCTCATCGCGTATACTCACTTTCCAACCCGAAGGTGCAGTTCTAAAATACGGGAACTGGAATAGGATGTTAAAGTCGCAGCAATTTGGCGGGCCGAGTATACGTACGCGAGATTCAATCGCGTAGTAGATGTCCTCTAGGAGTAACTTTTGGTTCGGTGAGCCTTTGATCGCATAGCTAGAGTCACGGTGAGCTCAACAACCAGTAGCAAAAGCAGACGAGTGTCCACATCTACGCAACGCACCGGATGAGGGTAGAGTAAGGGTAAAATGGTTTGCTTCCCGGCGGACCATCGCGCAGAGAATCGAGGTTAATTGGCAATCCCCCCGTGAGGTCGGCTGGTTCCTGCGGATAATATGAATTTGCCTGGGCGAGCTCCGCCTCGCCGGGTGGCAGCATATTTGACGGTATTACAGTTTGTTGAGCCTGCTGGGACATGATTACGCTTGAAGCTATAACCCAAGCGATCAGGAGGGCAAGACCGGCACCGGCGGCGTGCTGGTTGACTGGAGGGTTGAAAGGTGTAGGAAAGGAAACGTTGAAAGACCAGCTGTGGCTTATGTCATGCGTGAGAAATCAGCGCGCGCACGGGCCAGTTTCTCCTCATCACACAGGCCACGACGTTGGGACAAACCATCGAGAACGACGACGACGACGACGAACGAACGAAGAGCAAGAAAAGAGTTGTTTGTCCGATTTGCTAACGCGCACGATGTTGGTCCAAATTGTGGAAGACATTGTAAAACAAAATCCAAACCGACCACGCTCTCCAATACACAAACAAAGCGACTCGGTCCTCCAGTTACACCAGGACTTCTGCTTCCAAGCGCTTCCCCGCAACTCCTAGTCCACAGTAGCGTCCATCATTGCGCGTTTCCGTTGCCGAGTATTGCTAGGCGTCGACCTAACAAAGGAACTTGGCCCGTGCACGATTCGCATCTCGTCGCCGATCCTTACACACCAATAGAATCAATCGTGTTGCAACTCGAGCTCACGGGCTCACCCGAGACACCAAACGGCGCAGATTGATCAAACCATAGCTTTACTTGCTACGCCGAAGGATTATCGACTACAAGTCACATAAAAGTACTAGGATCACGTGCGAACGAAAAGCGACTGAAAAAACGCCAAGCAAGCTACCTACACCCATGATGCTTCTAACACTCGGCACATTCTTGCCACGTCCCTCGCTGGTGTTCGCATCGAGGCGCGGCGTTTCATCCAGGGCGAGGCTCCACTCACCCCGTGACAAGAGGATGGAAGCGCTCGTCTCACTGTATCACCAATCCGACGCCTTCATCACGCCCGAGAATCTCTCCGCGGCCATCGACCAGGCATTTACCCAACGTCTGAACGTTGCAGGAGTAGACGAAAACGGAAAGTGTATACAGCAACTACGCAGTATAAAATCCAAACTTCGGAGGTCGCCCAAGTTTTTCCTCGGTAGAGACAGCAGTGGGTCGACAAGTTTGGAACACATGGGCCAAGGCTTTGTGGATAGCAGAACGAAGCGGATGGACCGGGTTTACCAAGCCCTGATGGGCACGCAAAAGGACGGCCGTCCGTCTTGGTTAGCGCTGAAGGAGAACAGTGAGAGAGTTGAATCGCAGACTGACAAGGACATTCGAGGCAGGTTTCCATTTGGTTTGCCTCAATGTGTCGCTCACTGTGCGGCCATCAGGGTGACCACCGTGTAGGCGACGTGAATACAAGCCGGAGCCGATTTGAGTTAGAACATGTATCCTCGGAGCTAGTGTTTGTCGACACGTGTCCTCTGTAGTACCTGAGTGTTCCGCAGTCTTCGTGATGAACGGGGCCAATAATGACAAAACGTTGACGACCGTTGAGCCGGCTACTAGGTTTTTGCCAGGCTGTGTCAGCTCGGAACTTGGGATTCGGAGTTAAATCGGAATCATTTCGGGTTACGGTACACACATACAAACTTGCTTATCTGATAAATAGCGAGTGTGAGCATCTGCTTCCACAAACAGTATTCAATATTCATGACCGTCCTCGCAATGTTCAAGGCGTTTTTTGAAGACGGGCTACCTTCGGATGCTCAGAGGGTCTATGACGACCTTCGTGCTGCCGACGTCCCTGTCGCCGATGACGTCTGTCGTTCCTGTCCCAACCCCTGCGACCAAGGTGAGTGTCTTTAATTACCGTCTCTTCTTTCAATACTGAATTGCAGACCACGGCGACTATCCTGCAAAGATATCTATCGACATGGACTCAGACATGTTGGGTTCAGTGAAACCATATAGACGTCAGGCAAGCCTTTCCGTGTCGCCTTGCTCGCCTTTGCACCTAACGCCTATCATAGGTTCTCGTCTCTACTGGCAAGACGGACTGGCCCAGAGAAGTTACCGAGGTCGACGACACTCTAGCTGCATTTCTGAGCAACGTAAACGAAAAAATCCAGGGCGGTAGACCGCGGAATAAACATGGAAACGGACGTACTCATGGGCTGTTCACGGAAAACGACACGCGCAAATTGTCGATCCTAAATGGCAGTCATATGTCCTTCTCAGAGGACTCTAGTCAAGAAACCGTTATCGTGTTTCCTGATTTCAGAGTCATTGCCGACATCCCACGATCTCTGACCGGTGCGGAAACTTTGTGGACGACCGCACTCGACCCTTCGTATGGGAGACTTGGTGCTGAATCGCGCTCTGACTCCCTGAGATCTTGGGTATTGCCTTATTCCTGTGCTATCCTTCTCTGTAAGTTCATCGGCTTCTGTTTAAATATACAAGGTTTCTGACATCTTCCATTATAGGTTCACACAAGAGGCGTGACAAACGCTGTGCGATAACTGCTCCCATTCTTGAAAAGGGTGATTATTTTTCAGATTTCGGGCTTTATGAGTTGGTCAGCTGATATTCTACGTAGCATTTACTTACTACCTGGAGCACCAAGGCTGGACTGTCCATACGGAACTGGAAGATCTTTCTGGAAGTCCTACCTTGGAGTCTTCTTTAATCGGCGGCCCGGAGCCCGACATCGCATTTGAGTCCCAACTGAAGGCGCTCGGAGAAGAAAATAAAGCGCTCATTCTACGCACTTCTCACATTGGCGGTCATAAATATGCAGGAAACGTTATCGTATGTCTTGTTCCGATCCATCCTCTCTCGCGTCTGACGTTCTTTCCAGATATACAACCCCCAAGGAACGAGTGTGTGGTATGGGCGAGTCACTCCCCACGATGTCGAGTCCATCGTGAAAAACACCATCCTCAACGGTCAGGTGCTTGCACCTATCCTTCGCGGTGGTATGAACCTCGCGAGACCTGGATGCAAACCACTCCATGAATGGTAGCCAGACTGGTTGCGCCTTTTGAACCACATAGATTTGACCTAGATCATCCTTTTTGGCGATTCGAAGAGAAACACGGGTGATTACATCTCGATACACGAGGTAGTGGATAGTATATTTACGAGACAACGGGCAGAACGACGCATAGTCTGCTCTAATACGCAACAATAACGAATAGAACAAAGACGTGAGCATACACACTGGCATCAGACGAAAAGTTGCGTGCGAAATAGTACCACATACACGACGAGTCAAACACCCGAATCTCCATGTTGGTCCAAGTGCCAGCTACAGGTGTTTTAAGACAAGGAAAAAGAAGCAACCACTGACATAGTCATTGTTCATCCCGCATATACGGATTCATACTGTCATCTCATCGCTCACCCCCTTTCTACCTTTCGAGTAACGCCCGGCAAATCTTTCCTCATCCTCGAACTCATCTTCTGTCGTTATTTCCGAGATTCCGTCGTCGTCGTCGTCGTCTTCGTCTTCTGATCCTCTCCCACCGATGACTCCCATTGCTGTCGACACGCTTTCCCCACCAGAGTACGTGAACCCGCGAAAGTTTTCCTGTACGCTGTTGGTGAGGGGTGACCCAGCCATATCCCGTTTCTTGCGATTGTCGATCTGAATGCCCTGGAGTTTTCCAAGCCCATTCGGCACATTCTGCAGATGGCTAGCACTGATAGTCAGGCGATCGCTGCCCAGCGGGCCGTTTGGCGTATGCGAGAAGCCCTGCACGCCAGTCTGAATCCAGTCTTCGCTGGGGTCTTCTTCGTCCGGGCTACCCGTTCCATCCAGTCCGTTGCCTACTTCCCGGACATCGGCAGTGGTAAACTCCGGATCAAAATTTACTGTCGATTCGTCTGATTCCACAACGGGTTTAAAGGGCGGTGTAACTTGTTTCATGGATAGCGCTCTCCAATCTATACTGGCGAAAAACGGATGTTCCTTGAGTTCCTCTGCATCTCGCTGAGCACCGAGACGATGTTTTGGATTTCGGTTGAGAAGCTAAAATATGGGCTCAGCACATATTGGATTCGAATACAGAAAAAATCACACACCCCCTTGACGAACATCTTTCCATCCTCGCTAATTACGTTGCGAGGGAACCGTATCTTGCCGAAACAGATGTTTTTATACATCTGCTGTGTATCCTCTGCATAAAAAGGGCTCCATCCGCAACACATTTCAAATAAGAGCACTCCAAGAGACCAAAAGTCGACCAGTTTGCTGTAACCGTGCTCGTCCAAGAGCACCTCGGGGGCGAGATATTCTGTTGTGCCGCAAAACGTCGTCGTGAGTTCGTCGGGCCGGAGATCTACTTTGGATAATCCAAAATCGCACAATGCGACATGTCCAGTGGCATCCAAAAGGATATTTTCCGGTTTGAGGTCACGGTAGACGATGTTATACTTGTGTAGATGTTCTAGAGCGAGAACGAGCTCGGCAATATAAAATCGAGCCCGTTCTTCGGTAAAGCGCGTCTCCTTCTGGAGATGCCAGAACAGCTCACCGCCGCTCTTGAAGTCGGTGACAAAGTATAGGTCTGCGTCCGTCTGAAAGCTAAACTTTAAGCCCACGAGGAAAGGGGAATCCAAAGAACGTTGAAGTATCTTGCGTTCTCCAATCGTATGGGCCACCTCTTTCTTGGCAATGATCTCCTTCTTGGAGAGCACTTTCATAGCGTATATGCGCTTCGTGTCCTTCTTCCGGACCTGAAAGACCTTGCCAAAGGTGCCACGTCCTATGAGCTTGAGGAATTCGAAATCGCGCGGAGTCAGCGCTCGTTTGTTCTACCACGTGGAAATGATAGAGTTAGTGTCGTCGTCAAGAGCCACGATCGGCGCCACGCTCGTGGCATAGGGTGGGAAGCAACGTGGCACGTCGCAACGTACCTTGAGCTGCTCAAAGGTGATCTGTACCCGCATCTCCCCGCTCACGATTTCGTTCTCGAACGGTCGGAGCCTAGATTGGCGAATTAAGCATTGGGAAGCAAGGGTAGATGGAAGGCACGGGCGGTATCTAGCATGGAACGGGCTACATACTTGAACCATTGATCGACGGTATGCTCGTGGATCAATATGGGTTTGATCTGGAAAGTCCCAAGGAAGAAATGGCTGGCAACACGATCGTAGACGTTGAAGGTAATCAAAGACGCTTCCGAAGTCACGTCGCTGTGGACGGAGTCAGAGATATCAGATACAACTGATCAGGATAGCGTACGTACAAGGACACTTCGTGTTTCCAGACAGGATTGTGTGCTGACATACGACCAAAGAGCCCGTGGGTGGAGGGGTATGTCGGGGACGGTACTTTGCTGGAAGACGGGAGGGAAGATGATGGAGATGCATTGGCGCTGGACCTGCCAGGGGGACGGGATGCGCCAATAGCACTGAGGGCGGTTATGGCGTTCGAGGAGGATGTTCTCGAAAGAGCGGTAGCGGTTCCCTTGACTTCCTTGTCGGTTTCTTCGGTAGGATCGCGACTGACGAATTCGTTCTGCTCGAACTGGACGACGACATACGGACGAGCGTGAACAGAGGAAACGTTGAGGCCGCGGGCGGATATGAGTTTGACATGGATTTGGCCCTTGGATGTCACCGATGGCGGAGGGGGATGTGTGGGAGAGGCAGCACTGAGGGTGGTGGTTGAGGACGTCCTGGTCGAGGAGGTCGATGACGATGGCGGACTGGGTTTGTTTTCCATAGGTTGAGAAGATTGGGAAGACTTTTTAGCGCTGCGCATGGAAAAGTCAGGTGCATGTAGAGATATTTGGGTAGTAGGAATGCGGGCGACGAAGGGTGCGGACTGGGGCGTTATGGGGCCTGGCGGCGTGAGATCGGCTTGTGCCGGTGTGGCTGGCGGGGAGGTGGCCAGGAGATGGTGGTGGTGGGAACCAGGGGACGAGGAGCGTATCTGTGAATCTGGCAGCGGTGGCGACGGTGGGCGGGAGCCGGGGGACGAGGGGGCGGGGACATCGAAGGGATTGGGGCGTTCGCGGCCATCAGCGGTCACTCGAGGTGTGAGCTGGTCGAACACCGACGGCCAAAGCTTGAGCATCGCAGCACTGATGACGGTCGGGACGACGATAGGTTATTACATATTATTTAACCAGTTCCTCGCCCATCGCAGTAGGCCCATACCGCCACCGACAGCTGCCCCGAGAACGATTCCTTGTCGACACGAACGCCACGGAAGACGGTCTAGAAACGTCCAGACGATGTCAATCACGCCGGCCCAGAAAGCCACCCCACTTACAAACCGCAGCGAAAACGCCCGCACAGCCAACTCCAGCAGCTAGTTCCCTAGCCTCGGTCCATGGCTGTCCGCACCGTTCCATCCCGTCCTCGATCCCCACCCACACCAGCCCCGCCGCTCCTAGCTTCACCGCGCTCACTCCCCCCTCCTGCAGCCCGCCCGCCATCCGCCGATAGTTTTTCGTCTTGTTGTAAAAATACCATCCCTGCACCGTACTCGGCGGCCGGTGTGCGTTTTCTGCCAGGAACCGAAGCGACGCCCGCCGCGACCCACGGACCGCACCAATCACCGTGCCCAAGAGCGCACCCGACACCGGAAGAACAAAGTAGCGGGAGTGCAGCACAGGCGTCACGTCGTATCGCTCCACCTCCGCGTCGACAGCCATTGGAGTCGCGAAAAAATGATCAGTGACACAACCGTAACAAACACAATGTACACTACAGATGCGCCTTTACACCAGCCTTTTGCATGATCGCCGTCTCCTTCTTGCTCAGCTCTTCCGCCCGCTTGTGCAACTCGCGTGCTCGTTTCAGCTCTCTCTGACCGACTTGCTGAATATGGACCTGGGCAGCGGTCATCAAGCATGCGACTGACAACCAGCAAACTACTCACCGCATCGGGCCCCTAATGGACAGTGTCACTAACCATGTAGAACAGGAGAAATTAAACACGCACGTCAGCTAACCGCAGAGTGCGCAACTGCGCATACATGCTTGCCAGCTCTTGGTCTTGGCTCAGCCCTTCGGCTCCGAATGCTTGTATCGCACGATCAACGACGTTGCACGCCATTTCGGGGACTACAAACTGTGCCCCACCTGGCGTGAGCATCAACCTGGCTGAATAGGAGCGCAAAGCACCTTGGCTATTCCAATTTCCTTGAGTGCGCCTTTAGCCTTGTGTTTATCGATCTGTGATGCGTCTTAGCCCGTGCTTGATCGATGCCACACCCTCCGAGAACGTGCCTGAACGGCAGCACTGAGCACAAGCAACCGCGCTGCCTCAATTTCTGCCCTGGACTTGGCAATCTCAGCTATCACAGTTCCTAAATAATCACCTCAGTGCGACGATCACTCCTGCGAATCAATTGCATTCACCATGTTGATAAAGGAATTTCCCAAAGGTCTTGCGAGAAGGGTCCGTTACTCGCTGGATCATCAGATCGAGTGCTTTCGAGGCTGCACCGATAGAACGCATGCAATGGTGGATACGCCCAGGACTGCAAGGACGGTCAGCCAAGAGCGCATAGACAGATTGACCGCGAGTACGAACCCGAGACGTCCTTGAATGATCTAAACAATTCCATGTCATAACCATACAATGGCACCAAAAAAAAACCCCCCACCTCGAATCCTCTACCCCATCCGAGTACGAGGTTGCTCAAGGGAACTCTGACATTCTCGTAGATGATCTCACAGTGTCCTTCGGGTGCATCGTCATATCCGAAAACTTCCATCGGACGCACCACCCGAACACCAGGGGCATCTGCGGGAACGATGACGACACTTTGCTGTTTGTAACCATCCGGGTTTTCCGGGTCACTCTTGCCCATTACAAGATGCAACTTCGTCCGGGGATCACCGGCACCCGAAATCCACCTGAGTTGTAAAAACACCATCCGGGACGGGCATCATGAGAAGGGTAACGACTATTTGAAAAAAAAAATTTCAAGAACCATTTGTGTCCGTTAATCACGATGTCGTTCCCTTCCTGTCGGATAGACGTTCTGATGTTACGTGCGTCTGAAGATGCCACTGTCCACTTCGCGTTAGTACACGTCATGCATCACTTGGGACGAATACGCGCCGAATCGTTCCGTCATCGCAAAAGCGGAACGGATCTCCCCGTTCAGCAGTGGTATAAGCCACTCCTGTTGTTGCTCGGGAGACCCGTACCGAGCGAGGACCTCTTTCAGAGACGTTAAGCAAGCGCTTACAAAAAGGAAATGACAGGCTTACCCATGTTTCCCGTGTCTGGAGCGGCACAGTTGACTGCCTCGGACGCTAAATGTCCCCCTCGTCCAAGAACTTCTGCCATGACCGCATACTGTCGCCATGTCGGTAGCTGACCCAGGGAGTAATCAAAAACTCACCTCGAGGTTTGAGAGCGGAACACCATGTTGAGGATAATGCGCCTTGCTGAGGAAGAGATTCCAAAGCCCGAGTTTTCGTGCCTTCATCTTTAGTTCCTCCACCACCGGCACAGTCGTCTTCCACCGTTGCACCGGGTCATTGGGTATCTGGGCATGGTATAGCTTGGAGGAAGGATAAACCTCATCCTGCGTGACGTATTAGATTCTCGGGCCAGACAGAGAAGGCATGCATTTACCTGTAGAAAAGCAACGAGTTTAGCTAGGATCTCTTTTCCATATGGCGTGAACTTGTCTTCGATCTATGCGCTGTTAGCCTAATGCTGAGTGCGCCGGAACGAAACATACGAAATTCCAAGATCCTACGGATGTAAGCTCGACGACGGGGTGGTTAGGCATGGGCGTTTTGGCTGAGGCCGAACATGTCGGGTGCTAAATCCTTTAAAGCAAACGGGGCCGGCTACTGGATGTTCCCGACGCTCATCATAGTAGCTCAGGCCAAGGGCAAGGGCTGCCAGCTTCATTATTTCGTGAGTACTAGCTGAGCAACATGATCAAGTACAACGTCAACATGCAACGTAAAAGCAAGCAAGAAGTATCGCATGACCGAATCGCAAAATTAGTGTGTTAGGTATGCTGCCCAGCGAGTAATGCAACTATACAGTATTGCTCGTCAGAGTGGTCGTCAGCGATGAGTAGGGATACAATGGATGAATGAGAAGCCGGAAAAAGAATTTCAAAAGGCATGCATATGAGTCCAAAAGGTACGAAGACACGAGGCCCTCGGGAAATGTGTTCACGCATGGGAGCGCGACGGGGATTGTCGCCCTTCGTGGAGATCCGAGGAGGATGATTCACCAAATGTAAACGGGAGTTCTGGGTCAATTCCAAATGCACCGGCATCAAATGTCTGCCAGAGGGAATCCTGCTCACTTGTCAAGTATCCGTTCGTGTTATAATTTCTAATGTAATCGAGACCCAAAAAGGGTAACCCTGGAGGAGGGAATGAAGAGGTTGGTGGTGTGCTTGAAAGTTGGGTATACCCGAGATCCGACGAGCTGTTGTACCAGGTTGGATCCATGGAGGACGAATGCTCGTACGTCGCATATGGAAGCGAGCTGGACTGCGATCCGGAACCGTACATGTCGACGGAACGATGCTCCCCTGGGGCGCCATCCCACTGATGGCTACCGGAGGATGCGAGTGGGCTATGATGCATTCCATACTCGTGAGGAGAGGAGACATGGAGTGGCGACAGAGGTGGGCCTGCGAAACTGTACGGGGTTGCACCTACGAGATGGGGACTTCCCTCCTGGTTCGCTTCCATGGTAGACATGGATGGCGAGGGCAAGTCAACGGACGCTGGAGAGCTATGGGGACTGGACCTTCCCGGGCTAGAGAATACCCCATGATAACCAGACAGGCTCGAGCCACCGAGGCCTTCACTCTCGTCATGCCCCCTCTTGCGAGACGTGGATCGGTTGCGTTGTGCTGCAGTCCGTAAAGGTCAGTAAGCACCATTGCCGAGTACATATAATCCTTACAATCTACACGATACGGTGACGAGACAAGGGGCCGTCGCGTGGAACTTGGATCTCGTGAACGGCTTATTTTTCTTGGCTTCATCTTTATCGGACGATTCATGGTTGGCACCTGTCCCGAAGAAATAAGGGATCGCCTGGATTCCAGTGCTGCCGGAGCGATATTTTGAGGAATGGGTATGCCGTCATTGTTTGTGCTCTTGATAGCTTCATCTGCGGTAGTCGTTAACTCGGTAAGCAGCTCCCTGCACTTGCGTGCTCCTGGCCAATGGCCTTCCCATGACTCAATAATGGGGAGACAGCTTTTAGCTTCGTCCATAGCAGCAGCTGCAGCCTTGGTATCTGAAGAATGCATGGCATAAAGAAGTATGACAACAGCAGAACTGAAGAGATGCTGGATGAAGAAAGCAAGATGGTGCGAAGTTGGCACGTAATTATTGATCTGAGGTGCAAGGTGGATGCATGAGCGAGCTGACGTGACTGCCCTCGCAGTAGAATTGGGTGCGATCGATTGATCGCGCTTGACCGGCAGAAAGTTACGATGAAGGGTGGTGAGCACCGAATAGTAGTGGCTACATAAGACGACAGTCATAGTCATATGCTTGTCGTTCGCGCTTGGGTTCCGGAAAGAGGAAGGAAGATCCCGGAACCACGCAGTCAGTTCGAGGTCAAGATTTTCGATAGAGTGCTGTAACTCCATTCTCTTTTCGGGTTCCAGTATTTCTTTGCAACTGTCGATTGCATAGACTTGTCGCAAGACTCGGCCAGCGATTTGGTAAAGAGTCACGAGAGCGATGGTACCCGACATTAAGGGCGGAGGCCTTTGCGAAAATTGGACGCCAGTAAAGTATTCGGGTAGCGATTCGTCGTCGGCGTCGATGGGAAGTTCGACGTCGCAATCAGAGTCCTCTATGCCAAGTGGGCGACCAAGTGCAAGTGCGAGCATGCGATCCAGGCAGTACACACCCCACCAGATTTTCCGCCGAGTCTCTTTTTCGATAGAGGATATGGATAGTCGGCGGGGAGAGCGCTACTCACAGTCAGAAAAAACCACAATATCAACGGCTAACACTCACATGCAATCCTAGGTCCTGCGCACTGCGCACCGCTTGACCCACGAGAAGCCAGGCCTGGGGAAGGCAGTTGACGGAACACAAGAATGAAGACAAGAGAATAAAACTTTGGACATGGAATACTTGGATAGTCGCGTGACTGATGTAGTGAAGGATCAAAGCCCTGATAGAGTGTAAGTGCGACATTAATGACCAGAGATTATGTGAGATTACCTTTCGTAGAAGACCATACCCATCCCACCGTCGTCTAGGCGATCGCTTGTAAGACGTGGGTCATTTACCAGTCGAGCTGCACACGCAAAGATAGCAAAGACGACAGCAATGAATGGTGCCTCGACTTGAACGAAAGCCGAGTCGCCTCTTCTCCCCATGAGACGCTTGTACCTAGCCATGAATGAAGGTTTATCAAGAATAGGCATCAGGAAGTGGAGGCGTTCAAAATACGCATCGATCTGATGCGCGATGATGCTTAGCATTGAATGGTGGAAAGGACACCATGTGCTTACCAGCTTGTCGCACAAGTCTTCATCTGGGTATTCCACTTCCTCTGCACCAGGAAGGGCCCGTATCTTCCCAAAGAAGACTGATGCTGGGAAATAAAGTTTATTTGCGCTGGGACCGGGCGCCAGTGGGTCCTCCTCCATCGGGGAGACTCGGTGGAGCGGATTGGTCGTCATGGCGCGGAAGGACTGGATCAAGGACATTGTAGAGGAGCCACCGATCCAACGCAGATGGCCGTGCTCGTCGAGGGCGAGCTGACCGAGGGATTCAGCGACATCGTCTTCCATCTTGACGGAAGTAGACTCGGGTGAGGAACTTTCCTCCGTGCGGGCATCGGCGGCCGTTTTTAAATTCATGGCCTGAAGAACTGCCAATGCGGGGGGCAGAGCTGCCTCGCCGGCATTGCCGGATGCAGAGGACGAGCCAGCCGTGGGCTGAGACTGGCGGAACTGTTCAAGCTGTTCAAGGACAGGCGTTACTTGAGAAAAGAGGGTCTCCATGTGAAGCAGGCGCGCTTCGAGCTCTTGGACGTAGCTGAGGGGGCATGAGGGCGATCCGTGTGGGAGTGGAGGGACGGGGACCTACTGTCTGCTCAAGGCTGCCCTGTCTTTCGTCTGGAGCCAGGTGCACTGTGATCCAGACGATTGGCACTGCGCACACGTTGGCTCACAGCCATCGCACTTGATTTTCTTGCGCCTGTGAACGATGGCATCAGGGATGGGGGAAGACATAGAGGTGGGAGGGGAGGATGTGGCACAGACCTGCAGCTTTCGCATGCGCGCCAGACCCGCCTGCGTTGGAGCTGGATGGGTTTGGAGCCGGTGTCGGCGGGGACGGCGTCGTCGTCGATGCGTTTCTTTTTCGAGTGGTGTGTCATGGAATAGAAGTCTTGTTGGTAGGGGAAGAGCTCAAGACGAGGTGGTGGTTGAGGATAATGGCTTTGTCTGGCGGTCTCGAGATATCGCCGAACAGCTGTCGGGTCGGTCCGATTGAGGGGCCATGAATAATGACTAAGCCACTGCTCCATAGTCTGCACAGCCATCCAGGTTAGTCTCTTCCTCCTCGTGCGACACACAATGGCAACCTACCGTACAGTGGATAACTTGTCGAAATCCAACTTGGCACCGTCTTTTTATACCCCCCAAACCTCGGAAATGAATTCGTCGCCGTATCTGCAATTATGAATATGTCTTTCCGGACGACCCTTTCACCCGATTCCGCTCGCCAGTGCCTGTGCATCATAGCCACCAACTGAATACAAGCCTGTCCTCACAAACCACCCTCGAGGCTTCGGCCCGGCCGGGCATTCCCCGTCCCTCGGTCGGATGCTACCAAATAATTCTTTGCCGTTTCTGCAGTTGCTGCGCTTCGTATGTCCTCCCGTCATACAACCCCATTGCGGTCACATAATACTGGCTTAGCCGTTCGTTATTAAGGCACATGCTGCTGTTTTTTTTTGTTCTTGGAGCCTTGTCATGCTATGCACGACGGTTCCACCCGAACTTTTTTTTTCATATTGGGGCCCGGAGTTCACCCCTTCCGGAGAACAAATAATCATTTTGTCCCCACATATTCCTGGCGCACCGTTTGGGCCCATCAGCTGATCCACCACACGTGTAGAACAATGGAAGCCGACATTACGAGGGAGGAAAATGCCGCTTCACCATCACTCCTCGTCTCCAAAATGGACAAATTCCTGAGTTCCACAGGGAAATAGTTCGAGGTTTCTGATCGCCAGGGTCTTCCATTGAGTGGCCGAACTTTGCCTCGTTCAGTCGAGAGCTGACCACCCGTATCGGAATCCCCTTCTACGCCCCCCCATTCACATCAAGGGACGTGTAGCCACTGACCCTCGAAAACAGGGACTCAGCGTGTCATGGCCGACGGCCTGGAATCCGTACGATATCGGATACCAAGCGTACGCACTGCATCAGAAGCTTTAGAAGACGAACGCTTTTTGCGTAATGGGACTGCATCCATTCTTCGCACACGCTCCGCTCAATGTGTCTGCCCCACCCGACGCGCGTTTTGCCAGTACTTATCTCTCTGACGGCATGTGCATCAAGGCCGGGTTCGTGATACCAAGCTGTGTGAAATCCTGTCTTGGTCGGGGGCGAAAAGGTGGCCTATTTTTCGTATGACACTTGGCAAACCGCAGTAAAATCGTACAAGCATGTCCGAAGTAATTAAACTGCTCATATACACCTTGACTAGTCTCCCGAAGATTTAACTTGTGAGTGTGCTACGACAGAAAAGCAGAGCGAATAATTCTGTTAATGTCATGGATCGATTTATACACGACAAATGTTTGCGGTGAAAGTTTCGAAAATGTCTGCCTTTTTCTTGACTCAAGGCAAACTACAGCACTCGCATTCTTCCGCGCCGCTTGGGCGCGAAAATTGGCGGTAAGTAAGCACAGGCCGAAATTGTACATCCAGCCAGATCTTGATACCTTGTTTTCTACCATCAACCTATATCAAATCCAGAAGCATGGAATCGCCACTTTTAACTTAGCTAAAAACCTTAAATTTTTATCTCGGTGGAGAGAGTTTCCTCTTGTATCCAGGTTACGGTGTTCTCAAAGGGTGTGATACCCCAGAGTGTGGACCTAGAGCCACACAAAACACACGTTGTGGACGCATGCAAGATCTGCAGAAGGGACGAGGCCACTCGCCGAGTCCAAGGGACTGGACAATGCTCAGGGACGTCGTGCTGGGTGGTAGATGGCCGTCATCGCACTCGGGCACAGTACAAAATAGAGCTTACACGACAGGTGGAAAGATCATGCTCCGTCGTTGGAAG
This sequence comes from Austroboletus niveus, assembly GCA_038090255.1. Taxonomy (NCBI): domain Eukaryota; kingdom Fungi; phylum Basidiomycota; class Agaricomycetes; order Boletales; family Boletaceae; genus Austroboletus; species Austroboletus niveus. The sequence goes on along the minus strand of JBBPMJ010000046.1, from coordinate 30,354 downwards.
ACAAGGCAATGCACGAGTTGAGTTCGGGGGCATTGGAATCGAGCCCACTATGGCAAGTCTGAGATCTAGTAATACCATCGGTACCGTAAGTGTAATGATGGCCGTTCAGGATGAGGATGGGCGTCACGCGGACGCGGAGGCATTGAGGGTCTGATAAGTACGACAGGCCGCGGAAGCGCAGTTCGGGTAAGTACAGTGTTGGTCGAGTCTTCCATTGCTAAGTGGTGTAAGGCCAAGTTCCGTATGGGGCTCGCTTGTGTGTATCCTTGTTTGTCACGTGGCGCTGTCTCAGTCCCCCCCAAGTCAAGGCAAACTTTCGAAGTCTAGCATACTCATGACCGACACCGACGTCACCCAAATAGTGCTCAATGGCGGCAGCGACCCCGCCATGGACGATTCTGAGGAGGCCGAGTCAAAGGTATGACCTCCCCTTGTTCTTCCACAGGCTTTTTCAGCATCCCCCAGGAAATTCAGTTGATGAAGCAGCGGGTAGAGGAGATGGAGCGGGAGGCAAAAAAGCTGCGCGAATTGCAGGCTGCTGCAGAGTCACAAAGTACCGCGGGCGGTGCTGCGACAGATCAGGGTGCTCCAATGGAAACGGAAGAAGACAAGGCTGTTGCAGACAGTCGAAGTGTTTTCGTTGGCAACGTGCATCTCCTCTTACCTTTCTTTTCACCCTTCACTCAAGCTCATGTTGACAGGTTGATTACGGCGCAACCCCAGAAGAGATTCAGGGACATTTTCAATCATGTGGGACTATCAATCGGGTGACTATCCTTTGCGACAAATTTACGGGTCACCCCAAAGGGTATGTGTCTTTTTGGGATATCCTGACCACTTGCCAAATATTTTCCCGTTTAGATTTGCTTATGTCGAGTTCGCCGAGTCGGACTTTATAGATGCTGCCTTGGCGATGGACAATTCATTGTTCCGCGGACGACTAATAAAAGTAAGTATTGCATATTCTAGAAATATGGCCAATCTCCAACGAGTACGATAGGTAACGGCCAAACGTACAAATGTTCCCGGCTTCAACCGAGGTCGCGGTCGGGGAGGATACAGAGGAGGATACCGGGGCGGATACCGGGGTGGCAGCTATGGATACAACCCCTATCGCGCTCGCGGAAGGTGAGTTAGTGCCAGCTGCCATACGGTCTGCCCTGATACGAACGGGGGGTTTCTACAGAGGGCGAGGACGTGGGTACTAGTACGAAAAATAAGCGGCGAGGACTAGCGCTGTGTTGTGTCACCTAGTGTGCAATTCGGTACCATTGCGTTTTGAGACTTGTTTTCTTTCTCTCTTTTTTGCTATGTATTCGTCGCTTTCAATTTTAAAGCTGTACATAATAAAGAAGCGAGTTCGTATAGTTTGCCTAGTTTGGCTCATCCAAGTACCATGGTCATGTCCTTGAGCAAGCCTGTCGCAAGGTTGCTTTCCTCTAGCGCAGCCTCTATCAGCTATCCATTCTCTAAAACCGCAATACTTCCTCCCCCGCTCCCTATTCCTTCAGGCCAGCACAATGCTCTCCGCAAAGGCACAGGTCTCATGACCTTTTTGCGTCACGCTCTACCAGAGCCCAAAAAACGGGAGTGGCTTGCCACATTGTTCTCCCGAAGACATCCCGACCGGCTCCTCCCTGGTTCTGTGCTCACCGTCACGACGGAACATGCTCCCGGTATTTTCTCTGGGGTGCTTATATCGGTCAGGAGACGGGGCCCAGACACCTCGTTCGTCGTGCGCAACGTCGTGCAACGAACCGGCATTGAGATGCAGTTCTTTGTCAACTCTCCTCACTTGAAGGACATCAAGGTCAGACAGAGGGCGGGCGGGCGCAAAGCAACGATGCAGCGCAGAGCCAAGTTGTTCTTCCTTCGGGATGCGCCAGACAAGATGACAGACATTACGTCCGGCGTAGGCAAGTCATGAACTCGTAGTAGGTCTCGGGTGTCCTGGACGGTTCGGCGGCTAAGGTTCGTTGCAGGCTGGTTGTTGACGAGGATAGTTAGAAAAAAAACAAGTAGAGTTAGGGTACTCAGATGTCGAATGTTATACCGCCCGTGATTGGCTAGAGCGCGCGTCATTGCGTGACATTGCTGTCAGCTTGTTATCCACCCACTCCACCGTCCATGCAACGAAAAAATCGTTCCCTTCGTAAGCTCACCCTCTCGCCGAAGCGCTCGTCCTCTCCTGGATCACCGTCGCCCACATTCTCAGATGCAACACATGCTTCTGCCTTCAACTTTGGCGTCGACGGCCCAGAAAAGATCATTACCCGTTCAAACCTCAAAGTAAGCTTGCAAGCGTATGACGAGGTAACTTTTTTTTCTTTCTTCGCTCTGCATACCATACAGGAGCCATGCTGATGCATCGTGCACCGGTCCCAGCTAATGAGCTGCAGCGCAAGCTACCGCGCAGCACTGCTCCTCATGTCCAAAGCCACCGCAGCGTTCGCCGATTCTTTGGAGAAATGTTCAGGGTCCGCATCATCCTCATCTCCAACGACAACAAGCCTGATTATTTGCAGTTTGAAGGGGCCGTCATACGAAGCCGGAACGAGACTACAAGCAGCCTCTGGATTACATCACCTCATTGGCAACCATTGGCACGTATTGGTCCGTCGTCTTTCTCAGCCCCTCGCATCCGTGTTCCCGACACTTTTCCCCAGGCGGAATCGCTCGACAAAGATTTCGAGAAACCGTTGCGTCAGCATTTGGACACGTACAAGACAATAGTACACGTACGCCGTCTTGTTCGGCGGCCGCTTTGATGGGTTGTTTTAATTTTTCCACAGGAACGCTCCGCTTCATATGAGAAAGCTCTTCGAGGAAAGAGCGAAATTATCCGTCAGACGGAAACGAGTCACATGAACAAGAAGCAAAGGAGTATGTATCGTCCGAAGCATCGGAACCTCGCTTAATGCTCTTTAGACCTCCAGAGCTTCCGAGAAGCACTCACTGTTCTACAGCGACAAGTCGATGAACTCGATGACCTAAAAGCCCAGCATTATCGTGAAATTATGGAGCACGAGGAGGAAGTCTGGAATGTGGTTCAAGCAAAGGTCTGTTCGTGGGCACACGCCTTATTTGTTACTCATCCATTCTCTCAGGTCTGCGTTGCGGTGCGCTCGACCATGGACGTGTTTGATAGATTTACTGCGAAAGCGTTCGTATCCTGTGCTTTCTGGTAGTTGGCTCATTTTCATCTCATCCTTCCATTCTCCTAGCTCCGATCCTATCTTGGAGCCCATGCTGCAGTCCGTTCCAGATCCATTCGACTCGTACGGGCCTCCCCAGGCAGAAGATCAGATCTTCACCATTCTTCCCCCTCTGGCCGTCATGGCCAACGCACCCTCTCCCTCTCCCAGTCCGCTGGCTAATACGCCGCCTTCGAGCGGCTCACCTCCGGACGTGCTCAATAATCACTCATGGGCACCCACAAACAGCTTCTTTCCCAACTCGTCCTCCGAATGGAGTGACGTCTCGTCATCTTCTACGTCTCCACGATCGGCATCGCCTTGTGCAACCATCAAGCGTCGTCAATCGCATCCCCCTTCGACGACGACGGCGACGACAAGTCATCACTCACGCAAATCGGATTCGAAGCTCCGTAGCGTTCTGGCAGTCATCGACGAGACCCACCTCGTAAACCCCATCGAGATTCTGGAAACATCAAGATCAGAAGGCAGACCGGCTTCACCTTCCGATGTGAACGGTGCTGCCCTGTCACCTTCAGAAGAATGGGGTACCGTCGGGTTTGGAGAACCCCCATGTACGGATACAAACCGGGGCGATGAAACGCCACGTCATCCCACTTCATTGGTCGCCACTATACATATCCCTTCGTATGACCATGATCAAACAATTGAGCCTGGCCCCACTCCGGACGCCCGGTCAGATCATACGATACTCGTGGACTCTAGTGGGCATGGATCAACTTGAGGCCGGCTTGTTTATTTTCGTTCCCATATATCATTGCGCGTGAGAGAGGGCTGGACAGCATCCAATGGACATCGTCGTATGATGTGATATATGCGACCATCGTCCGAACTTCGCGAGAATGTAGTACATATTATATTGCAAACGACACCAATCCATTCCATTTGTGAGGGTTTCACCTCTCACACATCGGCACATATTATCGGTCCAAGTCGCCAGTCCTCGTTCTATATTTTGGTTCCCGTTACACAGCGCTGACCAACCGAATGCATCGTGGAATCAATTTATCGCTGTCAGCCAAGGTACGAGTCGAGTCATGGTAAAATCGCCGACCAATCATTCCAGCATATGAGCGTCATCGTATCTTACGTATGGATATCTTGGATGCCGTATTGACGCAAAATGTCCTTGGCAACGGCCGCTGGACTTTTAAAGAGAGGATCAGTGCCAGCACTAGTCTTTGGAAAGGCGATCACGTCTCGGATTGACTGTGTTTTGCAAAGAATGGACATCAATCGATCAAACCCTGAATAGAATGTACATTGCTGTGTCAGTTCAAATTCCGATAGTGGTGCCCGCGCTCACCAAGCGCAATTCCACCATGTGGAGGAGCGCCACACCTGAGGGCTTGCAAAAGATGGTTAAAGGTGGCCTTTTCCGGTTCACTAAGCTAATTCGGGGTTGGTCCCACGAGGAATGACAGCCAAACAATCACAGCTTACCTCAAGCACATTCGAAAATATATGCTCCTGCATGTCAGAGTCATGCACCCTAACCGAGCCTCCTCCGATCTCGGTACCATTCAGTACCAGGTCGTAATGCTGACCTCGGACCTGAAAAAACAATGGTTCAAATCAGGGGTTTACTGCGAAAGAATCGCGAGCAGACCTGATCAATCTGCCCATCATACATAGCTTGAACGTCTTGCCACATGGGAGCAGTAAACGGGTGGTGAGTGCTGGTCCATCGACCGCGCGCCAAAAATTCCTTGTCCGGATCCGATCTAGTGAAAAGGGGGAATTCAGTTACCCACAAAAAGTGTGGATAAGGAGGAGGAACGTAATCCCCTGAAACAGGATGAGGCTATCAAAAGACAACAGAGATAACGTCAGACCGGCACCTAGATTTTGGGCGGATTCGGATAGTCGTGTTCGTACGCGACCCAATGGCGTGGATCCGCCCTGTGCGTGTGAGACAGAGGAACAAATCGGTTCCAGGACACGCGTACCTCGGGAATTGCCTGGCGCCTAGACACATACAAAGTGTCGCCAGCACTGATTCTTAGCACATTGTTGACGTTGTCGTGCTGGTCAGGGTCGGATGCAGAGGAACTAATCTGGTGTTCAGTCAGCCAACTCAACAAATTGCTACCGGACAACAGAATGCGATTCTGTGGCGCCGTGTGAGATAAAGTTGATTATCGCGAATTCCAGACGTACGACGGTGGGATCGTCGGTTGATTGATATTGATCGCTTGCACGAACAAAAGCTTGGTTCTCAGACCGTCGGACGACGAGAATTTCTAGAATTTCTCCAAGACTTGCGAGTGTGGTTTGATGATGGTGGGAAAGCAAGGGTGTGATATTTTGAATCTTGGAACGTGTTTAGTGGAATAGCGAAGAGAAATGATGACTATAGCACCTCCATGGCGAATCGGGTGTCAGGCTTATCTGAGCCATACTGAGAATAGTCAGGGAAAGTAGCATGGGACAAAACGAGCTAGCTCACGCGTGCCATCGCTTCCTGATAAGTGATGACATTGAAAGAAGTCGGGAGAGAAACACCTTGGAGCTGGAGCCAGATCTTTCGCATCAGTGACTCGATGACAGCGCGGACCTCTTGACCGCCTATTCGCCAAGGATTATCGTGGGAATTTGCGGGTGGACCCCAGGAAACGTAGGCCATTTCAAGATCGATTTGGGTAAATTCGGGCTGTCTATCCTTGCGCCCGTCCTCGTCGCGGAAACATTTGGCGAATTGGAAATACTTATCAACCGCGCCAGAACAAATGAGAAGTTGCTTGGGCTGCTGTGGTGACTGTGGGAGCGAGTAAAAAAGGGGAGTATCGTGGGTGCAGCCTTGAGAGGGAGATCTGGCGATCCTGCTTGGCACAAGAAACTCCCTGGCACCCTCCGGGGAAGACTTTAGAAGCAGGGGGGTCTCGACTTCGAGAAAGCCTAGGCTAGGGGCTAAGCAGGGGAACAAGCACCGGGCACGACACGCACCCTCTGTATGGAGATATTCTCGAACGAGATGTGAGACACGACTTCGCTGCCTGATGTTCTTTGTCAACGCGGTCCTACGAAGATCAAGATACCGGAAGCGAGCCCTGAGCTCGTCATTAACCTGTGGGGAATTGAGTGGCGGAGCCGAGTGTATGCAAGGCACGTACCAGGGTCTGATCGTCAGAGGGGTAGAAGGGGAGCTGGGAGGCGGGGTTGAGGACGGTGAAGTCGTCGAGCTGGACCTCGATGTCGCCTGTGGAAGACTTTGACAGGGGTGAGACGGGGGGAGGAGGGAGGGGCAGGACTGACCGGACGACGGTCTTTTTCGGGACGTTCGCGGACGCGACCCTGGATGAGTACAGAGGACTCGAGGGGGACGTCAGAGAGAGAAGGACGGTGGGAGCTGGGGTCGCGGCGGACGACGAGCTGTGTCGTTCCGGAAGAGTCTTTGATGGGGAAGAAGGAGAGGCTGTTGGATATTTTTCTCGATTTGGAATGAGCTAGAGCGTGGGGAGGGAGGAACGAAGATATACCGCTCTGGAAGGAGCCAGCCGGCGAGGATGATGTGCTGGCCGACGTGGGTGCGTGCGAGCTCGCCGCAGAGGTGTGTGCGGGCGGGGAAGGGCGCTGTGGGGGCGGTGAGACGGGGACGACGGGGTGGGGGAGGGACGGACCGGCGACGGGGAGGAGGCGGCGAATGATGGACATGGACGTTGCCAGCGAGATCAGTGTTACGTCATGACGAGCTTGTTTTTTTCTGCAAGCCTGTCCGACTCGCTCGCTTGACTTGACTCTGCCGCGGACATATAAATCTCGTATACGAGCGGTGTCTCTCCACCGACCATGTCCCTCCTCGCACTCCCCGTCGAACTCGTCCTCGCCATCTCCGAGCACCTCCCGCCCGCGACCCTCCCCGCCCTCGCCCGTGCTGCCTCCCGCTTCCGCCCCGTCGCTCAGCGCGTGCTCTACCGCCATCTCTCACTCTCCGACTCGTCCCGCAACCTCTCCGTCGTCCCGCTGCTCGCTGCACGCCCCCATATCGCCCGCCACGTGCGCACCTTCCGCATCGCGCTCGACTCGACCCCCGTCCTCCGCGGCTTCTACTGCATGCTTGCGCGGGCACTGTGCAACATGACTGAGCTACATTCGCTCCACCTCCTCGTCGACTCGGCGCTGAGCTGGATGCTGCGCGACGCCGGGCATCCGCACCTGGTGCACTTCACCTGTACGTTCCCGTTTGACGAGAACGTTTGCGGATTCCTGCAAAAGACACCGTCGCTGTTGGAGCTCGAGGTGGATTCGATTCCCACGCTGTTGGCCCGCAGTGCACCGATCCCTCCCCTCCCGGAAACCTCGATTCCCCATTTGGAACAATTCATCGGCTCGTCACGTGCGGCCTCCCAGATCGTGCCTGGCCGTCCCGTACAGAGCATCCATCTCCACGCCTCCATCCTCCATGAAGACGACATTCCCCTCCTCGCCCGCTCCACCGCCCCCGTCCTCGTCCTCGCCGCCATGTCCAACGCCGCACCCGTACCCTTCCTTGAGCGCATCCACGCCCACCTCCCCCACCTCGCCTACCTCCGCGTCATGTCCACCCAGCATTTCTTCCAGCCACCCTCCTCCGTGCGTGTACTCCTCTCCCCCGCCGTGCTCACCCTCATTTCCCCCAGGAGTTTTACCAACAGGTCGCCAACGTGCTCGCTTCCTTTCTCGAGCTCAACGCATTTGAACTCTCTGGCATACACTGGGCCTCCCAGCGAAAACCCGATGAGTCCAAGCGCGTCTGGCAGTCGTCCCCCCTACCCAGCACCATGCATCCCTCTCCTCTCCTCTTTGGAACCGACATCTTGCTTGCATACTGATTCAACTGTAGTCTTTGTGTGTGTACGTCTGTGTAAGAAAAGAACATCTGTTTTACCATGGCCAAAATCGCATACCCCCGTGTACATCCCTCTAGTCTGTCCCCATCCCTCAGCTCAATTCCTCTATTGCCCGATGAACGAATGAAACCGCGCCATAGCACACCAAAGATCCCTCGTCTAGCTCTGCAAGGCTGGTATTTCGCCCGCCAACGAAGCGTGCTGCCACCCCAACGTACTTGTTTCCGTTATGTGCCACCTCAAATTTGCGGAACTGCCACCCCCGCGTGGGCTCCCCATCGATCGTAATGTCTTCCTGCACGACGTCGTATTGTATCCGACGAAAATCGAATCCCAGGCCGATGCCCAGCGCTTTTGTGTAGGCTTCCTTGAGCGTCCATATCCAGTAGAACCGGCGGATCGCTTCCCGCTCTGGAATGTCCGCGTGCAGGTTGGCCAGTTCGAGAGGGGTCAGCTGGGGTGCGTGCATGAGCCAAGGACGCGCGTGACTTGGCGCAGACGCGTACCTGGCTTGAGACAGAATCGACGAATTCAGAAAACGTCGACCGCGGAGGCACTTTGAGCTGCATGACGTCCACGCCAATGTTGTAAGCGGGCGGCCCGAGATCACCCGTGCCAAAGGCCATCGCGATCACGCCCTCGTCGTGCGTGACGTTGTATCCCAGTGGCGGATCGACGTCTGGGGTCGTCTTGTACACACATATGAGGGTCGACGCTCGGCGGGAACTGTATGACTCACAGAGTACGGCTTGCCGGAGTCGGTCACGGCAAAAGTGATGGCATTGCGTGGTACGCCCCGTTTGCGCAAGAGTACGCGGGGAAGGAGCGCCCCGATCAACGTGCCTTTATACAGAGGTCAGTGCGCAGTGTGAGCGACGAGGGTGAATGCGAACGGCAAGCATCCTCGCGGTGATGGAAACGGGTGATCTTTGACTGAGCTGGCTGATCTACAAGGGGCAGCGCGGACTGGTAGAGCTGTCGGGGGAGGGAGTGAGCGATGGGAAGTAGATCAGCGAAGGATAGCGTACGCTGTCTGGAAAGTCGGTCTTGTCGTAGATGATCGTCCAGACTTGCATCGTCGCACTAGCAAAAAGGTTTACTCCGACTCCGATGTCCATGTCCCCCATCTTTGTCTCCTGCGGCCTCTTCATCATCGACGACTTTACCTTTGCAGACGACGACGGCAACCCAATAGACAAGATCGTACCACCCCAGATCGGCGGTGGCGGCACATATGCCTCCATCGGGGCCCGCATCTGGTCCGTCCACGCCCCCGCACTACCGCACGGCGCTAAACACCTCCCAGGCTGCCCCCATCCAGCATTGGCATGATCATCGACGCGGGCAACGACTTCCCCGTCGATGTCCGCCAGAAGCTGCTCTCGTATGGCCACGACATGTGGCTCTTCCGCGACACTGATCGCCAGACCACGCGTGCGCTCAATTCTTATCAAGGTGACCTCAGAAAGTCTCACTGCCACCCCTGCCGTCCAAATCACGATCCCTGACCGCGTGTGTGCAGCTTCGAGTATCTCACCCCACGCCTCAAGCTGTACCCGCGGGATTTGCACGGCACCCGGCTTGCCCGTCCCGCGACCCTGCACTTCGTCTGCTCCCCAACTCGTGCTGTCCAATTCATATCCGAGGTAGACTGGAACCCCGTCGTCATCTTTGAACCCATTCCTGTGCGTCCTCGCCCCACCCACTCCTCGTTCGCGCGTTGCCCATTCAATACAGGACAGATGCGTTCCCGAGGAATTACCCTCCCTCAAATCCGCGATGGCTTCCATCGACGTACTCAGGTGCGCGTATCATATCGGCGTCCGTGACAGCTTGCTTACCTCCGCAGCCCGAACGCACAAGAGGCGTTTGGGCTCCTCTCTCTGACCTCTTCTATCACGCGCGAGGCCGTTCAATCCGCAGCACTCCGCTTCCTTGATTTCGGTGTGGGCCCATCCGGAAAAGGATGTGTGATCATACGAAGTGCTGAGCTTGGAGCATGTGTGGCGACACGCGAAAGGGGGTGCATGTGGGTCGATGCCTTTTGGACAGCCCAGGACGCCGACCACGTCGTAGACGTTACTGGTCAGTGGTCCACATGTCCGCTCATATCGCGTGCCTGAAGAGACCACTTGCCAAGGCGCCGGAAATGGCTTTTTAGGGGGCCTCGCTGCTGGTTTGGCACTGGAGAACGGAGATTTTTATCGAGGTACGTCCATTTCTGATGTCATTGGGCACCACATCTGAGCATGCGTTGCAGCTGCATTTTATGCGTCCATATCGGCATCCTTTATCATCGAACAACAAGGTCTCCCAAACTTGTCCGTTCCTTCGGAGAGTGGTGTGGAAGAATGGAACAATGATTCCCCCCGGAGGAGACTCGAAGCATTACGCCAACGCCATTGCGGTCAAGAATGATGATGTAGTCGAACGTGTATAATACCCACACTTTTCCCATCACTCACTTCATGATTGCTGCTGAGGTTGTGCGAACTTGGCGCGGCTCAGTGCGAACAGCTCCTCTTGTTTCGCTTGGAGCTCCTCCGGCGTCAGCCCCGAGTCCTTGATCTTATCTGCTTTTTTCTCCCGATCCTGCAGAACGATGAGCATATGATGGACACGACGTGTCGCACGAACCTTTTGCTGCTGCTTGTGATCTTTGAGAACGTCCTCTACCTCTGGTGTAAACGAATGAAATCCGAGCCGCTGCAAGCCCAGTTGGATGGCGAGTTAATATTCCGGAAACCTCCCCACGCGTACCTTGAGCGCGCCGATGATGTGTTCCGGCGCTATCGTTTTTTTCGACTCTTGCTCACATATTTCGTTTGCCTCGGACGAGATGAGGTGGATGAATTCTGGTGCAGACGCGTGAGGCCACGGATACACGGACAATCGTGGTACATGTTCACCTACACAACACTCGATGACTAGATCCCGAGTTTCTTTTGCGCAAGTGACTTCGTTGGGAAGCAGTTCTAGGGGGCAGAGAGGGGGCAGGTCCACGTATGCGGTGGATGTGGGCTGCACTCACCATTGATCATCTTTGCGACCGTCGCCTTTGGTAGCGAGAGATCGTCGTCTGCGGAACCTGATCCTACGTGTCCCTCTCTGTCGGACATGACTGTTAAACGACAATTTGTCGCGCCGCCGCATATCTCGACTTCGGGCTTTTCAAAGTCCGCACCCTCTCGAGCGCAACCAACATGGCGGTATCCGTCTCCTCGTCTTTTTCCTTGTTTTTGCACGCTGACGGATCCTAGGTCAACCCGGTCAACCCAAAACCATTCATGCAGGAGCTCACCGGCAAACCCGTGTTTGTCAAGCTAAAGTGGGGCCTGGAGTACAAGGGTTTCCTCGTCAGCACGGACGGCTACATGAATCTCCAGGTGTGCCTCGTCACCCTTGATGATCGCGTTGCGTGCTGACCCATTCACGTCAGCTCGCCAACACCGAAGAATTTCAAGACGGCACCTCCACGGGCACCCTTGGCGAAGTCTTCATTCGGTACGTATTCGACTCGGTTCTCGAGCGTCCTGGTCTGACGACACATGCAAAGCTGTAACAACGTGCTATATATCATAAGTATCATCATCTCCGTGCTTGACATCCTGTGCTCAATCGTGTGTCTCCACAGAGAGGCCCCTCCCGAGTGATCGCCCCACTCGCAAACATGCTTGCATGTCAAAAATGTGCTGTACGACCGCGTCTGCTGTAACCCCACTTTTTTCTTGTAACGAAACGATGCCGATGTGTTGGATCGCAGCGACATGTATCGTAGTTGTTTGGGCTGTGTTCCGTGGCTGTGCCCATAGCCTAGTCATAGTCATCCTTCTTACTATCTCTTTCAACAAAACAACGATGGCGAAATCCCTCCGCTCCAAATCGAAGCGCTCGTTTCGCTCCAAGAAACGCGAGTCTGGTAAATATGCTGCAGCGGAAGCCGCACGCCTAAACAGACTCCACAACAAACTCGCAGTCGTCAAGGACATGGATCGTCCTCCGACGTCTGATGCTGCGGAGGACAAGGTAGAAGAAGATCAGCAAGGTTCGTACGATTCAGAGGCGTTTTTTGCATGCCTGGGTCTTTTGCACCCACGGCGTGTGACACCGCAGAACCTGGCGCTGTTTTCCAGAGGGATGGACGGATGGGATAGTGAAAGGGACAGTCGTTGATGTGTACTTGTCTTTTTCAGGTGTTGTATCGAACGTGGTGGATGATGGAGGTATGTCAGACGTCTCCTTTGATATATATGCGTCGTGTGTTCATGCTGGTAAAAAAAATCTAGAGGGAATGGTACTCGACGAGCCCACTCGTTCAGATGATATACCCACGTCAGTCTCGACGCATGGCCCCCGGAACTCTCGACGAGAGGAATGGAGAAAGTCAAAAGGAATGGACCCCATTCCGAAACGCTATGGCATGAATCGGCAAGGAGGTCTCAAAGCACGGAGAAAAGCGGGGAGACCATCACGCAGGAGATGAGCAGGTTTCACTCCTTGCCCTCGATTTCTGCTGTGGAGGAATTTTTTCTTTTCGAGCACCTGTGATTAGCCGCCAAGATTGATATCCTACTAGTAGACAGAAAAAGAAAAGTATCATACTGCAACTACACGAAACCTAAGGTAGAAACACGATATCAACATCGCTAGCGATCCCTCCGTCCGGGTTACTAGCCAAGTAACAATGCGCCGGAATTTCGAAACCCGGCTCAACCCCTTCCCTAGACAGCTGACGGTAGGGTATCATGCTTGCGAGGCATGGATTGACTTTCCGTAGTCTTTCTGATGACCGACTCCACCGAGTCATGAGCACCTTCCTCCCGAGTCCATTCGACGTAGCTTGCCAACTTTGGTGCGTTGGACTCTGTGCCCGAAGTAGAGGTTCTGCAGGCCAGGGCACGTTTGTCAATCCATCGACCGCCCCATCAGAACAAAATCGCACCCTAGTTCATCCAAGGAACATGCGTCCGTCCTTCGATGTGTTTGCACGAACGATGCTTTCTCTACACCACGTCGTCAGAATCGTGCGTCTAATACGAGGGAAAACCGGCTGAACTGTAACGATTGGCAATGGTGGTAACAAAGTTGAGCGTCGGGAGCGAATAAGTGTCGGTCCGTTCGCCGTATTGCTTGAGACGGATGACGGCACGACATGCCGCGATCGCTCTGTCGAAAGCGTGAGTCGTGTTCCAACGTCGTACGTCGATACGCTTACGAGGTGGTGGCCGCAGGAATCTGAAGCAGTCGTCTCGATCAATCGCACGTTTGAAATAAATGAAAAAATACACTCACCGTCGCGATACTTTTTCGAACGCATACGTCGTCAGGATGAGTCAAAAAAGGTAAGGCTAACCACGTACACGTTCATTTCATCTGCAGAAGCGCTCAGGTGTGTATAGCGAGTAAAAAGATGATGGGGAAGCTCACCATTTAGGTTCAGGACGTTCAATACCTGAACAGGTCATTAGTTCTTCGTCGTCCACCGGGTTGACATAAGAGCAACTTACCGCAGGAATAGTATTACACATTGACGTGACCATAAAGTATATCAGCCCGTCACGAAATAGAAGAGTAGAAAGTCCACTGCTTTCTCGAGATAACCTTCCGAGGGCTATCGATGTAAATATGAGAATGACAAAATCAAATGCCATGGCTTGACCGGGTCAGACAAAAACAATCGCGAGGAAGGAAAATCGTCTCACTAAAAAAGTAGTTGAGATTCAACAAGAGATGGTTCGTGTTATTCACGACACATGCGTTCGTTGACTCGTTCCAGACAGCATCCACAATGTTCATGCCACGGATCAAGATACCCCATTGACCGAGAGAAAGAATGACAATGGTGATCGTCACCCATCTCTTCCACTCCCAGAGAGCGAGGCTATGGAAGCATCAGCAACCCAGGTTCAATCGTCAACGTAGCGGCATACGTTCTGATCATCAGCGATGTCGAAGCACTAGCAATCGTTGTGTTGCCGGCAACCTGAGCCCACGTTGGTGAGTTTTATTACTATGCTATCAAAAGAAATGACCTGCCGAGATGAATGTGTACAATGCCTAGAATATGTTTAGAAACATTGCATCGGAATCGAAGTCATCACTCACCCCACAGTTCACCTGTAATTGCAATTGGTTAATTCGAGAGGGAAAGTAGGCTAAAAATCAAGCTACCTTGGTAGAAACATTCAAAGAAATTACCCTGACAATGAATCAATCAGTGGCGCGCGTGAGCAAGCGTATCGTCGAAACTTACAATCCAATGAGTGCCAAAAGCATGCCGTATCGACAGAGGAAGAAGGGGGCTTTGCGGTCAATGAAGGCATACTCCATGTTCTCTACAAAATCAGCGACGTACCCTGAAAAAGAGAGGTCAGCAAAAGGAAATATGCTTCCGGCAAGTCACGTACAAGTGGCCAACCGACTTTGCGTTTACCATTCACGAGGGAGACCTCAAAGGAGGCTGATGATATGAGCTCCCAGGTATAAAGCCCAAAAAATACATGGACTACGTTGTTAAAATCACCTGTGTATTCCGTGTCAAACGAGGAAGGTAAAAAGACAATGAGACGCACTTGCTTCCGCCGCGACGACGCGGGGATCTTTCCAATCAATCATAGTAATGAAGGACGCACAGATACGAATCAAAGAGAAACGTTTCGACGTTACAAAGCCAGTTAGAGAAGGACAAAATGTAGGGGGGATACTTTTTGTGATTCGTCAAGACATTACTTTTATACACTTCAAAGTAACCAGGGGCCCACATCAATATGTTCCTTTGCAATTCAAATCTATATTGGCCCCCGAGCTCACCAGTTCATTACGTACCATGCTGATGAACTTTGATGGCGTGGTAGGACCCTTCCGCCAGCCAACGTATCCGCTAGAAATCTGAAAGACTCGGTCTAAGCTTTCAAATTAAGGAGCAAGTAAAGGTCACATAAAGGACTCACAGGCCTTTCGAAACCTCCTACAAACACTGCAAAATCTTTGTCTTCTCTTCCTTGCTGTCAAGTTAATGTCAAAGTCCTCCACCAGCCCAGATCTCCTATCCGGTGACTCGTCTTTTTAGAAACCCGTCGCAAAGTCCAAGATCGCTGTTTACGTTCGCTGTCAGCTTTGCACCCAAATTCAAGCTCCACAATAGCCATATTTTCATTGTCAGCGACTCAGACAAAGAGCTGGGTTTCAACTACACCAAACTAGAACGTTTCCATCCGCTCCGGCACTAATGAGCCAGGGATGCTTGTTTGCCCATTTGACCTGCAAGACTCCAAGACCGTCGCTGATATCGTGACCTCGGAGAATTTTTAACGGTACGATCAAAGGGTCGGTCATCAGGTCATTGTAAATCCGTCCATGGAAGATTTGAATCGTCCCATCATCTGAGGAGGACGCGAAAAGAGGATAACTCGGGTGAAAGTGCAAAGACCTTATGGCCCGGTTATGGTACCTGTGGCCAGGCTAAAATCAGTAATTCCGTCAACGTCTGTGAGGGTCGAGTTACCGCAATATTTTGTAGGGCTTATCATTAAGCTCCAGATCGAACCAACAAAGTTTTCTGTCGTAACCGCCTACAATGACATGGTCCCCTGAAGGGTGGATGTCCATAGAAGAAATCCATTTAATTCCTGGCATCAGCGTCTTGATCAACTTTTGCTCAGCAAGGTTATATATTCGCACGTAACGTTGAGTCTACGGGGTGGGAAATGAGGTAATATATTCATGAAAACTCTCCGAATTGCTTACCGCAACGAAGAAATGTGGTTTATTCGGATGGAATAATACGAGCTGCACTGCGCCCTTGATTTTTTTGAACGGAGCCTGGGAATGCCTACGAGACATTTGGTGAATCCAAACACTGCCCTGACTTTCCCTGCTCGCTAATGTAAAGAGAGAAAAAAATCTTCAGACACGTCGCCGCAAACGAGGTCTAGACGTACAGACGGTGGCGAAATAGTCGCCTTTTCTATGCCATGAAATTTGTTTGGTCAAGCCAGATCCGGCGGGCAATAAAATTGTCAGAACAACGCCGTCTTCTCGCCCTGATGAAGATGTCCATTTGACCGGCGATTGGGTAGCCGGAGGAAGCGTTGCAGGAGCAAGGGCAGATTGTGTGGGGCCCAGAATAACAGAAGCTACATTTGGCGGGATAATGAAGTGCAACTTATCCTCCCTGGAAACGGACAGCTCAGTTGTTAATTAAATCGCGAGACATGAAAATTACAACGTACGTGCCAACGGCGAAATAGCTGGCGTCTGTTCGTGGACACCACTCCAATGCTCCGATCTTGCCTTCAAAGTTCCACCTCTTGACCTCACGTCCGACATTTACTTCCCACAGACTTACATTTCCGTTGTCATCGCCACTGACCACCCAAGCACCATCCGAGCTCGAGCACACGCATCGAGCACGCGTGCTTGCGTGTGTGAACTTGAGAGAACAATAGTTTGGGAAGGGTCGCAAGCTGCTGGGACTGGGAAGTTTCGGTATGAGGCTGTTGGGATCTATGTTAAGGCGAGTGCGTTGTATTCGAGGCGCGAGATAGAGATCAAGTTGGCGATTAAAACGCTGCTTTATCAACTGGTCATAGGCGGGAACAAGCCGTAAGGATGGGTATTTTTGAGGAAGATAATCGCGTTGACGGTCTTCTGGGTCGGTGTTCTCCCATTCTTTTCGTTCTGCATCTGTAGGAAGATACTCTTCGGGAGGATTATAAGATTCGGCATGCGTAGGAAGGGCGGGTTTGGGAGCCGGGAGGGGAGGTGGTTGGTTGGTTGGTGGCTCATTCCAGATAGCGTAGAACTGAGGTTTATCCCCAGTAACCTTTGGCTTCGAACCAACAATGCGACCTTGCCGTATAGCACGAACAATTTTCATAATCTGTTGCGTGGTGAGTTGCCAGTGTCACTCGTAAGACGATTCAAATACTTTTTTGTGTTCCCACTTGCTAGGAAGCCAACGACGCTTTGGTTCAGGTGCCGCAGAAAGAGGCATAACCTCCTCTTTACCTTTACCGGTAAACCATTCCACTGTGGGCTCGTATGGATCGTAGTCGGCATCGGGATTCTCGCCAGCCTGGAGCCTGCGGATGATGTCCAGTTCATCCTGAGAGAGAGGCTTGTTCATTTGAGTATTTTTATCCCAACCGGATGTCCTATTCGAGATTGAACGAGACGCGTTCCAGGAGGAAATATGCGACAAACCATGAGGTCGGGTCTTCGACAGTCTCCAGAAACTTGTCCAACTCGTCTCCTTTGGCTGGACGAAGCACACGCTTGCCGTTGATGTCATAGCCAATATGGGGGAGATCGTCGTACCAATGCAATGGAACATTACCAGTACGATTTGGGTCCTAAGTGCGCGTTACGCGTTAATACGCTATCACTATTAGAAAGGATGTACGTACGTCCTCGGTGGATGAATCTGAGTCGTACTCTGGCTCTATCACTGGGTATACACGCTTCGGGTGACCGGTGATGTCAGAGACGATGTTTTTCGACTTTGGGTATACGCGCGTGTCCGACTCTGAGCTGGAGGTCTCCTCCTCCTCCTCTTCTTCTTCCTCTTCGTCTTCCCCGACACTTTCATCGTCCAACCCACTGTCGCTTCCCGTGTCAATCTCCGGAAATGCATCGACTTGGCCATCCGATTCTTCGTGGTTTTCGTCGTCACTGAGCATATCCAAACCGACGGCTTCGGAAAACGCGTTCTTATGGTCCTCATCGTGTTCTGGTTCCTTCCTCTTCCGCTGGCTCGTCTGTGCCATTCTGAATGGTTTGCGAGTGGACTCGGACGGAAAAGTGGGCCTTATGTAAGCGTACCCCTACGTGATCAGCATCTTATACAGGTGTGAAATGTCAGAATGCTAGAGCGTGCTAGATCTTGTACGTCCCAGGTAGTGACAACTTGGAGTAGATAGATGTTATAAAATTGGGGAAGTCAACGGGCTATTGACACTATATTGTCTATACAGTGAGTACTTGAGCAGTAGCCTCCTACACAACTCCTTCAGCATCATCATCGTCAATGCATTGCCAAGTGTACTCTTGTGCGCCTGCGCTCTCGGCGTCGTCGCTGCAGTTTGAATGCGCATGCCCTCGTCATTATTGCGGAGGTGGCGGGCGCCCAGAGAGGTCAGTGGCCGAGTTTGCAATCAGGTAGTACAGTGGGTGGGAGGCGCACATCGAGGCAGCTGGCATGTAATCATGTTTGACGGCTGCACCTCCCATCGCGTCCATTTGCTGCGGTGTTGTGTACATCATTAAGCTGTTGTCCGAGTTGTTTTCGAATCGTGGTGAGCATTGGGGTCGGCCTTGGTACATCTCATCATCATCGTGGTGCCATGTGTGCTATTGCCTGACCACGCTCTCGTCATCAATGAGGCGGTGGTCACACGACTCACACTATCATGCCGCTATCGCAAGCTCACTGGAGATGTGAACGACACGGGTGATTTGCAACTTAGACGTACCAGTGCCCTCGACGTCATGATGTGATGATGGGATACGACTTGTGCCCTTGTTGACATCACAGGCGTGCTTTGCCTGCCGTTGTTGATGATCAATGTGTTCGGTGGCTCCCGGATCTTCCCCTCTCGGCTCGTGACCGGGTCGCGACAGCCTGGGAATAAACCAATCTGCTCATAGCACTCGCGATGGTCAACTACGGTGGAGGTGCGCCCAAGTCGAACTGATCGCCCAGACAAGTGAATGACGTTTGTTCAGACGAGGTTTCAGCCCTCGTGGTCGACGTGGGCTCATCGTCCATTCGGGCGGGTTATGCGGGCGACGATACACCAAAAGCGATCGTATCCTCCTACTACGGGTACAAACCCACCGCGAACGACAGCGACGTTCAAATGGGCGATACGATTGCAGATGGAAACCCAGAGAGCGCGAAACAAAGGAGCGATGCCAAGCTCTATCTCGGCCAGCACGGTCCATCCATATGGAGAGCGAGCATGGAGATTGGTCACCCCTTCCGGGACGGACTCAGTCAGTCGTCGTGCACACGTCGTATACATGGATACTAAAATTCGATCACGATCCAGTATCTGACTTCAACCCGATCCCCGCGCTTATATCGCACGCGTTGGTGGACGTGATGCGTACAAATCCATCTGAACATCCCATTCTCGTCACCGAGCCTGCATGGAACACGCCTGCTGATCGGGAACGGATGGCCGAGGTCATGTTTGAAGAATTCCAAGTCCCCGCTTTCTATATCGCAAACACAGGTGTACTGAACGCGTAAGACATTCACCTTGAACCTCGCCTCCGCATTAAACTCCTTCAGGTTTGCTGCAGGAAAGGGATCCGCCTTGGTCGTCGATGTTGGGCATTCGATGGCAAGCATCACCCCCGTCGTCGACGGGTTCGTTCTTAGAAAAGGTATGAATTTTCCAGATTTAGGTGATCCGCAACGTTGACGGGTTCAGGTCTTGTTTATTCTGCACTTCCAAAACTCGTGCATGCGCATGCAAAGCATATTCTCACTAGTCCAACACCGCATCGAAGGGGCATCGAGTTGTACCCTCATCAGCTCATTGCTACGAAAATTGTACGAAAACACGCCTTTCCTTGTCTTTTTTGTGTTAAATCATGTTATAGCCCGTAGAACCAGGGGCTCCTGCGCAGTTTACGCTGCGTGATGACAGACTTGCTGCGACCACAGAAAGCTGGAGGTCGTGGTATGAGAGCCGTGAAGTTGACGAATGGATTCAAAGTGTAGCTGGGGTTTTTGACCAAGGATGGAACGAGCAGTGAGTGGGAACTCTCATCGTCATCGATCGCATTCTCAATCCATTTGCATCAGCGCTGCCTCGACTCGCCCGCCGCGACAATACGAGTTTCCGACAGGATACAACACATACTTTGGTGCAGAACGATTCCAAGTAGGAGAAGAGTTCTTCTTCCATTCTCCACAGCTCGTGGTAAGCCATGATCATGGAGCGATCGTTGGGGCACGATATGCTGAGTCGACACAGGCTCAGAATGCAAACCTACCTAAAAACATACCAGCGCTACTTTCAGAATCTTTGCGTGCTTGCGACCCCGATTTGCGCCAGGTGCTCATGGGAAATGTCGTTCTCACCGGCGGGGGAAGCTTGTTTGCCGGTTTCGCAGACCGACTCGAGGCGGAATTATCTCGTAATTTTCCCCACGTCAGTACGATTTATCATATGAGCGGCGCAGCAACTGATTTTGGTATTCGATAGGTAAAAATACATGCGCCGGGAAATCCCATCGAAAGACGATATGGAGGATGGCTGGGAGGGAGTATTTTGGCTAGCTTGGGTACATTCCATCAACTGTGGATAAGCAGAGAAGAATGGCAGGTACGTTTGTCGATTATCTGATAGGGTTGTCCGTCTCACCCGGTTGCCCTAGGAACATGGCAAGGCTATTGTCGGGCAACGGTGTAAATAGCGTGGGATCCGTGCGACACGTTGCATCCCACTTACCCAAACGAACAATGGTTTACGGAGACGTGTGATAACTCTTGTTTTCTTGCGCCGCATTTATGCCGCAAGTCGTCAACGTGTCGATACCGATTACGCGAAATGATGCGATTGGTTGAATACATACATAACATTGCGGAGCCGCCGGTTGTAAGACTACGGAAGGTCAACTTCCGCAGCTCCCCCATCGGAGCCAAGCGGAAATAAAATAACCACAAAAGAAAAGAAGACGCAGGTGCAATTGTACGAGAAAGACAGATAACGTGATGGCAAGCACAACGCCGGCGACTACTTAAAACAACAATTTGAGTGAACTGGAAACATAAACGAATTGACGGGCCATAATTGCAAGGGAGGGAGTTTGGGTGCTAGCACCACGTTCTGAGTCCATATCACCGACTGGCGCCCTGCAGGGTCAGAGTAGTATAACAGTCCTGAGCGCAAATGCTGTACAAGCGGAAAAGGAGTGGAAGAAATTGACTCGAAGAACACGGATCGGTCGCCCACGTTGTCATCTACGGCCTCAGTAGATTTCAATCGACTCTCGACGCTCGCGTGCGTCCATAAGAACACCCAATCCACCAATAGCCTTGCGCCTGATCCTGGTTGCAAAATTCTTTGGTCCAAGTTCGTCAGCGCCTGATGGTGGACCCCGAGGATGTCTGAGAGGCTGACTAACGAGCCTTACTGGGAGAGAAACCGCAGGAGTCTGAACAATGTGTGGAATGGGACGACCCATACCGAGACCATCGTACAGCTTCTTGGCCGCCTCCTCTCGCGGAGAGAGGGGGCTGGCCTCGAGTGAAATCAAAGACTGGGGTGTAGCCGGATTTGACTGGGAGGTGGAACTCGCAGAGGACATGGCGTCTTCATGTTCGCTGCCCGAATCGATAGCAACGATGGGAATATTGGACGCGGCCATAGAGGTGAAACTGAGTGGGCGAGGACGAAGTTTGTAAGCGGGCGTCAAAGGAGGAGAGAGACGTTCCCCAGGAGGAGGGGTAATTTTGACGCAGGGAGATGCGGTGGATGTGGTACGCAGACCATTAAGCATAGAATGAGAGGCACTTCCTCGCCTCCAAGAAGTGGCAACGTCAGACCTGGACGGAGCGTTATCTTTGAGAGTGTGATATGGTGGGGAACCACCGCGGGCTAGACCCGGGCCAACTACGGCGGTTTGTTTGGGGGGAGAGGAGCTCTGGGGAGCAGCATCAGGAAATGATGGGAAAGCGATGGTGCTGGAGGGTAAACGGGCACCAAAGCGGCCACCGAGGGCAGCTGTCATGGGAACATGATCATTCAACTGAGGTGCAGAGCTGACACCAAGCTGAGCCTTGAGGAGTTCAGCTTGGTTGGGACGACGGCTCGGCTGGGTATTTGAGTGAAGGTCGAAGGTGTTGGTAGGACCGGCCGATGCGGGTGCGAAACCAATAGGGGAGCGCCTGGCCTGCTGACGGAGAGCCTCTGCGATGACGGCAGCCTGCACTTGCTGGTTGCGCTGAACCTGGGCATTCTGGAGGAGGGTCAACAATAAGAGAGGGGATGGAAGAGGGAGGGCGAACCTGGAGACGCAAAATCTCGAGTTGCATCAACTGCATCTGCTGATATGCGTTCAACTGAGCATCAGTAGGGGCAAGCTGCTGCTGGGGCGTGTGGAGATGGGCAGGACTGAACGGGACGCTGTTGGGGTTCAAGGGCTTGTGGGACGGGAATTGCTGATGAACGAAAGGGGGGTCGACGGGAGAGAAGGGGCGATTGTTGATGTACATGTTGTTAGAGAGGAGGTCGGAGAGACAATCCAGGTCGTCCTCCTCTTGGAGGAGGGGAGTGAAGCGGGGGATATTAAAGGGGGAGGGAGGGGCGGGAGAAAGAGGCGCGGACATGGAGGCGGAACGAACGCCGCCTGTGCGGAGACCGTTGAGGAGAGAGGCGCGATTGGTAGTTGCCATCGAGAAAAGGAATTAAAGGACTGGTACAGCTAAGAGTCCGGAGAAATAGTAGTAGTAGAAAATGAAAAAGAAGGGAGAACAGAAGAAAAGAAGAAGAAAGTGTGGACGAGGGATGATGGGCGGACGAGATCAAGCACGCCAGAGAACAAAAACGGGTCCCTGATTACAAATACTTTTTCGCACTCGCCCGCACTCGTCCGTCAAACACACCGCTCCGCACCGTCGTATGCGCCGTCTGGAACGGGTTCAGCATCGCCTGCGCCTCGTCAGCAACGCCAAGGACCGCCACCATCGCCCACCTTCACATACACCTCCCACACCTCCTGGAAGAACCCCCGGATCCCCTCCTCGTTCCTGCTCTCGTGCAGCAGCACGAACTTCGTGTCTGCGTCAACATCAAGTCCGTCAGTGCTCACACCCGCCCTGCATACACTCACTCCCCGACGTGATGAACGCAGACACCGTCCACTCGTTGAACCTGTCGACCGACCTGAGATACCTGTGGACAGCCCTCAGCACTCCCATGCAACCATCAGTATCAGCTTACATCGCATTCTCCTTTCGCATCACATCTTCGATCACGTCCAGACTCGCGTTAGCGATCATCTGGATCACATGTCGGTCCTGGCCTCCGCCCATCTTAGCCCCGCCGCCCTGCACATGGTGCGACTGCGTGGCGCTCGACGCACCCGACAGTGCCGTCAGTGTGCCCGCGAACGCAGACGTAGACCAGCTCGGTAGATTCGACGACAGGGGGTAGCTTGTCGTCTGCGCGGGCTTGCTAGAGTAGTGCGTAAGACTGTAGATGGGCGTGTCCGACGGCGACAATATAAACAGATGATGTGACATGACTGTACGGTGTGAACCTCTCCTTCATGTTCCGCCAAACCCTTCTGCGCTCCCTCCGATTCCCGCCAGCCCGCCCCTTTTTCCACTCGTCCCTTCTCAGTGCAACCCACCGCGATGTTGCCCGTTCACGCGCCTCGTCGTGGCGTCGTCCACCCCGCCCCGGCTGGCTCGACTCCCTAGACAGCAAGGTCATCTTCTACGCCATCATCGCAGCCAACGCCGGTGTCTACCTCACCTGGACGCTTGCAACACAGACATACGTTCGTACCCCGCTCTCCTTCCGTTGCACTCACCAACGCGCGTACAGAACACGACCCGCGATAGCACCTTGCTCAGATTCATGATGGACAACTTTCGCGTCGACATGCGCAACGTGTCCTCTGGCCGCATGTACGTGACTGGCCGTCTCCGCCCTACTTGCTGCCAACGCGCCCTTTAGATGGACCCTGATCACGTCCTGTTTCTCTCACATGGATACCTCCCATGCATTGTTCAACGGCCTGACCTTTTACTTCATGGCTCCGCCAGTCATGCAACTCCTTGGTAACACGCATTTCTTGGCGCTCTATTTCTTGGGTATGTTGGTCCAGCTCCGCCTTGCGCTCGTCCTGATCATGCCCAGGTGGCATATCCTCCAGTCTCGCCAGTCTTGCTTGGAGTCGCTTCTACAGGCGCGAAAATGTCTCTTCTCTGGGTGCTAGCGGTAAGAGAAAAAAAAAAGATCTCTCTGACGTGCCTCATCTTTGCCTCTGCAGGCGCCATCATGGCGACGCTCGCCTTATATTCGTGTGCTTTTCCTCGCAACACATTCCTCATATTCTTTGTCATCCCCTGTCCCGCCTGGGTGTTTCTTCCTGGCGTTCTCATCTATGACGGATGGCGCAGCTTCTCAGACCAGGTGTGCCTAATCGACCATTCTTCGTGGACTATCAAGCACTCACACATGATTGAATAGCGCACAAAAACTGATACTCCTGGACACGTTGGAGGGCTCCTTTCTGGCGTTGGCTACTTCCTGTGGAGAGTCGCTCTTCGACGATAACCACAGTATCCAAGTGGTTAAAAAATTAATGTAGACATGCGGGATTTAGATAACGAAATCAATGAGGTATAGTATCAAATGAATGCAAAACGTGCATGAACAAAGCGAGCGTGATATGTGCAGACAAAACCAGGACAAGAAGTGATAATATAAACAAAAGGAACGTAGAGTGGTATTGGCAAGTAAATCGAAATTTCAAGCTAAAGGAACGAACAGGTATTAATCACCACCTTATTTTCCTTTCTGAGGCGTATTCATGATCTTGTCGAGTCGTCCCATTTGAGACTCGAGCCTTGTCATTCCTATCGTCTCCGCAGAACCCGATGACAAGTCGAGCTCGCGAGCGCCATGCTTTTCGAAGTAGTATGTGAGCAGGTTCTTCTTGTTGTCGTCCAGTCCATCCAGGAGCGCAAACAGGTGTGCTTCGTCACGCAGTACCAGCTGGGAAGCAATGATCGCAGCATACGCTGCTTCGCGAATCACGAGCGTCGTGGTATCATTCAGCGCCTAGATGACAATGACGTTGACACCAAACGCGCGAACTAATGTCACTTACTGCAATCAACGTTTGCTTCAAACGGGGTAGCTCTTCCTCGAGGACTTCGGGAGGAAGCCTGATAATGAACTTGCCAAGTGCAATCAATCCGAATGCATGTGATCCTGCTTTGGCACCCACGTCCGATGTAGGATCAGCGAGGAAACTACGTAGACAGCTGTGCATCGTCGTCAACCCGTACACGGGCTCTATGCGTGAACATAGTGCATCCCGAATGGTTTTGGTTGCTTCCAGAACCTAGCACACGTCAGAAATTATAAATATCAAAGAGAAAAGACCTACTTCGATTGCATTACTGTAACGCACCCTAAACAACACAGAAAAAAGTTCTGCTTCTCTGCCTTCAAGGAAAGCGGCCTGATTTCCTAGGATTTCCCATACGACAATCAAGGCATACTCTAGTTGTTCGACATCCTATCGAATATAACATTATAACATTCTACCGTGGAGGTAAAATCAAACGTACCTTGGTCGGGTCAAGGAACTTGAGCAGCCCATCGAATAACCGATCAAAACTCTTTCCTTTGGTCCACACGTCCGGAAGAACAGGCGGAAGTGTGTGCGTGATCGGCATGAACGGTGACAGACTTGAAGGGAGTCCAAGGCGAGGACTCAGTGGAGAAGCAGCACCAGCAGAGATAGGACTGCTCGAGCAGAGCAATGCTAACTTCTGCAGTACGCGAGTGTCTGTATTACCATCTTCGAGTGCCGTCAAGAGTTCATGAAGCTCTTCTGACCGATCTGCGGAATCTGTATCCTTTTGCTGTCCAATCACTAAGGAAAGAAATCAGAATGTCAAAGATACAACACGTCGGTGGATAGTCACCAGAAGCTCGCTTAGACCACCACCCGTTCTCATGGCTCTGGTCCTGCAAGGGTTTAATTAACGGTTCAGAGGGTTTCCTGCCATTGATCGGACTGTTTTTAAACAGCGCTGCCTGTCGAAAGATGGCAGCGTTGCGGGTATCAGGCGTCACAGGCGGAACGAGGCTTTTCTTGAATTTTGGAATGGGAGGTATCTTGGGCGGCTTCGGGGTCACGGTGCTGTTTCCTAGTAGCAACGACGTGGGGATCGCTGAGTGAGCATTGTCCTCTACTTCAGGGTCTGTCAACTCTAGTAGACGTTCTGCAGCGCTTTGCGCCTGCTCGGCACGCGCCCGAAGTGCATCTTCGACGGGTATCGGATCGGAGGGCTTCCCCGGGGAATTAGAAAGGGCATTCGATGAGGTATTGGGTGTCGAACCACTGGACGATGGCGGCTGTGATGTATGACTTGACGTAGGAGGATACAATTTGTATGGTGTAGAAAAGGACACCATGTTCGCGGATTCGTCCATGTCGGAATCGCTGTCATCTGGAACCGGAATAGTGGTAGCTAAGAGGAAGGACTCTTGATCATCGAAGTCTGGCATTATAATGGACTGTCTGACAGGCATGGTTTCAGAGAAGAGAGGTGCATGACGGACGTGAGAGGGATCGCTATTCGATGTCACTAGGACTGGTTGTGGAGACTTTTGGACCGAAGTTCGAGCAGGGGGTGCAAGAGGTGAGAAAGTTCGGTGTCCCATAGCATCTACAGTAGCCGTGGAGATCGAATCAGAGGGCGAGCGCGTGTGAGAAGTGGAAACCACCGAGGCGCTGACAGAACGTGGCATGACAGCGTTGGAGGAAAGAATCCGAGACCTGGGCAGCATTGGAGACAAAGATGAACGAGAGGACCGGACCACGGGTGTCGGAGAACTCCTGTCATGAACAGACCTTCCAGACGGACTACTAGGAGAACTAGTACTCCTTGAAGGCGGTGATGATGCTCCTGCAGCGCGTGACGTTGACGTGGCCTGATGTCTAAGAGTTGGAGGTGCGTGCGCAATCGCTTTGGCCTTTGCACGACTCGCTGCGATCGCTGCTGCAATGCTGCTCTTCTTCAAGTTCGGTGTGGTAGGTGGAAGATCGGAAATGGTATTCGGATCCGGGCACGCCTTTTCCAATTGCTTTCGCGCAGTTGCATCCAGAGCCTCGATTATCACACTTGCCTTGTCATGCCATACACTATCGAAAACCCAGAATGTCTCACGTGCGCTCTCTCGAACAGCGGGATTAGGGTCTCTGAGTGCCTTCTGTACGGATTTCTCCAGCAATTCCAATCCGCCGGCAGATTCAATGTGTGACTTTGACCGATGGCCATGTACCTCTATGTATGTCTTGATGTGACCAACCACATAAGTCCGTGATTGCACAGTCTTCTCTTGTAGAGTATTCCAAAGGAGGGATAAGAGAGTGCGAGGGTGAGCGGAGACACGCTGAATGACGCAAGACAGAGTTTGCTGCGACTGCTGTGCTGTGATCTTCTTCGTGAATCCAGCCATGCGCAATAGGTTTGAGAAAATCATTTCGCAAAACGGGTCCATGTTGGTTCCAAGAGCAGTGGCGAGCTCCACATACATAAAGCATGTGTTCGAAGAAACCGTGGTTCTCAGACTTGTAAGCTAAGCAAATGACAGTGAGTGAGGACGTAATCGCGTAAGACAAGAACATACAGTTTTTAGCGATGCTTGAATGAATCCGTCCTTGAGGCACTGCAAGAAGACGTCAGGGTATCTTGTATGGATATCTCCCTTGAGCATCCCTCGCACACGCTGTATGCCCTTTTCTCGTGCAGCCCAGTTGTGCTCAGTCTCCCTCCCCTAGTCAACGAAACACAATTAGAATAGCGATTCAAAAATCGCTACAAACGCACCTCAAACGCCTTTGTCATGGTTAAAAACTCGTTCTCTAGGTCTCGAGTTGACGCGATCTAAAACCTAGTCAATAGAAAGCAACTGACCATCATCAGGTGGCTCACAAAGGCGGGCTCAACAATGCTGGCAGTCTCACTCGAAGGTTGCGGCAAGGGAGGAGAAACCACCGTTGCCGCCCTACTAGCTGGTCTTGGTAGTTCTTTAACGTGTCCTTGACTTGCTGCACGAACCACGGGCGTAGCAACTGGCGGTCCGGTTGAGGAAGCTCCGACGGTAGGACGTCTATTTTGCAACATCATGCTAGGAGGAATGTAGTCTTTCTTTGGGCCAACGTCTCCGTTTTCTGAACCTTCGCTCATCGGTGTGCTCGCTCCTGTGCTCCGGCTGCTGTGCATGAGCTTGCTCAAGACATTATCGACAATAGTCTTTCTGACGCCCTTTTTCGTCATCTCCTTTTTCAGGTCGGCGCGTGCGGCATCCGTGACACCGGGTCCCGTAAAAAGTTCGATGATTGAGGGTGTTGCACATGCACGAACGTTACCATCGGTGTCTTCCAATGCGTCCACCAAAAGGGAAAGGTATGGGCGAATAGGGAATGTATGATGAGCTCGACGGATGTTTACTAGTACCAGGATTGACTAACGGAGATGCATGAATAGACTTTTGCAGTCGAATGAACATGATCCTCACCTGCTCCCGGACTCTCCATACCTTACTGGACAACCCACTATCTCTCAAGAAGCGCTCAAAAATGACAATGGGTGGTTCGGAGCCCTTGCTATTAGCAAGCTTGGACGAGGATGGGGAAGAACGGTAAGCGAATCCACCAATGATGACTAGCGTTTCACGCGCTTTCTCGCGAGCTTTCTCGCGGGCATCCCCGAGCCTTTCGAAGACACCGGGAGATGATAGGAAGGAGGTTATGACATGCCGGAGGACAGAAACGTCATAGCTAGATCCGGTTGATGAAGAGGTGGAAGAAGAAGAGGAAAACGGACGGGTGTTAATGTTGGGTGTGCCATTGTGACGGTGTACTATGAGAGGGAGAAACGGAGGGATGGCCGAAAGAGTAGCGGTCGTAAGGTGTTGGTTTGCAATACGAAGACACGCTTTGAGAACGGCGATGAGTGGTTCCGGGTCCGCGATCTACGGTAGGCAGGCATGCCACGACTTAGCGAAGGAAAAAGTACGTTCAGAGTGCCGCGCACCTCTATGCCAGTCTCAAATTCAGCTTGAAGTTTTGTGACAGCGTCGATTTTGAGTTCAACATCTAGAGCGAGCGGGCGCGTGAATGAGGGCTCGGAACCAGCAAATGGGGCCGAACCGTTGTTTTTGCACTGGTTTACGAGTTTGTCGAGACGATCGCTGCTCATGATAGAGAAAGGAGAACGAACAGGGATTGGGGCCAGAAAGAGCAACGAGCTGGTCACTGGCCACTTATCATGTGGCGGAGAACAAGGGCGCGCCGGTTAAAGGTTTGTTGAAACAGTCAACTCATTACATGAAGCTATCTACACATTTCGTTCACGACCGTCTATCAGAATGCCCCAGCGACTTGCCGGGTTGGATGTGGTCGCGGATGCGCTGCTTCTGTGCATGCGTGAACAACACGACACGATGCTCGCCGCCGCCGCGCTCACCAGGTCTTTGAGCTCTGGGAATCCGCCATTGAGCTTGCGGTCCCACATCAAGACGGGAGCGCCATCTCCCGTTTCCAACCAGACGCGGAATCGACCAGCGGTGTCGTCGGAATTCAGCGGCACGACCGAGACCGCCTTGAGGGTTGGAGATGGAAATGTCAGAAACAACTCGGTCGACATCCATGTAGCCCGGTGGAGCCTGTCAAGAGGCCTTTCAGGGGATTCCTCGCGTGCCAGCAGGGATCATACCAGCGACACTGAGAGCTCGTTAGCAAGGCAAGCGTCCAAGTGAACTAGGACAGACCCTGTCGCAAAACTCGATCACGATCCGGGGGTATGGGAGAGGGCTCGGGGGCACAAAGGCAGTGGGATCCTCGCTGGGCTCGAGGGTGGCCATGGTCGTAGATGCACACGTGATGTTATCGGACGCGACTCTCCTTCAGACGACATGGACGCGCCGGTAGATGATCTAGTCATATGGACCGTCCATGGTAAGCCCAGTCTATCCAGATCATACACATCATTCACTCTTCCTAGTCGAGGTGCGCATTGCTTCCAAGGCGCGTAGGAGGGCAGACATCGTCCAAGAGCTCGTCCGAGACTATATCACGACCTCTTTCGAGCGTCTCTCCCTCCCGTCCGTCCTGACTGGCTGGGACATCGATCCAACCTTGGCGTCCTCCGTAGAGCACATCGCGGTCTCGGAGTCATCCTGCCCCTTGGACTCTCTCTCCCTAAATGAAATTTCTCTTCAGATACACACGTACCAACCATCCGAGAAAGATACCATAGAAGAGTACGCCAACGGCTCCGGAGACGGAGGCGAAGATGTCCTCGCGGCGAGCGTCTGCGAATTACCCTCCAAATCATGGGAGGGGCTATGGGAAGGGTTGATATATGCAGACAACATAAAATTGAAGCTTCTCGATTATATCTACGCGACCTTCATTCTCAGCGATGCCAACGTGGATTGTACGCATATGGCCTTGACCGGGAACTCTTACTCACCTTCATCCAGTTAACCTTGTTTCCTGGAATAGAGTCGTGTTGCTCCATGGACCACCCGGCACTGGAA
>JBBPMJ010000045.1:0-115569 GCA_038090255.1 Austroboletus niveus | reverse complement strand
GGGACGCAGAGAGGGGACGCAGAGAGGGGACGCAGGAGGGGACGCAGAGAGGGGACGCAGGAGGGGACGCAGAGAGGGGACGCAGAGAGGGGATGCAAGAGGGGATGCAGAGCAGGGACGCAGAGCAGGGACGCAGAGCAGGAAAAAGACACACCTCACTATAAGTACATATATATATATTAATGTCATACGCACGCGAAAAGGCCGACTGGAGGTAAAAACATATACATGCCGGGAACGCAGAGATGCGGAGGACGCGAGGACGCGGGGACGGCAGGGCGCAGGGACGATCGCTTCCTTCGGGGACTCGGGGACTCGGGGACTCAGGGACTCAGGGACTCAGGGACTCGGGAACTCGGGGACAGCAGACTCTCCGGGGACTCCCCAGGGGACGGAGGGGACAGAGGGGATGGAGGGGACAGAGGGGATGCGGGGACGGCGGGGGTGCAGAGGGTGCGGTGGGTGCGGAGGGTGCGGGGACATTTTCGGGGGCGGAGATGGCCAATCCTATAGATAGATAGTTGATGGACACGGAGATCAACAACATCAGTTCCGATAAAACCCAAATGAAGGCACGCCATTTGATGTTACTGTTATCAACGCCGCCTGGAAAGTCGACCTCCCAAACGGTCAGCTGAGAAACGACGTAATTGGCCGTGGCCTTTAAGAAATACGAAAATGTCCTCAGAGACTTTCCGTTAAAGAAACGCTCAACAGGCTCACCTGAGAAAGACTTGAAGTACCGATCATCCATGACGCGCAAGCCCACCAGGCTACAAGAAAGCCGAAAAATCTAGCGTATTTCGGCACAGCGCTCTCAGCTGCCCAAATATAAATGGAACCACTTAGTGGCAACGCCGAGCAGATTTCCGCGAGAACCGCGGCGTTCATCATCATGAAAGCGAACGAAACCAAATAGGTCGACCTACAGAACCTCAGGATAAGCTCTTCGGACACATTTTAGAGCCCGTACCATATCGCGGCGGGACCTCCCGCCTGCAGTCCGATGAAGAAGTACGAGCTAAACAAAGGAAACGTTATCACGAGAAATCTTGACGATTTGAGCTGTTCATACCGAATGTAACCTATAAAGTTTAGGGATACGAATCCAGTAGCAAAACTTTCAATGAGCTGCCAGCTACGATGAAGTTGCTAGAGTAGTGGACACCGTGAAGATAATCGATAAGAGCAACCGGTAGACAGACGCACTTGCTTGTACCCAAGTTTTCTCTGAAACGAACGAGAATATCAGCGATTTGTGCGTAGAAGCAATAACAAAAAGGATAGGAAGACATGCAGATCGCGCGGGACAATCTCAGATGTCCCATCCTCGGAACACGCGGGGGCACTGGAGGCAGGTCCTCAGAGTGAAATTGCGCATGCTCACGAGTCACAGCCCATCCGACTACTGCTAAGCACCTCACAACGTCGTCTAGTTTCAAGTAAACGGGACTCACCAATTGTAATACATCTGTATCTTCAGTCGCCTCCGCTTTTGAACCGTTTCGGGGGACAGCCTCGTCCTCTTTGCCAGAAGGGAAAGACATTGAAGGGCAAGAGTAGTTGGGCGGGTGTAAAACCGATATACATACGCATAACGAACTTCTGTTTCTTATCGCGAGTGCAACACTGCTGTTTCAGGTTCCAATTTAAAAGTAGATGTGCCAAGTGCCTACATTGGCCGGAGCTTCAATATGGAACCTTTTCAGAACGAATGGTGCGCTGGACGAATCAGCAGAGAAGACAAACACCGCACAATATGACGCTTAGACCTTTTAGCACGAAATGCCAGATCCGAGGTCGGCAGACTTAGTAAAAACATTTGACTTTCCGAGGTCTACAATTGCCTTTTTCAGTCATCGAAACGCTGGTCACGATCAAATATCAGCTCATGGTCAGACGAACTTCCCCGGTCATCGTCCTCACCGGCACACCAGGCACGGGTAAAACTACCCATGCGCAGCTGCTCGTCCAAGATTCTCCGGTCGCGCTGAAACACATCAACGTCGGCGAGCTCGTCAAGGCGGAAGGCCTCCATCAGGGTTTCGACGAGGAGTGGGGGTCTTTTACCGTCGACGAGGACAAGGTGTGTGTATGAATCCCTCGCTCTTTTACCGTCGTGAATACAAACGTTCTGATCGTCCCACAGCTCCTCGACCATCTCGAACCGCTTGCATCGGCCGGCGGAATCGTCCTCGACTGGCACACGTGTGACCTCTTTCCCGAGCGCTGGGCAGACTTGGTCGTCGTCCTTCGATGTCACCACACCTTGCTCTGGGACAGACTGGAAAAACGGTACGCCCAGCCTTCCGAGTCTCTCTGTATGTGCCTCTAGTGGCTTCGTCTCCCTCACGCTTTTCTCCTGCTCTTTCAGAGGTTACCCATTCAAAAAGATCCAAGAAAATAATGAAGCCGAGATCATGAACGTCGTCTCCGACGAAGCTAAAGAATCCTACCAGCCCTCGATCGTCGTCGAACTCGAGAGCAACACGATGATGGACTTGCAAGAAAATGTTTCCCGGATCGTGACATGGATCGATCAGTGGATAAAAGATAACGATAACGACAAGGACGAGGACGAGGATGGCGACAACGACGGTGGATCGTAGAGAGAATCCATAGAGATCCACGCGTGTACGTTTCTTCCAAATATGGGGGGTCAAACGCTTTGACCCTCCTATGCGCGCTATCTACACTAGGATACATTCGTCCTCGGCTATGCGATGTGCTCGACCCCAACGGTGCTCAATGTGGCTTGCACGCCCGCCTCTGTTGTCCGCCTATGTTCTGTCGACAGATATCGACAGCAACTCGTCGTCTGCGTGTCGTACAGCGACAAGAAAGAACCAGAGCACGCACTACGTCAGCATCATTTGTAGGATCTCAAGACCAGAAAAAAAATAACGCAGAAACACTCGCCTGTGCCTGTACGAGATGATGTAATCCTTCCGACGGCGACTCTCCCGTCGGCATGGGCATGTCAACGACTAGGACGATTCCAGGGCCTAGACTTGACCCAGGCGCTGGCGACTCGGTATTCCGCCAGAGCGTGACGGACTCACGCGTGGGTCGACGCTCCAGCTTTTCAATCACCTCCCGCGCGTTCAAGTTGGCCAACACGGTGTTGCAATAGAGCGGGCATAGCGGGAATGAGAGTGCCACATAAAGGAGCGTGTTAGGAAATCCAAGTATCTGTGTGAGAATAAACACAATTTTCCTAATATGCCCATTTTCGTGTTCGATGGACGAAACCGCAAAAAGTTACGTACAGTAATCACGGTACAGATTGCGTACAATGCTGTCCACACGCCGGTGCCCAGGCAGAGTATAAGGAGCTTTTGGATGACGGTGCGCATTCTAGAGAAAAGTATTGAGTCATCAGTGTCGTTTTTTGTTTAACGGAACGAAAAGAATGCTTACTTGTATTGTGCATCTTCTTTGCTTCTCATCAACAGATAGATCAAACCGGCCGTGATGGAAATGTCAACTGAGGCAGCCGTAATTTGAAGGATAATAAACATGCTCTGTCGTATCAAAGCAAACGTCAGCAAAACCCTGAAAAGCGTGTGCAAAATGTTGCAGACACGTCACCAAAGGTGCAGGAGACACGAGCGAATGCCAGGTCGGTGTGATGGTCCTACACGCCACTCGTCTTAGCATTACGGTAGGCTCGACCATTTGAGAAAGCTTTACCCAAATGTGGTGAACGCTTTTCGTTCCCAATTTCCGTCTTTGAGTGACCGTGCGTAGTTATAAAGATGACGAGACATACCTACGACTCCGGCTTTCCATCGAAAAAAAAACGCCGATCAGCAGAGAACAAACACCCGCGAACGGAAGCTACTCACCCAATTCAAGCATAGCAGCAGGTACCTATCGAACGTACGTTATTGGTACGGCATGTCGCACATGAGATAACATTAGGCTCACGCACCCATAATCCCAAAAGCAGTCGTCTCTTCTCGCTAACTGTACAAAAAAAATGACAATATAACGATTTCCACGACTAATAACTCACATTTGGCGATACGGTTCACGAAAAATAGTTGTGATGGAAGTGCAACCAAGGTCTTCAGGGTGTTCAGATCGGTCCAGCCGGTGAGAATGACGCGACTTACTGTCAATAATACTTGCCACTACTTGCGAGACATGATAAGGTCTGAATCCCAAACCCGTCGTGATCGACTCACCAAGTATTCCCTGAAAGAGAGCGAAAAAGTAGACGCTTATTTTCCTTCGCTAGGCATGAAAGACGGTCGGTGACACGTACACCTTCACTTGATGAACCTGGTCGTAATTGCAAAAGTTGACGACCAATTCGCCGTACACTTTACGAATATCAGTCGTCTACCAACTCGATGCGCCATGATTTATAGTCGTACCTCCAACAATGAGAAGAAGTTGGTGTGTAGAGTCAGCCAGCCTGTCCACAGGTGAAGAAGTTGTCTTGCAAACAGACGAGATCCTACCACAGCCATGTAACCTATGTCGAGCTCAAATGAGCACTTAACACGGCAAGGTCTCTAACACTCACCAATGCTCTTAGAGGCAGGGAATCATCAGGGAAACTAGAAATCACGGGTTAATGCATATCCATCATCAATTTATGTGAAGAATACAAACTGGATAAAATAAAAGAGTCTTAAGGATAGATCAGTATGCAGGAGTTCGACAAGCAAGATATAAACGTGCGTCTGTACACAAGTGATACCATAGAGCCCAACAGAAAATAAAACGGCAATGAGTTGCGATCCCTCGTCTGGTCGAAAGTGAGGGATTGGTGATACGACCATGAGAGAGATTCACGTCAGGAGGACAAAGATAGATGGAGAAAAGAGGGGGGGAAGTCGTGGATGGATGTACTCACCTTGGCCACAGCTTTTGACTCGTGAGATTCAGGATTCCGAGGCACTTTCCGAGCGAGATCGGCAGCTGATACTCAGGGTATCATAAGGCGTGAGGTAATGGTGCGTAAATGCCAGTACATACACTTTTATCAGCTAATACTAATGGAGCGTCGGGTGCACTTTTATTGAGGGAATCATTTCAATCCAGGGGCTGTACCTGGTAATATTGGTTCTATGTGGGCCGCCGGGGAAGACCACGGAGGAGATAGCAGACACAGAGTGGTGTTCGACTGATAACTGATATAGGGGTCTAACCTGCGAAACTAGTGCGTAAGTGCGCATGCAGGCATACACCAGCGGACGACATTTTCGGATTGTCATCGACAGATCTATAGTGCTTCTCGTGACGGACGTGGAGCCTCAGGCAGTTGCATAATGATTTGAGTTTACTCGCGTCTCTCGTATATCTAGAAGTCCGGGGTTGAATCGAATTACCAGTTGGGTTGCTAGAGGCACTACAGTTAAAAGGCCTGATGTATAACTACTGCCAGTGTACGTATGCTATGCTTTACCAAGAGTTGTACACTGTTTGCCAACAATTGAAGCTTCGCTGCGACAACACGAGTGGAGACCCTGGAAGCCCTGGGAGTGCTGCGGTGAGGACGAGAAGCAGGACACGTTTCGCCCACATTTTCAGATACGAGCGCGACCCTGATGCAGTATTAGTCCTCGAAAAGGACATATAAGCACTCCCCTCTTTCCACGGATTTCCACGGCGGGCCCGCGTTGTCTTTTTTTCAGCTTCTTCGTGCCCGATCTCAGATAAATTGCGCCGTTGTCCCGCCCAACCTCTAAATTCACTAAAGAGGAAGATTTCTTCAAGTTACGGCGGCGTTATCTGTCGCTGGGTCTGTACTCATCCGTCGTGGGCTCGCGACCGGATCTTTCATCGTTGCCGCTATCCCGTACTACCGTGAGAGCCATCTTCAGACCTCTGGCAGGTTCACTTCTTAATTTCACTTGGTGACCCGCCGACATCGACTCTGGCGGCCAGATGGCCGTCCCATACTATTATTTTTTCACTAGAAAATGAGATGCAAAGTTCCACTGAATCATGGGATGCGCCGTATACCTGACTCGGAGCCCCGCGATCTCGTCACTCTCCATCTATGTGACCGGAATTCCGTCTCACACGCTGGTCTGTCCCTGCCGCCACTCGTGATTTCCTTGTCCTCGTTCATGACTTGGGCGAACGTGTCTGCCGTGTCTCACCGCCACATCACTCGTGTGTGTTCGCTTCAACGTCCACATACATACATATGGTTTCTTGTTACGAGTGGCGCTGTGGACACGTACGTATGTAATGAAAGGTGCCGGATCTAATTGCTCGCCTGGGCCGCCGGAATCCCATGGGTTGGTGAGGACTCGGAGCGCAAAAGATCAACATACGCCTCATCACCACCAAATGGAGCTGAGCTCGTCACATCTATTTTTTCCGCGCTGATCAAGGCGTCGAGGCGTCGTCTTCTTGTACCTTTGAGAGAGAATCCACCGACGTGAGTGCAATACATATGTCCAGAGTCCAGACACTGATGCAAAAATAAATCGAAGGGACGTTCATATATTCGATCACAGAGAGACGAACAACGCTATCCGTACTTCTTTTTTATGACAAGAGGATGTCCACGAAATTCTCAAGAGCAACCATAAATCGGAGACGAGCCGAATTCGCCCGACCAACAGCCGCTGATATGGCAACCTTTGCACAAAAAAGTAGCCCCAAATTATATTGGATCTTTTTGAATAGAACCGAGCGAGTGGGCAGCATACGGAATCCCGAGGCTCATTCCCAAAGGTATGGCGAACATTGAGCTCTTATGGACGCTCCGCAACGTCGCTGACAACTGCCGCAGCGTAAACTAATCGTGCCTCCTGCCCGACAACGAATGCAATGACGGATGTGGCAGACGGACAGCCCTGGCCGATACAAGGGAAGTACTTAATTCATGAATCATACGCCACCTTTGGACGTACATATTCGTGTCCCGGGGCGGATGATTGTTATTGCCAGTCGAACGAACATGATGCGGAGGCTTCTTTTGATTGATCGATTGTATGCTTGTCCTCTGGCATATGCGCATTAAATGTCGGCCCACTCACGACGAGGGTGATCCGACAAGTCCGATACAGCCGTTGCGGTTCGCCATGCTAGCATAGTATGGTAAGTAAAGTACTCTCGAATCTAAGACAATGATCCAAAATTTACGCATCATCTAGACTTTGCTCTCGCGTTTGTAAGCGTGATATTTACTCGCGTCGTCCGTACCTCCAGAGACGATATCCCACAAACACCGTTTTCTGATCGCCAACGACGACTCGGACGTGACTCGCGTACATGACATGAAACTGCCAGACTACCACAGACAAACGATCGACCTGCCACGCGACGACATATCCCCAAGAATAAAAATGTATTTATGTCCAGGACAGTGAATACAAGTATAGTGTGTTCCTCTCGGACGTTGCGGACGAATCTCAGAATTGAGATCTCTGAGAGATGTTCAGTGAACCGTCCCGATTCAAATTGTTCGGGTCGGGAGTCGATCGCTTCCCTCCTGATGGCAGTTGCTGAGCGCGCTAGTGGGTCTCCTACCCGAGCATTCCAGAGTCCCCACCTCCACACACCACCTCGACTCGCACCGTCGCACCATCACCATATCATTGCCTAGCCACTGATAACGGCACACGATCACCATACAAAAAAACTCCTACACAAGTACGCATCAACGCTCGCCCCACCCTCACCCGCGCCGAGCGTAAATAACATATCGCCCCTCGTCCCTGCCCCTGTTCCAGACCCCAAATCCAAATCCAAATCCAAATCTCCCGAGCCCCTTGCGGCAGTGTTCATCGCATTCGTGTTCCGATAGGCCGCCCGACGTCAAAAAGAGCATCGCTCGCCTCTCTTTCCTACCATCCCACCCTCCGAGCGTCTACCGTCCCACCCACAGGCCTGTCGCGTACTCTAATAGATCGACGACGTGGCACACGACACGACACGTCGTCGACCGAATCGCCGTCTTCGTCGAACCCAACTATGATACGTAAAGAAGAGCCTGAGGGCCATCCCCGATCAACGACGTCAACGTCAGCGCGCTGGCGATCAAAACGGCCTCGAACGCCGTCATCAGGCTATTGAAATGCTCCAAACGTCGAATGGTTACGTCCGAGTCCGACGTCGGGCTTCAAAGTGACGTTCGTTCTCTGGAATCGCCGAGAAAAGAAACGGGCAAGACGGAATGAATGTTCGTCTTAGACGTCCCCGTGCGCTTCGTTTAAGTACAAGCATTGCAACGAGAACCGGCGCTAAAAACATGGCAAGTCCCCGCCTGGTCTGATAATCCTCCTAGACCTGATTGGGTAGATAAGCCTTGAATGTGGCGGAGGAGTGACCCGGTATCCGACGTAATATTAATGGGATACGACGTGCAAGAAAAAGGTATTGACACTTTGGATTGCGCCCTCGTCCACAGAACAGAAGGATTAAACACAAAGATCGACGAGGCGTACAAGGTCCGTACAATTGCCCTAATTTAAAGAAGTAGAACAAAACAAAAAACGGCCTAAAATGGCATGGAAGAAGGAGTAATGACCAAGGTCCATGTCCACGTACGCTCGAGACAAAGAGACGGAAAATAGGAAGTCGTAACAAGAACGTGAAGACAAGGTTGAAATCCCTGCCAATGTCTATCAAGAAAGCGGAAGAATTGACCCTTTTTTACGCAAGCAACCTCAACAGACCCGCCAAGAATGCCGCCGAGACGATGAGACCGCCAGTCGCGGTAAAGGACGATCTCGCTCCGTTGGTACCTGCCTGGTGGGAGCTCGAGGATGTATAACTGGTTGAACCTGTTGGCGCGGCTGCAGCGATCGTTGTGGTACCATTAACGTCTGGAGAGAGAGAAAGTTAGTGACACAAATGCACGAGAGGAAACCAAGACCAACATTGCTCAAAGTTAGGCAGGGCATAGTTGCTCTCAACATAGGGCGTGGATTGGTTTGTAGCGACACCCATGGGAACGAGATACTTGAACGCAGACTTGAGTTGGTTATAATACTTGATGGCCTCGGACATGGTAAAGTTGTTCAATTCATGGGTGAGCATGATCGTTCCGCCCTAATTTCCGTGTCAAAGAGGGACTGTGGCGGTAAACAGGGCGCATACGGTGTTATACGTGCCATTTTGAGCACGGGCAATAAGGGCCTCGTAATTGGCGTCGACGTCGGCATAAGTGATGTTTCCGGTTCCAGCACGCCAGTCATTGGAATCGTACTTCCAAATGATTGTGCGGAGACCAAGAGCGTGAGCGATGGCGCGGACACGGTCATCGACATCACCAAAGGGGGGCTATCCTAAAATGAGAAGAAGAAGAGGTGGACAAGGACATGAAACGCACACGCCAGCAAGTAGGAGTGATGCCAACGACGAGTTTGATTATTTCCATCTACGAAGGGTAAGAAGAGTGAAACAAGGACGAAAGAAGACATACAGCTAAGGTAAGGGAAGTCAGCGATAAGGATGTGAGACGAGAACGCAGAAGACTTACTATAATAAAATTCGGCGAAGACCTCTTGGTTGGTAAGTGCGGTGGCTATGACGAGCATGAACAGACGAGACAAAAGCAATGGGGATAGCACCAACTATAACGATGCGACCAGGTATCTAGAGAACGGGTGAGGACGAGGGGCAAGGTAGGAAAGACAAGGATACTTGCGGACACAAATCTCGTGGCCATCTGCGAGACCGCGCTGCGCCTCGAGGGGCCAATCTGCGACATTGCTGCCAATGTAAAACATGGCTACTAGGGGTGAGAAAGGGAGAGGCAAAGGGAAGAAGATGTACGGACTGGCTTTTTGATTGTTTTGCTTGAGGAAATCGTAAAAGGCATTGTGAGAGCAGTTTGGACCGTCGTCAAAGCCGTAGCCCAGAGTATCCGGCTGGAAGGTACGTGGGCAACGATATACGTCACAAGGGGACAACCAAACACACCTCCGGAACTGCGGCTAGATCGGGGAGCAAACCGGAGTACTTTGGAGTCGTACACTGGCCATATGTCCACCAGCAGTTAGGATCTGTGGGTGGATAAGTGTAGTTGCTCCAGTTGCCCATCAGAGAGCCGGGTTGAATTCCGTTGGGCTGAATGTTGGGTATCTGAGACTGTATGCTCTGGAACTTTGCCATGGCGTTGCTATCGCTGGGGAGGATGTTTGCGGGAGTCCATAGTGGGGGGAATTTACCGGCGGCGAATGCCTGCGCGACAGGGGGGTATGAGTACACGGTGCACTCCTGGTTGGCATCTGTGGGGAGAGATACGGATCAGAGGAACGGGCGGTTGGCAGACAGACGTACTGGATATTTGGGCCTCGCCCTGCTCTGTGGTGCGGTTGAGGGCTGCGTAGGCGGAGGGCACGAGGAGTGTGGCGGCGATGAGCGGGGCGTGACAAATAAAGAACGACGGAAGACGCATATTTGGAGAGGGAAGACGGAACAAAAAAAAAGAGAGATGAGGGAGCGGGTGGGAGTCGAGTTGGTATAAGAATGGAGGCTCCAGGAGCAACGGACACGCCTTATTGGGCACGCCCCGGCTTATTATATTCCCCGTCGAGTTTATTTATAAATAGCTTCCCGACTCCTCTCATCGTCGGCGTCCACAGCGAGCTCGAAGTCAATGCGGTGATTGTGAAGATGGCGATGATGATGATGGTTAGACGCGTCTAATGCTTTCTTGGCAAAGGCCAAGCCAAGTCTAAGTGAGGGACGGTCTCGGATTCGGTTGGGTCCAAAGTCGCCACAAGTCGCGTGGCCAAGAATAGTCAGCCTGCATAGAATACGGCCTACTCCACTTTAAAGCTTCCCTTTCCCCATCCGTATCGGCAATCAGCTCTCTCGCGTGCACCCCAACACCGCCCCTCTTAGAATTCCCCTCTTCCTCCGAACCGGCTCCATCGCAACATGACCTATCCGTCCCTCAATCGACGTCGATACGGGCCAGAACTCGGTCCTGCATCGGACAACCCCAGAACAGGTGGAGTTCATCGAGCACTTGCGCTGCAATCCATTTCAGTCGCTACCACATTCCGACAGCCTAAAGTTTCGCTCCTGTCACCGTCGCTCATGACGACGAGCGTACAGCCTCTAAATGTTTTGCTCCGTGTCCCTAGTCGACGCACGTTCACTGTACTCTGGACAAACCTTTCATTCATGCATGTTCCACGAGGAATCCAAAAATAATCGTTCAGAGCGTTAGACTCAGCGCGAAACTTTAGGTGCCATATCGCGCGTCCCACAAAACACGTGTACGGGAAAAGTCGACGCGTCATCGTGTTCGCTCATTCAAAGAACGTCAAACGTAAGGAAAACAAAAACTGGCCAGCAGTGAAGCCATCCCAAAGCCGTCGCCATCTATCATTCAAAACCACTGGGTATGCCCAATTGTTTGAATACCCAATCAATTTCATTTTGGGGGAAGCATCGTATTTGTGTGGTCGGCTTTTTTTTGTTGGTGGGTAGAGCTACGCATCTGAGGCCAGAAGGGCAGTCGGAGACCTCGTATCGATCCTTCGCAGTATTGCACTTCGCGAGTTTTTCCTCGATACACGCGGCCGGATGGTCAATCATACAAGGTTCGTCGGAGGACAATCTCAGATACTTGTAGAAGAGGTTTAACATCTGAGCGGCTTCTCCATTCGCCATATACTTTTTACTAGTACGGGTGTTAGCCTCATCACGACATTGGCAAGCACTTTGCTCACTCATCAGCAAGGTTTGCCGGTTCCCTACGTTGATAACCATTGCGCTCGGCCCTTGAAACATCGATGGTGGACGTCAGCTTCGTCATACCTACATGCCAGTGGTAAAGTGTCTTGCTCACCCTGTGCATGCTATATCGCCATTTTTGCGATAACACGCGTGCGGGTAAGAGACTGTCACGGCAGAGACGAAGAGGGCGAAAGAAAGTACGTAAAAGAGGATGGGCTTTAATGAGAACATCTCACAGAGATGGGGACCAGAAGGAGAAGGAATTCCATGTTTTATACTATGAGAAAGTATGAGGGATACAAATGAATTGCAGACAATCTCAAGTCGACTGATCCTGCAAGGCCACCCCTGTTTCATTCCATAGACCAGCCAATAATAGAGTTTCACGTCTGCACGATCATTCACAAGTGATGTGCAAACTACTCACCGAACTCACTTCGCTTATGGCGCATACTCAATATTCAAAACTGACGCTACTAGTGCTTGAATTTCTGTCGGTAGTATTATTTCTTTTCCTTTTCATTTTTTATACTGCTATGAAAATCATTAGCGACAGGATGCATACTTGATTTTGGCGGGCTAATGTGGATGACACAAGGGCGTATGGACTTGAGGTCAGGTCGCATCACTATGTGTAGCGTGCTTGGAAACGTGCCATTTGACCTATGGTGCGTCTTATATTGTCTGTGAATCGTCAAGATGCCCAGAGACAGTTCAGAAATATTTCATTTCACTAACCGCTAAGAATACAACTCTTGTTTCCTGTGTCATCTTGTTCCAAACTTCTATGGCCAAATTGAAATAAGTCAGCGAGTGCAGGTGCGGGCGCGACGCGAACTCACACTGCTTACTATCATATACTGGGCGAAACGTTTAAAATTTTGCGTTCGGTAAATACTTACTGTGCGATTCCCCCCCTGGCTTGTTATAGTGGACTCTTATGTAGACTTTTGTATCAAAAAAGCGAAGTTTTGATGAGAGAAGGCTCGAGAGCAACGTGCCAGTAGAGTGTCTTAGTAGGAAGGAATTAATCAGCTCAGCGACACACAAACGAGCCGCTAGGTCACCTTGATAGTCATTGTGTCTTGTTTGAAGAATATCAAGTCGGAGGTTCACTTTGACAGCTATGGAGCCTGGGGCCGGCATCTGCAGAAGAGACAGCCATTCAGTTGGAAGTCATTAGCTTACGTGTCTTGGCACGTGCTGGACGGAAAATGTTGTGATTGGTCAATTTACTGAGGATGCCTTTATTCAAAAAACCTAATGGCCCATTACTGCTCACTTGATTCTGTAGATGAAGTAGCTGGAACCATCGATGTCACCCGAACACTGAGTGTTGGTGAGTCGTAACCTTTACCCTCACAAGGGTACATTCGTGATTGAGCATTCAACTCCCCACCTGACCACCAGTGGGGTGCCCAGAACCACGATGACGAGGAGGATGATACGGGCTAGTAATAGCATGCACATCAAAATGAGGGTGACATTGCGAATCTCACATTCATATTTCCCACAATATCGCTCATGACCACACTTGTTCAGCTTCGTATTGACAACTTCCGTGACAAGTGACGGTGCAAGGGCATTAGCTTACCTGACACTGCAACGCTGTTACACCAATCACAAGGAAGGACGGTGATGCCAAAGGCCCCGCCCTAATGGTCATATGTATTTCCACCCACAGATAGCAATGTTGTGCAATAGCGTGTGGATCATCAAACACATAGAC
Source organism: Austroboletus niveus (assembly GCA_038090255.1). Taxonomy (NCBI): domain Eukaryota; kingdom Fungi; phylum Basidiomycota; class Agaricomycetes; order Boletales; family Boletaceae; genus Austroboletus; species Austroboletus niveus. Next base: position 102,173 of record JBBPMJ010000045.1, on the reverse strand, counting down.
GCCGTGTCCATGTATGCATCACTTTCCTGGCTGTATCTATCAACTGATTATAGGTTGCCATAGTTGTACATACTTAGAACCCAATGTTCTATCCAATCTTGACCTTAGTGTGGGGTCTCATTTGTGTGCATGTACTCGGTGACCAAACGCACGTTGCCAAAAATTCGGGGTTCAAATCTGATCGATTGATCTCCGACGTACTGTCCAATTCAATCTTGTGTCTGAGCTCGCATCAGATTGCTGAATTGCACCGGAAAACTGATCTCAGTACTTAGGTGACTGGCACAAGGTTTTTTGCATACGCCGTAAGCAAACAATGAATCTTATAAGGTCCGACTCCTGGCTACTTTTGGATACATTAGACATGGTTCTGGCAGGATGCAATGCTAATATCAACAGATCTGCCACAAACACCTGCTTGGTCAAGGGTGCAGAGTCCAACAAATCCAAACAAATTTGGATCCCACCATCTACTACCGAGACAGGGCCAATCATATCAAGGTCTATGTGCTTGGGATTTGAGACAGTTATCAGTGAGGCCCAGATCAGGGACGACCGCCTCGCTAACAGGTACTTATCCACAAAATTCTTCAGAAACGTGATGTGACTCACTCAAGCGATTACCTAGATATCCGTGTGGTGTTACGAGACTGCTTCGCACAAAACTTATCTTATATTCTGGACTGGGTTTACCAGATTCAGCGGAAAAGGAATGGTCTTGGCCCCAGGTCCTCCAATCAAAGAGCGCGAAAAGCACACGAAAGAAATGTTACGCGGTAACGTTATAAGCCAACTGTCAGATTCGAGCATCATCAATTTATGATTCAACGGTGGGGATCAAATGTGACCCATTTTAATTTTAATTTAGCGCAGTCGCATCTGATCAAATCCGAAGTAATCTATACCGGGCACTGGTATCAAAACCTTCAAAATTTCAGCCTGTCCAGCCATTTACTTGACAAGCAGTCTGTAATGCATGTGGTTCAGTTCACGCATTCACTCCAAGGTTTGGGTGATTATGAATTATACTTATACGGCAGGTTTCCACGCTGGCCTTAACACTGGTTTGTACACTATCCCTGTCACTGGGTTTGAAAAGTTAAGTGGAACCACACGAAGGCTGAGAAATAACTTTTGTGTTACAACACCCCTAGCGAAAACTCGACTTTCGTTCTGAAATCGAACATTGCCTCGTATTTTCAGTTGGGTCCTCTTTTTGACATGGAGCTGGTATGTTCACGATTCAACGAATCACGTGTGTTGAGCCTAGCTCAATAGGTCACCGCTAGCGTTCAGCTGCGCTCAGCCCTGAATGCCAGAATTGTGACCTAACACTCCATTGCAATTCAACATAGGCTCATTGTAACCATGCCGATGGTTTCACCTACAAGAGTCCCCGACTGCGGTTCATGCTCAATAGCACTTCTTCTCCCTTCTCTGGCTAAGCTTGTGATGGCACTGTCCGCGGGGTACGCTGTGCGGCGTACGTACAATGCTTAAATCAGCTAGGCCCCTGGAAGCTTATAAGCTTTGCAGTCACCGGTAGCATTCTTCAAACCTTGGGTATTTTCTTGACGGCCTGGCGAATTTACATTCGTCTCCGAATCCGCCGTTTCTGGTGGGAAGATGCCTGGGCGGCCACCTTGATGGTGCTCGGTCCGCTTTTTATAATCACACAGTGGATGTTTTTGCTCACCCGTAAGCATTATGAGTATTTGAAAACCTCTGGTGATGAGTTCATCTCACGACCGAACGTGTAGATGGTTTGACGGCCATTGGGACCCAGTGGATCTATTCGATCTGTTATACTTCCATCGTGATGTCCGTGTCCTATGCATTTGTGCTGTGGGTTTCTTTGTGCTCATGTCGTATGTCTAGGCTGGTGCGCATGAGCGTGCTATTTGCCGTGATCAGGATCATTCATAGAAGTTCACGCCTCCTAAAATTCACTTATGCCTGTGTTGTGTACTTTGCGGTTTGTTGGTTGATACTCATCGTGGAAAAGGCCGTGCAATGTGCCTCATACTCTAGCTGGCACGATCACAACTCAGTTTGTCCCATAAAGCCCTTTATCTCGATATTTCAGCTCACGAGTAAGTAGATTTTCCGTGGCACTTTGTGGAAAAGACTTGACGCGTACACTTTCAGCCGATTGTATAGCGGTCGCGATCCTCGTAGTACTTCCTCTTCGCATTCTGTGGAATGTAAAGCTACCGAGGCGTCAACGGAGGATGATCCTCTCTATCTTCGCTTCCAGCGTCGTCCTCGCCTTTGGAGCGCTTTTCCACACGACCGGCCAGATCCTCAACGTGGGCGTGGTCATGGCGGCAGGGATAAACGCCGAGGTATGTAACCTCTGTCACTTCTTAAATGTTGCTAAGTTATTATCACAGGTCGCCTTGTCGCTCTGGGTCTGTAACCTCCTCGTCGTCGTCACCTTTACGTATCGCGTCCTGCTTCCGTGCAAGAGAGCTGGCTCGAGTCGTACAACGGCGACGGACGATACATGCATGACGAACGATGACGACGACGATGACGACGACTTCACGACGCAGCTTTCGCCTCGGGGCGTCACGGTCGAGGTCACGTCGATGTCTCTAACGACGGTCGATCTCGACATTCCGACGGCATCCTGTCGGACCGCAGCGACGAGCGTTGTTTGAGCCACTTTTTCAGGCTCCCAAAGATTTAACGCGCCGTGATGGATGTGGGCGGGGGGATAATCAATGGAAAGAACAATATTGTAATTGAACATTGTTTCGTTGTATCCTCGGGAATGACACTCCTTCTCTGTTTCTGTATCCGTATGTGATTCGATCATAGCATTTTTGGCCGCCCGGTGCGGCATTCTGTCATATTGCAAAGTTACTATTACCATTGCTCCTGAAAAGACCCTCTGAAGAAAATTCAGTGCCCTAAGACCAATACGATAAGTGTTATATACTACTTCGAGACATCATGTGTCGAATCTAAGTCCACCATATCCAAGAACGATCGGGAGAAAATGCAGACGAACGTCAATATGAGAATATCATAAGCCACGGGTTGAGCACGATCTGTTGATCAAAGCCTCAGAAAAAGAAAAAGAGAGGAGAGACTCTCGACAGTTCTCACTGGAAAGAGTACATGACACCCGACCACCACGCTAGAGAATTGAGACATATGGGTCCGCGTCGTAAGAAAGAGAAGATAAAGGCACATACGCTAGCGGAAGTACCACGGCCCAATCACGCCCGTCCACCTGCCATCCCACCGGTACGACGTTCACGTCCGCACTCAACACGATCATCGCCGCCGCCGTCATTATGCTGAGCACGAGCGACACGCGGAACCGCCTCCATATCTTGGGCACTTCGAGAAAGAAGTTGGATCGTTCGACTTCCTTTTTCGTCGCGCCCCACGTAACATTGTATGAGAAGAGATGGGCGAGGAGGGCTTGCGAGAGATGGATGCTGAGGCCACCGAAAAAGAAGAAGCTAGGAATGGACGAGGATGAGAACGGGGTGTCACCCGATGAGCTTGGAAGCACACAAGAACGGTACCCATCTCAGGTTCTCCGCCAAGGATGACAACAGGCTTCGATGTCCGAGGCGGTACTCAAGAAACGTAAAACCTAGATTGCCGAGCCCGGGAAAGACGACGGTGCAAGCAAGCCACACCTCGAAACTGTGGAGGAAGAAACCGTCGATGGGAATTTGAAAGCCGAGCATAAGGTAATTGACGAACGAAAGTACGGCGGCTGCAGCTATCCCGTCTAATGGGTTGCATGAGCAACGACGGGCCGTCGACAACAAGCACTTACAATACGAGAACATATCTGCGAGGACCAACTCAGTCCACGGGGGCTGGGCAAAATCGCAAACACACTCACAGGCCATCATGGTAAACTTGTAGTGGACTGGAGCACCGGACCAGACAAAGATGCGCAATTGTTTTGCAATCGGACCTTTTCTCCACCACTGTACGATCGGGTTAAAGATAAGTTCGTTACAACCTGATGCACGAATAGTTGTCTTCAGCGCCAAAAACATACGTTGCGGACCAACACTGACCATACGAATACTTTTGCCAGCGATTGAGTTCGTCGTCGACGGTCAAGGACACACCCTCCTTGAACCCACCTTTCGAGTACGTCGACCATCGAATCATGTAACCCTTGAGCTAAGCCAAAAGTAACCGCTGTCAGAAGAGCCAGAAAGGGAAAGAAGCATCGTGCCTGAAGCCGTAATGCCAAGTCAAAGTCCTCCGACACGTTCGACTCGGACCAAATTTTCTTCTTTCCATCTTCCGGGTCGATGAATGCTGCTTCCTGAAGCGCCGACCAGCGCAAAAATGCATTGTGTCCTACGAAAGGCGCCACCTCGCCGTTGGCGCAGCCGACCGAGATGCACTTGTTGATCCGGCGGATGAAATGAGCGATACCGTTTTCGAAGTAGTGAAAAGCGACCTGCATGACGTCTGTGTTTCGCAGAAAACACATACATACATCAACAAGCTACTCCGTGATATAGATATATCAGCAGAAGAAAGGACCAAACCTGATTCGTGCTGGATAATGGCCACCTTAGGGCACTCTGCGAGTTCCCGGGCAGCATCGCGCAAACAGTCCTATTTTTACCCTTTATATACTGGAATAAAGAAAGACAAGAACGTCGTGTACTGACCTCTGGCACGATCGTATCCGCATCCACGATGAGAATGATCTCTCCGATCCGCAACGACTTGCCGTTGCACGCCCACGGGCGCCACCGCCGCCCGCTCTCCTCGTAAGTCTCCTCAATAGCCAGCTCGAGCGCCCTATCCTCAATACATTTCTCCTTTTCTTCCTCGTCCTCGATCTCCCCTCTGTCGAGTGCCTCCTCGAGCACCTTGAGATGTTTCTCTAGCCGCATGCTTAGCGCGAGTCCATAGTTCATGTTAGACGCCTTCTTGAACCGCCCTGCACGCGTAAAACCCCCGGAGGTGCTGTCATGCTTCGGGCGCGCCACCCATCCTATGTTGTGGTTCGCGTAAAAGGTTATCCGTTCCTGGCGCTGTTCCTCGCTGATGGTTTGCAAGCCGTCGTCATGAATGAAAATGGACGACGTGCCGCCTTGACGTGCGTACGTGATCATTGCCTTCTTAATCGAGTTGACAGACGGCGCTCTGTTGTCGTCGAATAGCGTGAATCAGATCCAAGTAGATGTATGTGGACGTCAGACGTACATTGTTTCTGTCAAACTTTCCTTGAACACGGGGTGTTCGATGGTGATGTGTGGCAAGGCCATGTCTACTTCCTTGTTTGGCTGGGGTCGAACAGCGGAGTAGAACCTGGAATTCTCATGATACTGAGCCACGGGTCCAAACCTGAAACATCAGTGATATCAAAAGACGCAAGACGAGTATGGAAGATGAACTTACGCCAAGGCGAGGTTTCCAATGAGTTGAAGGCAAAAACACTAAATACTTTGCGCTCGGAATGACATCCTTCAAGAGTGGAGTAAACTCACCAGTGCGACCGAGAACAGGAATGGAGATGTTAAAGCAAATCGGACATGATAGTTGTCATCCAAAATCCACTCTGCAAGCAGGATGGCAAGTCCACTCCCGATGAAAACTAACAGGCGAAATCATGAGCTAGAGATAGAACAGGATGCACAAAATGTCCCACATGTAGACATCGCGACCGCAAGGCCACAGTAAAAAGGGGCATAAAGGTGAACAGGTCAGTTTTCCTTCTTTGCAGGACCATCTTTCTCGGGATCGGTAGATTGGGTTTTATTGGTTTTTGGAGTCGACCTCCAATCCCAGCGCCAGGTAGGGTTGGGGTTGGGGTTGTCTGTCACACCATCCTCTCCGGGTATCGGAACTTTCTCGGCCACGGCATCATTATTCAGGTTAACATTTGAAGCAATAGTCGAGGGTACTGTTGACAAGTTTGTGGAACCAGTAACTGTACTCGCACCCGTTGTGGTGCGACGGTTCCTCCAAACAAGTTTGATGAGCTTTTCCTCCAAATCTTGACAAAGCGTTATAATGTTCTCGAAGCTGTCTGCCCGTACGACAATGGCATGCTCATCTCGCTGTCGTAAAAGCTCGCATCAATCCACGAATATATAGAAGCCTCAGGGAAGGAGACGAATTTACTTACGAGAAAGGCCCCACATTGATCTTTCTCGGCGCGAGGCAACTCGGTCATATTTTCGAGCACCTGTATCTTGGTATCAGAGTCGATATCATTGGGAACTCTGTCGAAACAAAAATTTGCTGAGCGAAAAATATCAAGAGTGTTCAATAAATGACTGGTTTACATCGTCAGAAAAGCTGCGTGCACAGCAGCGCTCCGAATCTTGACAGCAATGACAGGATTGAGCAATCTGACGGCCGCCTCAAACGGAAGCAAAGAGGCATTGTCATGCGGAAAGACTCTGAACTGGCCCGTTTCCGTGCGAATGCAGACGCCCGTTGCGACACGATCCTCTGTGGGCCTAAACCATGCTTCTCCCTATGTCTGATCACCGGAAAGGAATGAAAAAGGCGGGCGAAAACACGCCCACAGACCAAAGACACACCTGTTGATACACATGATGAAGGAGTGCATCGTAAGAATCGTAGTCCATAGCGATTGGGCGGGAGAGAAGAATCACGGGGGAAGACCTATAAGAGTATAATGATGATGGCGGGGAGATTTGAAGGGCCGCAAACAACGTACCAAACCTTGGCAACAGAGGTAGGATGATTATGGGCGTGCAGCGGAAGTTGCACTTCGCCGGTCTAGGCACGAATCCATCCGGGAAGTGACCTCCGTGTCTTCCGTCGTTCCTTCCTTCTCTTGAGATTGGTTGTGGCGATATGCTGTGCGTAGGACTACCCTCGGGTTTCTTTTCCGAATTTCGGACGCAACAGCACATGGTGCACGCATGTTATGGAAAGGTACAGGGGGAGGAAGGTGGAAAAGGACGAACACACTCCAATAAAACCAGATGACGAGAAAGAAGAGGTACCAAAAGGCTTATCGCTTCTCTGGCATTGGTGGGGCAAACGCGCAAGAAAACTTGGACCGATGTACCGGATGCGAGGAGTGGAGATGCTTCCATCTCATTCATACACACCCGTCTTGGTCGGCACCAGCGATACGCTGTTTTCTAAAAGGGGAATGCCATTGATAGTGCCAATGATCTGGGTAACGATGAGTTGGCATGTATGAGCGTACCCGGGTCAAGGGGCAAGGAAGACAAACTTGAGGCAGGACTGATGTACACATGCGTGTGACGATGGAACGGCCAGGGCCTGGCCTAGAGCGCGAAAAGACGGACGATTGAGCGGGAAAGGCCGGTGGGGACTCAGACAAGGGCCTTTTCAGGGGCAATACGGGCGAAGGGTAAGATTATCTGAAGACAAGAGGTCAAGATCGTTTGGCTTTAGCCTATTTCGACCCAATTTTTCTCGTGGACGCCAAACTCCTGTGTCCATTTGTGCCGTCGCGGGGCTGTGTTGAAACTTGAAAATGCAAAGCTGTGCAAAATATGTACGTAAATGTTGAACGTGGAACCGCTCGGAGCAACGGGCGAGCGCACATCAAGTATTACCGTCGGCCAACCGTTCGCCCCTGGACTCCCATATCACACATCTTTATGTAAGTCTCCGGGACATGGGAGGCATCTAGAAGAGGCGGCACAGTGCCTGAACTTGCACCTTTCCCCCCTCCTTGACTCCCATGCAGCAAATCTTTACACAACGCCGCGCGCCTGCACTGAACACGCGGAACGCGTTTACGCTATGTGTGGACCTGGACAGGAGGGCAGGTTCGAATTGACACATCCATACGATGATACCAGCCTGGCGGCGCATTCCGTTAGCAGCGCGTCGGAATCAATCTTTGGTCTGAACTGCGAGGGACCTTTAGGGAAAAGAACTATATTGCGTGACAAGTTATTACGGTAGTGGCTACGAGTGAATGGTGTGTACTTGGAGTGGGATGTGGAGTTGGGAGATGTCGGGCGGAAGCGCGCAGCGCTCACCGGCTCCGAACGGGGGCGGTCCTGAAGGTGAAGCGTGAGCTGCGAGGGCGGGCGGACCCACCTCGCAGGTCGTTCGCGTCAGGGTGCGCGCGCATGTTCGGAGCCCCAGGAATGGCCTGAGAGGTGCCGTAGACGTGACCCCCACTCAATCATTCGAGAGTTCGAGTCGTCTACGAGTGGTTTCAAAATTTTTTTTTTTCAAACGACATGGGATCCAATCGGATCCGAGCAACCAGCACGCCATTGGAACCGGACTCGGTTGGGCTCAATAATAACCTTCCCTTCTCAGAACCGAAGATCGCTTGATTACCCCCCTTTTTTTTTGCAAAGGGCCACGGACCGGCGCCAGGCACTGGGAAATAAAGAAGCGGATTCAGAAGAAAATGGATGCAAGTATCATATCTATCTCATCCAGGCCGTTCCGGACGTGAATGAATTACTGGCCCCTTGATCCAACGTGTTCCATTCCATCATATTCAAACTAATGGCGAACGCCACGTCAAATGCATCTGAACAATCTAATCGATTATGCATGATCATAGCGCGGGTTTTACGCCTCGTAATTAGTATCTTGCTCATATCCGTTTTGAGTCCGAATCAGCAACTTCTCGAATACTAATGTCCCTTCAAGGAACAAAACATGAAGCCACTCACGGACACACGGATGAATAGACGACCCATTGTGGCCACCGTTCATCATTCCAATGCAAGTACAATGTCTTTCCGGGGTCTTCTCCCAGACTTCGGATGCAGTTGCGGCCTCCATGAGTTCAAACGCTTCCAGCACCCCCAACTAGTGCTTTTTCTAAGAAATAATCAATTTACGTGCTAAACGTCTACACTATCTAGTTTCGGTCCATCGTCTGTAACGTATAGTACTATAGCATCGCGTCCGCGTTGCATCGTGTCATGCAGATACTCGTACGAACATTCAGGACATGCAATATACGGATCTTTAGCGATTCGCACGCATTTCCTTTTTCATAGATAATGCGATTCGAAAATCAATACGAGAATATCATCAACCAAGGGTTAAGTACGATCTGCCCGACGCGATCATCAGTACATCTTAAAATGAGAGAAAAAAAAGCTCACAGGAAACAGTACATGACATCCCGCAACCAACGCCAATGGGAAAATCACCGCCCAGTCGGTCCCCACGATTTGCCATCCGGGACCGACGATGCTCCTCAGGCTAAACACCACCATCGCAGCACAACACGCAAACGACACTGCGAACGCGAACGCGAACCGCTTCAAGATCCGGGGAACCTCGATGAAGAAGTTGGACCGTTCGACTTCTTTCTTGGTCGCGCCCCAGGTGATGTTGTACGAAAAGAGGTGCGCGAGCACGGCGACAGAAAGATGGATGCTCATGCCACTAAAGAAGAAGAAGCTAGAGGGCGCGACGACGTGTGTCGTGTCAGATAAGACTCTTTGAAATGGGGCAGAAACGACGAACAAGAAGGGGACCCAAGTGAACGTATCGATGGCTGATGCTAACAAACTGCGATGGCCCAGACGGTACTCCAGCATGATATAACCCACATTCCCAGACCCGGGAAAGACGGTGATGATGGCCAAAAATACTTCAAAGCTGTGGATATAATACCCGTCCGTCTGGATGCCGAACCCTAGAAGGAAATAGTTGACGAGAGACAACACAAAGGACCCAGCAATGCCATCTGCGAAGAAATAGACGAGTCTCAGATATGAAATGCGTAGTCTGCGAGAACAGCCCACTCACAGTAAGAAAACATGTCTAGATAGGAGAAGCCATGAGTTCGACCACTGAGATAAACAAAGGCCACGCACATGCCATCATGCTCAACTTGTAATGTACCGGAGCATCTGACCACATGAAGACCCGTAGCTGCTTGTTGATGGGACCCAGACGCCACCAATGGATCAACGGATTAAAGATCAGCTCACTGCATCCTACGCAAACCACGATGATGCAAAGTAAGAATCGGTACGAAGGCCGAGATGGATACCGTACCGTAGGAGTACTTTTGCCATCGGTTGAGCTCGTCGTCCACTGTCAGGGAGACACCCTCCTTAAACCCGCCCTGGGAGTATGACGCCCAACGAATAATGTAGCGTTTCAGCTACATCATCCAATACACAGCATGCCCCAGAGAAGTATCAGCGTATGAAGTATATGCGGCACATGCCCATGCGACGTACCTGAAGACGTAGTGCCATATCAAAGTCCTCGGACACATTCGATTCAGACCAGATCTTCTTCTTCCCGTCGGCATGGTCCACGAAAGCAGCATCCTGCAGGGCTGACCACCGAAGGAACGCGTTATGCCCCACGAATGGGGCCACCTCCCCGTTTGCGCATCCCAGCGAGATACATTTGTTGATGCGGCGCGTAAAGTGTGTGATGCCGTTCTCAAAGTAGTGATGTGCGACCTGCATGACGTCTGCGGATAGCTCAGTAGTGAAACCGACGTGGGAGAATCGCGAAATCGCTTACCTGAATCATGTTGGATGATCGCGACTTCGGGACTTTCTGCGAGTTCCCGTGCCGCATCGCGCAGACAGTCTTCAGGAACGACCGTATCGGCATCCACCAGCAAAATGATTTCGCCAATCCGAATAGATCTCCCGTTGGACGCCCATGGTTTCCACTTTCCGCCGCTCTCCGCGAAAATTTCGTCGCACGCTTTGTGTAGCGCACGGTCCTCGAGCGTATCGCTGCTGTCGTCCGATTCCTCTCGTTCCTCCGCCTCTCGGAGAGCTTTTAGATGCTTCTCTAGTTTCAAACTGAGCGCGAGCCCGTAGTTCATGTTGGACGCTTTCTTAAATCGCCCAGCACGTTTGAACCCATCGGGAGACGAGTCATGCGCAGGACGCGCAACCCAGCCAATGTTGTGATCCGCGTAGAATGCGATGCGCGCTTCGCGATCCTTTTCCGGTAGCAACTGAAGACCATCGTCGTGAATGAATATAGCTGACGATCCCCCTTGACGTGCGTATGTCTGCATAGCCTTTTTGAGATGGAACACGGACGGCGCACTGCCAAACAAGCGTGAGTGGGCAATAAGTCGAGATGACGATGACCCGACACAAACATCGTTTGATCCAAACTCTCCTTATAGACAGGCATTTCGATGGTGATGTGTGGGAGATTCGAGTCCACCTCCTTGTTGGGCTCAGGTTTCGTCGCAGAATAGTACCGGGAATTGTCATAGTACTGCGAGACAGGTCCGATTCTTTCAAGACGACACGAGTCAGAGAGTTTCCTATGCAGAAGGACGGTGCCAACTTACATCATTCCCAAATTGCTGAAAATTTGATTACAAAAGAACTAGAAATGGTCCAATGAGCGCAAGCCAAGTGGAGTTAGTGGAGTGCACTTGCGATAGCAACACAAAATGTAAATGGGGCAGTGGCGAGAAGCGCAAATCGGGTCCAATAATCATCCAAAAGCGACTCTTGCAGTAGCATACTGACACCGCTACCAATAAAGACTGAGAGGTCCTCGTCAGAACCCCATTCCAAAATTAGATTGGAAAACCCACAGATGGATAAGGCGCAGCCTAGACCGTTGTAGAAAGGGGCGATGAGTCTAGTTTGACGTTGCTTGGGTGCTGCACATTCCGCGTCCTTTTCGTAATCAGCGCGGGTAGAGCGCCAGCTGAATAACTTCCAGAACGACTTTGCATCCTTTTCCTTGCTGATGAGAGCGATGGGTTCAGAAGATACCTCTTTGGACTTTTCGGCAAGCTGCTCGTCGGAGGGGGTGTTGGAAGAGGACAGTTCCGAGGGAGGCACGGAGATGGTACCTCGAACACGCCAGACCAACTTGATCAACTTTGCCTCAAAGTCACGGTATAACGGAATCATACTATCCAGGTCATCAGACCAAAGGACGAGCACACGCTCGTCACGCTAAGCGAATACGAGATCCGTGTGAGAAAATTCCCAAGAATAAGGGGAGAACACGTACGATGAATGCCCCACACTGTTCTTTCTCTGCGGTTAGCAACATCGCCATTGAAGGGAGGATTTGAATACGAGTGTCGTGATCGACATAGATCGCGGTCGCATCGTCGGATCTGGGACAGAGTGACCAAACGTGAGTACACGATGGTATCTGCAGCCGTTGCGGACAAACATACACAGTCGCCAGGGCTGCGTGGACTGCAGCACTGCGGACCTTGACAGCGACGACAGGGTTCAGGACGCGAATCGCGGCCTCGAACGGCGCAAGATAAGAATTCTCGTATGGGAAAACGCGAAAGTGTCCAGGCTCAACGCGGATGCATACGCCAGCGGAGATGTTCTCCTCCGAAGGCTTAAACCAAGCATCTCCTTGGGTCTGATAGGGAATGAGTAGAACAACAACAACGATCGGCTCAAAACATACCCTCTTGAAGATGTGATGGAGGAGGGCATCGTAAGCATCATAGTCCATGGTTATGCTGAAATCGGTGAGACAAGACCCGTTAAAAGTCTTCGGGAAGATGAGCGGGGGGTGGGTATCTAGCCGGTCAGATGTCTGCAGGTATAAGAAGGGCGGTGTAAGAGTAATAATCCGGCAAGAATGGACAAAAAACCATAATAACGAACTAATTATGAGAAAGGGGAAACAGGTGTCGCATCACGACGGAGGGGAAGTCGGCATGGCGAAAGCCCGAAAGGCGATACTGAGTTCTGACGCTAATTGCGATAAGACGGTACGATTGTGCAGATACGAACGAATATGAAAAATGGAAAAATTCCGATATGGATAGACCAGGCAAGACATGAACGTGATGAGATCCACATTGGGAGGGTAAGGACTCTACCCTGGTAGTTAGCGGCGCGTGAGAGAACATGCCTGTGGATCGATATCGGGAGTAGCTTACCGAAAGGAGCCTCTTCCAAACCAACTCGGAACACACTGGGCGGGGTCCCTGATCAGCTATATTCTGGGACACCTTGTTCATCGGATGAACACGGGTGAGAACTTCGCAGTCTTTCCAACTGAGACAACGGAATACTTCGCCCGTCCTCATTCAACCTGGGCGTTTGGTGCAGCCCAGGTCCTTCAAAGTGCCTTCTCACGACTACATGGCAATACTGGGACCCATGTGTGCATGCACCGCCCACGACCTGGTCCGAGGAGTTTCAATCCGGTCGTCTACGTGCGTATCTTCGGCTGGAATCCACGAAGCTGTGTGGACCGTTCCCGAGAACTTCAGCCGGTTTGACTCGTGCAAACAAAGAGGCAATTGTTCTCGTTCTTGGCTATGTCTGGTATTTACAAGGCGAAATCTGCAACCGTGAAGTCCTCGTGGCGTCCGCACGGTGATAGTGGAACGAGTGAGAGAAAAAAAATAGACCTTAATGTGGAAAAGACATTGAAGTAGTTGACCCAACGCGTGCGCCCCGATTGATCACATCAAGTTTCCAAACGCCGTGCTGCAGCTTCGAGCAGCACATGGTCTCGCGTCGGAGAGGGCGAGTTCGGGCGTGCTTTTTTCTTTCGTGTTGGTGGTCCCAGTGCAAGAAGTGCCGCCACAGGCAGCGCGACTTCTTGCTTCAAAGTTCACAGGGATGCACCACTGCCAGTGCGACTCTTCCGGCCAATCAGCAAGCAGTCCTTCTTGAATTGCATCGAAAGAACGTTTACAACGTCTCAAGGAAGGTCACCGCGTCGCCATTAGCGTTCCCGACCTTTATCCTGCCAATCAACGAGGTCTAAATCTGAGCGCGCGTGCGGCAATCGCCCCCAAAACAGACGGCGTTTCTCCATTTCCCATCATGTACATCATCCATCGGCCAATCACACGGCGTGATGTGTGATGCTGTGTCTCGACACTTATGTCGCATCGAAGATAGTAGAAACGTGAGTACGATGCCCCTCTCTATTCGCGTTTTCATGGTTTAACCACCAGATTGCATGCCACTTTTGCTCTCATGCGATTTTCGGCCTGGACGAGCAAGATTTAGAGGCACGTGTTCGTGGTCATGTCGCATGATATACAGCCTCCAGAAAGGCACACATTGCGTCGAGGGCACGTATCAAACACCAGGTGCGCCATATGCGTCTCGCTGAGTTCAGCAGTTGCCTCAAAGAGAGTGGCGGTATATCAAACCGCTCAAAAAGGACACTGATATCTTAGATTTCAACGGTTGATTGATCCTGTCTCGATCACATCGTTCTCGTCTTCCCCTATAGCTGTTATCCGAAGCACCATTCATTCGCAACCATAATATCATTCCGGACCGCTGCAAGACCGCCTTGCGCATAAGACGGTCTTTTCTCCACTCCGGGAATGTGACCTCGTTCCTGTAAGGCAATTCCGGAACGGCGCTCGAAGATGCATATTTGAAGCCCTGCATGATACCAAGTACAACATCGTGCACTTGAAGACAATGCTACCGGCACCCGAATTTATCTTATCCGAACACTCGATGCTCCACTCTCTTCTTCTCTCGATTCTCCTGTCGGTTAACTTGACGATCCGAATGGGCGACCCAGCGAATTGCCTTTACCTCGAACGTCGAGCTCTGCAACAGAAATGCATTCGACAATAAATGGAAGTGCGCGTCATCTCGCCTATTATCATGACGTCTGTGTGTTACTTCTGTATAACACGCACCGCTGGACCTCCGAACTTGGAGCGCAGAGGTCAAAGCATTTCCATTTAATGCAGAGCGTGATGCAACATGTCGTTTGGGGTTTCTTCGCTCAGCCATGACTCGAGGCCCCTTTGTAAGCACGTTCGCGTTGTGGCTATCAAGAACGAATTTCATCCAGAACGTGTCGCCACTACTCGGTCGAGGCGAAGCAGGAGAAAGAAGGCACCCAAAGGCAGATGCAATGTACACTCGGAATGACGAGCGCCGATCCATTTCATTCTCTGCACGACGGAGATGTAGCTGGGAAAATAGTTTGTAATCGTCGCCTTACCATCACCATCAGCCTGATCGATGTCTCGTAGACGAGTAAAATAACACGCCTGCCATTATGTGATAACGAACGCAGGGGCCAGGGCCAGGTCAAGCTACGTCTTGTCGGTGCTGGTGAAAAATCAGAAAATTACTGCCCGCCTCCACGGTCGAATAAGCGCTTGCCAAGCATGGCGCATGTCATGTCCGGCACCTCCCCGAGTTATAATTATACGCGACAGGGTGCGCGGATACTGGAAACACCCGGCTGTTATCTCGTGGACGTGATGAGAGTGGAATTTGAACGCGTGCCTAGGCAATATTCCAGAGGCCTAGCGAGCCGGGGGGTTGTAGTGCACATTATGATGGTAAATCATTCGAGATGGGAGACCGTGCGTTGCATTGTCGGGACAATGGTCTAGCGCTTTGCACAATCTGATCGACGACGAAACACTCATACAGGCGGTGTCGAACGTGGGGAGGTGGGCCCGCGTCGGTGGACGGAAACGGGGTCATCCTGAAAGCAATACACCGCGGGGCGGCCATAGCTCGGTCGCCGCATATGCGAGGAGATCCACCAGTCATGGGTTATCTGATGTCCCTTTTCGTGCGCAGTCCGGGCTACAAGGAGTCTTGCGTACACGATGACGACGCCCAATCCATCTCCGTGTTCTCCATCTCAGATCCACGATCTAAACTCCACAATGCAAATCGGCCGCTAGTTCCGTGAGCGATGCGACGGTACCTTTATCCAAAATTGCACTTTCACATTCCATCGCTGTTCCATGATTTTGCAAATTTGGAAATACTCCTGGTCCCGTACCGTCCATCCGCACATCGGAACATCCGGATCGTCTTATATCTTTGAACGCGGCGATGCCTCTGTTCTGTCATCTGTACCAACCATGCCCACTCCCTCTCCTTTAGAAACTCCCAAGTCCCCATTCTTCATCGGCGATCAGCATTGCAATGACCCATCCGAGTCGCGCCCTTCTTCCCCTGGCACGAATAACCTCTCGTCCAGCCGCGAACCCAGCCCACCAGCGCTCATGTCACTTGGTGACACAGAGTTAGACACGCCCCCTCGCCAAGGCGTGTCCATCGTCACCCGCACAGACGTCCCCCGCACGCCCTCGTATTATGGTAGTCGCTTATCAACCTTCCCGAGTCGCACATCATCCGGAGCCCGCATCCGCGAGAGCTTGGCACCACCCCCCTCGCGACCTCTCACAGCCCACTCTACACTCCCCTCTGTCTCTCAGACAAAGGCGGTTCGCATGCATTCCACGCTCCTCGACGACCCCAGCACCATCGACAAATCATGGGTCAAGAAGAAGGACCCATATGCACGTATTTCCTATTTCCTCACCTATGGCGTTGCGTGCCTTGGCATCGTCGCCTCTGCCATCCGATGTTATTTCGGCTACAAGAGTGTGAACATGATCACTGGAAACCTGTGCATGGTCCTCGATGAAGAATTCAATACGGACACGGACTCTGTCTTCGGTTCTGGCGGAAATTGGTTCCGCGAGATCGAGCTCGGAGGCTTTGGGTGAGTAATGTCATTCGGCTCCGGCGTTTAAAACTCACCACCTATTTGTTCCCAGCAATGGCGAGTTTCAGATGACCACCTCGTCGTCGAATAATTCCTATGTCCAGAATGGGTACCTTTACATCACACCTACCTTGACGGCCGATGCCATCGGCGCGAGCAGCGTGTTTAATGGTTACACGTACAACCTTACTGACTGCACATACAATACGACGAATCCGGAGTCCTTGCCTGGAGGCAGCAACAGCTCCACGTTTGATCCTACCGCGTACTACCAGGCGTGTGGTGCTGTGAGCAACTCTACGGCTGGTACCGTCATCAACCCCGTACAGAGCGCGCGCATCACTACAAGAAATAGCGCTAGTATCCGGTACGGCCGGGTTGAGGTCAGAGCTAAGCTTCCAAGAGGGTAAGAATCATCCAACCTCGAGGTGGCCTCTCACTCACCAATAAAATAAAATCAATCATCTGGCTTTCATAGTGACTGGGTAAGGCCTTCATTAACATTCAATTCATAGAATTCTCACCAATTTTGTAGCTCTGGCCCGCCATCTGGATGCTTCCAGTGAACAACACATATGGGCCTTGGCCACTTAGTGGTGAAATTGATATCATGGAATCTCGCGGAAACGGCCGTTCATACCCCGATCAGTGAGATCAGACGCATTCCGGTTCCAGAATATTCCGTCATTGATGGAAATTTTATAGAGGGATCGATTACGTCCGCGGTACGCTTAACTGGGGACCGCTCTCGTTCCTGAACGCCTTCTATAAGACCTTTGGTTGGTGGACGCAGCGCCGAACCGATTACGGGGAAGCATTCCACACCTACGTGCTCGAATGGACTTCAAGCTTCTTGTAAGCTCCTCCTCCCCTGCATCCTAAAAGAACATCGGGACTGAGACCCCGTCCGTCGTTCTTTTTCCTTTCCTAGGCGAATCTACGTCGATTCCAGGCTTCATTTTATGCTCCAGTTGAGCTTCAACGAGCCATTCTTCACCCGCGGAGACTTCCCTGCTGTGGTGGAAAACGGGTCGACGCCGATAGTGCTCCAGAATCCTTGGGTAAATGGGTCTAATGCGACGCCTTTCGACCAGCGTAAGTATTTCCCTCTTCGAACCAGCAATTGCACCGGATCTGATGCTGATGCCAACTGTCACATTCTTTTCTTCGATGCATAGCCTTCTATCTGATTTTAGACCTCGCCGTCGGCGGTACGAACGGGTGGTTCCCTGACAACGCGGGTGGCAAACCTTGGTTGGACGGATCCAATACCGCAATGCACGATTTTGCGGCCGCCCAGGATCAGTGGTATCCAACTTGGGGTTCTGACGGGGAAAGCGAGTCGTTTATGATGTACGTCCTTCCGCATCTTGCGAGCGACCAGGAGAAGTTGCTAACCCCAACGCGCAACATCAGCGATTACGTCAAAATGTGGCAACTTTGCTGAGGTGCTCTTCTTCATCTGGACTTGATAGCAATAGCAGGCACCTGGGGGATCCGATTTCGCGTGCAAAAGGACTCGTACGAACTGGCGATGTTTTCCCTGCGCGATTAATTCTTGAATACATCTTGGTTGTGGTCATAATACATGCTAATAGTAGCTGTATAAATGTCTTGATTACCACGTTGTAAGGAAAGAGAGGAGGGTAGAGTTGGATTCGGAGTGAATATTGATCCAAACGAGAACGGCGGCGAGTTCTCTTATGTAGTTGTTAGTCCTTGCCTCACATTATTCCGACTTGCATCAAGTTCTATGAATGGCATCAGGGTATGAGACATATCGATATTACTGATAGTGTCCCGTTCTAGGGCGGAGTCTGATAGTGGAGGAAGACGAACCTGAAGAGGCTGGCTGGCAGCAGAGGACGACTCCGAACCAGAGATGGGGCTTGACGAAGAAATCAAACTCTGTGTGGAAATGGAATCAACTATGGGTCGCTTGGAACCAGAATTGAGCTTAGGAAGATCTGGCAAACGATGCTTCGCGGTCACGCTTTGTCACACCGTGACATCACTCTTGCTCTTATGTAAAGTCCCCATTATGCGCGGTTCTACTGTACTTGGTGACCAGTCTTACTTGTGGCAGTGGGATGGACAAAGAGCCTTAGAACGGTTCACCACTCTCGCTGAGGGTCGCGCCTACGGCACACCCGCAAACCCATGACCACTGCTTTTACCCAGTGCCAACTCCCTTTGTCTGCCAATCACAAAAAAGAGAGAAAGTTTATATTCCATTATAATGGAATATAAACTTTCTTCCCTTTTTGTGATAGGCTGATAAGTGAGTGGTAGTCCACCTAAAAAGTCTTGGAAGACGACGGTCGGGGTAGCGGTAGCCCCTTGATGAGAGCTCTCGCCTGCTTGAAACTGTACCCTATCCGGTCTCGCCATCTGTTACAGTGCCCTGAGACCAGGCTTAGCACGGACTTAATCTTCGGAGAGACCGGCGGACGCGGCAAAAAGACTCGATGGCCCGAGGATCTCCCCTTTGCACACTGACAACACTTCAGGAAACGACTTCCCAGTGTTGCATGTGTGGTAACGATTCGGCGAACGCCGCTTATACAGACGAACACACATGGCAAGTCCTGGCTTACTCATCTACAGAAAGTTCTCTGTTGGCATATAGGAATAAATTAATGCATGGTAATGCATGGTGGTGACACGAAAAGTAATCGACGTTTACAGGGAACAATTATAAACTACAAAACTTTGAACCAAATCGGATGTACATGGGGGAAAAAATTAGAACGACATTCAAGTTGTCAACAGTCTTCGTGGTTTGAAACCGAGTGATGTTGAAGTATCACGCTGCGACAGGTGCCACCGTGCTCGTCTGTGCCCCTTGTATCGTGCTAAACGCAACCTCGTTCTCGGCGCTTCCCTCGGAGGTTTCACTGCAACGCATCATCTGGTAAGTCGCACGTTATCACGCGTAACGACGTACGTTGAAACGGAAGAGGAGCGCAGACCCAAAAGCGATCTCACGGCTCGGCATGACGCGATCGTGCTAGAAGTGTATTAACCATTTCTCACAGACCGAATCCTGCATCGCAATGGAAAATACCTTGCAGTCGTCGCTGGCATAGTAGGAAACACGTCAACCAGATGAACGCGTCACTATAGTGAGCTTACCAGAGAGGCCAGTTATACACACCATGACTAGTATGCCGCATGCGTTTGAGTCACTTCGATTATGAAAAAAAAAGAAATTGTACCCTCCGCTTTGATAAAGGCAAATACCTGGAGTCACGCGTCAGAAATTGGTAGGAAAAGAGCTCACAGGGCCTACCGTTGGGGGAATATAGGTTATCACTGCCACGACGAAGTACAGGAGACCTTGCGCACGCAACCTCTTCCCCAAAGGAGATTTAGAACGCTCTCGAGAAAGTCCTACAAAAGATAACACGAGGACGAAAAAATCGTAACACAGGGCTTGTATACCATGGAGTGAACATAGCTTGAAACTCGAGGACCTCACTCACAGTATACAAAGACGCCCGCGTTCACTGCTTGATTTGCGAGATAAGTAGTTTGTTGCCCTCCCAAGACTTCAGGTCGAAGGTTAGCAACATCTAATCAAGCGGGATGATCTTCAGAACAGGAATTACAAAAATGGGTGGTCCCTTGCCCAATGCCAGTACAATCCAGTGTCCGATCGCAAGCGTTATTAACAAGAAATGCATCCGAGGGGAGTCCTTCCAGATCACCCAACTGTGGTCATTAAAGAGGCGTACAACGGAGGTGAATTAGTCCAAGACTCACGTGCGAATCATGAGATTTGTGGAAGAACAGCCAAGAGCGATATCACCCAACACCTGAATTGCACAGGTGTTCAATAAAAGTAGATAAGATGAGATCACACTTCTGTTGCTCACTGCTGTAGGTACGGAACCAGCTGAGGAAGAAGAAGTGAACTTCGTAAAACGTGAAAAGTCAAGGAAAATCAACTGACCCAGACGAGTTATATAGCTTGAATAAGGTGGAGTCAACCTGATGGCACTTGGATCGAAATAAACAAACTATCCATAGACCATTCTTCTGAACACGTACGTTAGAAGAAGGAAAATAAATTGGCATATCCGTCCGGTAAGATAAGGTATCTTCATAGGCTATTATCACGCCTGAAAGGCCTAAAAACATACGCGGGTACTTACTAGAGGCCATCGGAAGGACATGCGGCCACGGACGACTGCGTATTCAACTTTGAGGGACAACAAGTATTCCCACCTATGCCGTTGTTCAGGAAGGTACTTCTGCAAGACGACGAGGACATACCCATAGAGGCCCAACAACAGATATATGATATTCATATTAATGATGTTGAGACGAGCTCCCAAGACCGGGTCTTGCCATTGGACCATCGCCGTACCAGCTCAGGAAAGAAGCGAGTCGACAGGAGGAGAGGGGGACTAGTGAGAGAACTCAACGATCAGAATGCTCATCTAAGTACCTCGCTCTCTTCAGAAACTTGTCATTTTTACCGTATTGCGATGACGGAATGAGAAAGCGAAATTCCCACATAACATTCAGGGCGGATTAGACATTATGACATCGGATAGCGTTCCATGCTGTAATGCCATTCGGAACCAGTTAATTTGCGATCAAGCGTCGACAGGATTGGAACGTACACTTGACTCTTCTACAAATTGGTGATGCCAAATTATTGAGTATGCACGCATACTCAAACGCCCATAAGTCGGTGACGTGTGAGTATTCTGCTTTCGATCCAAAGCGTGAATTTCATTTGTTGATCTCCAACGCGCAAGTTCAGAGGTTTTAACAGTTGCGTTTTCCGAAAATCACGTGATGTTTGACACGACTGAACCTGAATCAAAGACACAGTTCTTCACCCACGCTGCCAACGATCGTTACATGGGGACACAAACAAATCGATGCTTACTAGCAACTCATGTACAAAGACCCTCGCCATAACGACAGGCTGTGTAAAGTTTGGTTAGAACGTTACTTAGGATATCCCTGATGAGAAGAATAGTCAAACTGTGCTTCCAAATCATGATTCATGATACGTTTTCCCTGAACGTGCACACAGTGCGGGAGTGCGTAAGTGTACTTTTCCTCGGACCGGATATTCCAGTACTAACGGCTTCTGCTGAAAATTTGCTTATCCTGGTGTGACTTGAGTCGCTGGACTCAGATCAGCTGCCACGCGCGATAAATTACTAGGTTAGCCTTTCGTATTAAATGGATCGGGCACGCAAATATGGACTTCAAAAAGTAAACAAAATAAAACGAATGCCTCATTGTCTTGGTACAATAACGTCCGACGATATCGGATAATCAGCACCGCAAACAGTGCAGCCTTATTTACTACCGACCCTGACTTGCACTCATAGGGATGTGTAACACATCCACGCATCACAGGGGTCTGATAGCGGCATACATCTTTGCAATTGGCTGCTGACAATGTTTCAACGAATGCGAAAATGGTTATATGAACACTCAACTCTCACTAATGAGTCGCTGACCCTATGTGAAAGCTATACTCCGAACGTACCTGAACTTTGATCAGCCTGAGCTTTGCCACGTGGTTTGAAAGATTCACCCGTCTCAGCGTGAGAAGTGTCCCGAATTCGTACTCACTAAGGAAAGAATACAGATTAATAAGAGGGATTTTTCGATCCCTAATTATCAGCGAACAACGGGAGACTTTCACGTTAAGTAACAGACCACCGATTCGCTCTTCATTGTATGTAACTGACTCTCACCGTCATAAGCCACCATCCATTATCATGCGGGGCCAAGCTGTCGCCGGTCGTCAAGAACCAAATCTGGCTATTGCCCAATAGTATTTCTGACGACTTGTGCGGACGTTCGAATTTCAATATACAGAGTTGAAGCAGATAATGGAACTACGTACCGAGATTAAGAAAGGTAGACATGATGTGAAGCACCCTGAGTGGCACCTTCCATTCCCTACAATTGCATGCATTGGCCTTCCTCTGCTTGAATTGGCCTTCCTCTGCTTGAATTAGCCTTACGAAATTCATATGCAGAGGTTTTTTTTTCCTGCTTATTTTAAACCCAAAGTGTTGGGTAATGTTATGCCCATAGCATTGAATTCATCTCGGGCGTCTGCATTAACCGGCGGTCCAACGAGATGGATGAGAATCAAGTCATTTATTTAGCTGCTGTTCTTGAAAAATCACCATGACTGCATCCTGCGTAATAATCAATTTGCGCCCAAGCAAGCGCCACCTTCCTTTCCTCATGTACGAGTCTGCCCATGTTCTAGTAAATTCCATAGGAAGAGAGAAGGTCACGCACGCCTCGATAATGATGTCGGTATTGTTTGTAACCGACAGCCGCAGCGGAACGCAAAACACGTGCAGAATTTTCGGGTTCATAGATTCGCCTTCCAATTTCGTCAGCACGCAATATTCAATGTCATAATTCATTCTCGATGGATTGTACATTCAGATCATCGCTCTGAACTCAGGAGGATACCTAAATAACGATCTATCAATATTTGTGATATGTACAACTTTCACGACACACAGTTACACCACTACTTACACTAGTAGTCATAAGCGCAGTGGTTTTTTGTTTTGCTGCGAAAGACAAGTTAGCGATGTAGAGAGTCGTTTCAAACAAATAAAGCTAACCAGCGTCAAGACCTCTGATTCGAGGACTTTTACATCCTCTTCAAGCCGCTGTCGTTGTTTCGACAGCATCTGTACTCTTCGTTCCTCGCGTTTATTCGCAGTTGGTGCTGTTGCTGCACGAGACAACATAGCTTGGGCCGCTTCCACCTATTCCAAATACCCGGTCACCCATTTTACCTCATCAAGATGGGTCACGAACCTTGCTTTGGATCAATGCTTGTTTGCGCACGAGTATTTTCAAGCCTTTCTCTGCCCGTTCAATAAGCTCGTTTATTTGTGGCTCGATCTCATCCGCGAGGTCCGCTTTGTATCTACGCACAGTGCCTTCGTCTATGAGGAGAAATACCTGTCACAGTCAGCGAGAGTATATTGCCAACGCGAAACTTACTTTCTGATTCTCTAGCACCTTGTTCATCCTTGGTAGATCATACGTTCCGTTACGTAGGAGCTGTTGAGCTTCGTATGTCTACTTTGCATAAGTACAGCGTCATCAATCTGGGTTGATACTACCTCTTCACAACAATCCTCCATCGCGAGCACACATTCTCGCAGATTTGGAGGGCATACTGCATTGGCATCCCCACGATTATGATCATGTGAACCTGAAAAGCTCGGCCTGGGCAGCGTTGAGAGCCTGAGGCGTGGGCCCATGGCAGATGGCACGTTGCGGCAACGCGCGGCCGACGTGTCGGATAAATCAATCGGAGACTGAATCGTCTACATAAAGAGTGTCAAACTCCGAAAGAGAATTTTGCAAGTGTCCGTCCAACCTCACGAAGCGTTCAGCCTGTACGGCGCAGAGTTTTATATTCTGGATGGCGTCTAGTTTCGGGTTGGTGGAGCGAGGCGCCCTTTTGGGTGCTCACGAGAACGAGTGCGGCTACCTGGCTCGCTCTCGCCTTCTGCGGCTGAGTCCATCTTTCCGATGTTGATTCGTTGCAGGAGATCTGGGGGCTGATGTAGGGTGACCACGCGGCGTCATATTCCTGTATCTTCCGTACCCGCTCCTCTTGCAGGGGTTGCTACTATGTAGCCTTGACGGTTGGGTGAAACCATGACGCACACAATTTTCTAGTCCAAATTACCTTTCATCGTTGCTACTACATCTGTACTTTTGGAAATACTAGTGCCTTGTTATCCAAGGTTGCAACTGTAGCTCTGGGCTGATTGCAGTTAGGATGCATCATTTTAGCCAAAAAAAATATTGTGGCAAACGGTCATGAAGATGCTGACTAAGCTTTATATGTGCAAATATATCATGTCTTCAATTTTTTGAGTTGTTCTCAGGATGCAGACACTCGGACGGTGGGTGTCTTCAGGGCACTCCGCACTGCGCTCACTTCCACGGCGCTCAACGATATGTCTCCGCATTCCTCTCTTGGGATGGCGCTTTGCTTCGACTGCCACCGCACCTAGCCCGGAGAGCACAGAGACTCCACAATACACCTACCCGAAGTACGAACTCTCAGAGGCGGACCGCAAACGGATCAAATTTCAAAGAAACATTGGTGTTTCTGCACATATTGACTCTGGCAAGACCACCCTTACGGAACGTATACTCTTTTACACCGGTCGCATCCGCGAGATCCACGAGGTTCGTGTCCTATGTTCTTGAAATACCAACCTCGTCTATATAAACATAGGTTCGTGGCCGGGATGCCGTCGGTGCCAAGATGGATAGCATGGAACTCGAGCGCGAGAAGGGAATCACCATCCAGAGCGCGGCCACTTTCTGCGACTGGGAAGCGTTGTCTCTAGCTACCGAGGAAAAGCAAAAATATGCCATCAACATCATCGATACACCAGGTCGGTACTTTATTTTGCCGACGGGCCCAACTCGTTCTGACCTGAGAAATGGCGCAGGACACGTCGACTTTACGATTGAGGTGGAACGTGCCTTACGTGTGCTCGATGGTGCCATCTTGGTTTTGTGTGCTGTTTCTGGTGTTCAGAGTCAGACTACAACGGTTGATCGTCAAATGCGTCGGTATAACGTTCCTCGTATATCCTTCATTAATAAAATGGACAGGTATGACATGATTTTTTGATGCCATATTAAAATACTAACGATTTCTCCCAGACCCGGAGCTAATCCATGGAGAGTCATTGGTCAGATTCGTTCCAAGCTTAAAATTGCTGCGGCTGCAGTCCAGGTTCCTATCGGAGTAGAAGATGAACTCAAGGGTGTCGTGGACCTGGTTCGTTGGAAGGCAATCTACAACGAGGGCGAGAAAGGGTGATTATCATTTGGTCTCTTTCTTCGACTCTCGACCTATTCACACATCGTTTAGTATCAGGGTCATGGAATCGGACGAAATACCAGCTTCAGTCATTGAACTTGCCCAGGAAAAACGCGCTGAACTCATAGAGCAACTCGCCGAAGTCGATGACGAGATGGCCGACATGGTTCTTGCCGATGAAACGCCGTCTAGCCAGCAGATCGCTGAAGCCATCCGCCGCGCGACCGTCGGTCTCAAGTTTTCCCCTGTCTTCCTCGGTTCAGCTATCAAGAACACGGCTGTACAGCCTATGCTGGATGGGGTCTGTGCTTACCTGGCCAACCCTGCAGAGTCGGTTGTTACTGCTCATGATACGAGATTACCACACGGTTCACCTCCGGTCCCGCTTGCCCCAGCTGCAGAAGCACCTCTTATGGCATTAGCTTTCAAGTTAGAGGAGGGGCGGTTCGGACAGTTGACATACATGAGGGTATATCAAGGCACCCTGAAGAAGGGGTCTTTCATCTTCAACGCTCGCACGGACAAGAAGGTCAAGGTTCCTCGCTTAGTTCGTATGCACAGTAATGAGATGGAGGCGAGTGTTCTTTTCCATTTCTTGTTCATAAGCTCAACGCCTCTACAGGATATTGATTCTGTTGGTCCTGGTGAAATTTGTGCTGTTTTCGGTGTCGAGTGTTCTTCGGGCGATACGTTCACGGATGGTTCTTCCAGTTTCTCCATGGTCAGTTCCAGTTGCGAGAGTGATGACGGCTGAGACTCATATCTATGTAGACGTCCATGTTTGTCCCGGAGCCGGTCATCTCGTTGGCTATCAAGCCTCAAGGTCAAGAGACACCGAACTTTTCTCGCGCTCTTAACCGGTTCCAGAAGGAGGATCCAACTTTCAAAGTGCACATTGATTCTGAGAGTAAAGAGGTATGTTTATCACTTCTGCATGTTCGTCCTCCATTGGAATCGTGTTCGTCAGACCATCATTTCTGGTATGGGCGAACTACACCTTGAGATCTACATCGAACGTATGCGTCGTGAATATGGTGTCGTCGTTGCAAGTGGCAAACCTCGCGTTGCCTACCGTGAGACGATCACAGAGCGTGCCGAATTCTACCATACGCACAAGAAACAGACCGGCGGTGCTGGTCAGTTTGCACGAGTGATCGGCTATGTGGAGCCCATCCCGTTCGATCCAGAGAATGGGCAGGATAGAGAGTTCGACTGCATGGTCATGGGAGGGAACATTCCACACAATTACATTCCTGCATGTGAAAAGGTGCGTTTGCATTGGCGCAACCCGCGTTCGTTTGGCGGAAATCGATTCGAGAAGTTGGAAACTGACGACCACGTTTCGACGACTTCTACGTAGGGCTGGTTCGAAGCACTCGAAAAGGGTACACTGTCGGGGAACCCGATCGTCGGAGCGCGGATGGTCCTGCAAGATGGCTCATACCACGTCGTGGACTCTTCCGAGCTCGCGTTTCGCATCGCAACCATCGCCGCGTTTCGGGAGATTTATTCAAAGACGAAGCCGATCATATTGGAGCCAATCATGACGGTCGAAGTCGTCGCGCCAGGTGAATTCCAGGCGGCGGTGATCGGGAGCTTAAACGCGCGTCGGGGAACGATTCTGGATAGTGAAGTCCGAGACGAGGAGTTTACATGTACGGCGGAGGTGCCGTTGAACGACATGTTTGGGTATTCGAGTCAGTTGAGGGGCGCGACGCAGGGCAAAGGAGAGTTCAGCATGGAGTATCGGGTGCGTCTCGTGTGCCGTATTTGTGTTTTCGTATCAAGACTGACTCTTGTTTTTCTCTTTATCTTTTTAGACACATATGTCAGTATTGCCCCATATTCAAAAGGAACTCGAGGAGGCTCATAAAAAGACGATGCCCCAGTCGAAGAAGTAGATGGGTCAGGAACTGCTAACTAGAGTCATCACGCTTAGACACATTATTGCATTCAACTATCACCTATTACTGTACCCATTCAACTAGTCATCTCATGACGTATCCTCTCTCACAATATACGCAATTTCAAGTAGTATTTATGGGCGTGGATTGGGAGACTGTCTTCACCGAGCCGAGGACACCCGTAGTACTTAGTTATTAATGGACCACGTAGCGTGACGATGGCTCAGATCTCAGAAACCAACATGAATAAATGGAAGCCACTCCTTGAACGACGCACCGCCGCGAACGCCAACACTCCAACAGCTTCCTGCAGAGCCCGTAGCCTTCCGAGGGTGCCGTTAAACAGCTGCTCGTACACGTCTGACTTGGCCAGTGTCACGAGGTGCGATCTTATCGCTGATCGGCCACATCGTCGCAACGACGCCCCCATACTCAGCGAACAACATCCCAGTTGCGATGCGAATCGCTTCGTCCGAAAGATCCTTGTCGCCCATCGCCGTCTCACACGCAGACAGAAACGCGAGTCCGCCACCCAGAGGCGCCAAATCGATCTTGTCGGACAGTTTCAAGCGACGCCCGTGTGCGAGACAAAGGTCGCTTTCCGTCGGATTTTCGTCGTCTTGGATCCCGTGACACGCAGAATGAACCCAGTGTGCCTTCTTCGTCTCCTCAACGACGACGTCGACCGTTCCAGTGGTGGATTCTAGGAACGCATTCGGCGCGGACTCGAATACTTTCCTGATGTGACCCAGCTCCTCGTCTACGCCTGGAAGTGGGGGAAAACCGTCTGATACTGGCCGACATCGAAAAACTACGATACAGTCACTCGTCTACTTGCTCCGTTTGAAAATCTTGTTCAAAAATGTAGCAAACACCTCCCGCCTCAATACCTTCCCTTCGTGGTTGCCCTCCGGCTCAGGCACAGCAGCAATCAGCTCCTCGATCTTCACCTTGACACCCTCCTCATACGCATTGTACAATTTCCTCAATCCAATAGCATCATACACGTCCTTCACCTTGACCTCCTTTTCCGAGTCCTTGCGCCCGTAATTTTCGTCCAGCACTGCTCGCTGCTCTGGCGTCGCCATCGACAACGCGACGTTAATACACCACGAACACTTGTTGTCAACAATGTCGGTTCCGATCTTGCCGATCAGCTCCGGAGTCCCAGCATAGTCCAAAAAGTCGTCCTGGACCTGGAAATACTCACCCAGCGGGAGCAAGACTGATTGTGCGATGGTATACGGTTCTACAAGTTGCCCGTTGACCTCGTATGATTCAGGGACGCCGCAGAATCGCATGGCAAGCGCGACCGAGAGGTAAAAGCTATAGTATGCCGTCTTGTACCGTGCAATGAACGCGTGTCTGTGGCCAACGAACAAGGTCATATCGCAAAGGATAGAATGCTTAATTAGAAGCTCACTTTTCAAACGAGAAAATACTCAAATCGACATGATTTTCGGGCGCAGAGAGTAAATCAACCAGCTGGCCCATGGCCGTCTGCAACGTCGTCTGCACGCCCGTGTCTGGCGCATCAGTTCCCAGTCACGCCCATATGCGACCGACGCTACGTACGTCATGAAACAGTTCCAACACATGTACGTAGTATGGCTCGTTTCGGAAGTATTTTTTAAGCACATAGTAGATCGCGCCTTCGAGCATGGCCGAATCGTTTATCGCAATGAGGTCCACTCCGTCGACGCGATACCAGCAGGGTTGTCCACGGCGGGTGAAAGAGTGGTCCATTATGTCGTCGGCAACGAGAAAAAAGGCTTGTAGCTGACAGGGAGTGAAGGAGCGAACGCAGGAGACAAAGAACGAAACACACCAGCTCGATACACCATCCCAAGGATGCTGTCTTGAAATATTCGTCCTCCGTCAATGGCCGCCCTTTCAAAATCTCGACGGAATCTACGACACTCATTCCACGATTGTATTTTCCGCCAGGCACGTTGAAATCGAGATTCTGAGAAAAAGGGCAAGATGACAAGAAATGCAACGTCGAAGCGCAAGTGAGACGTACGCGACGGTACCACTCGACAGCGTCGACTGGCATGTTCTCCGCCCTCATATGGTCGACGAGGTCATCTCTCAATTGCGCAAACACGACTTCAAACTGTCGACGCTTCTGTTGCTTGAGATCTGGGGCGGCATTGGTATCGTTGGAGAATATGTTTGCAGGGTTCCATGATGGTGGCAAGGAGTCACCGACAGCAAAAGCTTGTTGGACGAGGGGATTTGAATCAACAGCGTGTTCCTGGTTTGGGTCTGTTAAAATAAAAACATTTGTTGAGTCCAGATCTGAAACAGTCACGCACTGCTGTTTAGCTGGGTCTCTCCGAGTCCCTGCTTTGTGAATGCGAAAGCAGTGGACACAAGTAGAATAGAATTCGTGGCAACGAAGATACGCATTTTCAAAAGGCAACCGAGTAACTTAAGTTCCTCCGTTCGCACTCCTACTCCGACAACCCTTCCGGCGAGCGTTCCAATCATCGACGCATCGCCCTCCAGATAACATCCACGGGGCATTCAACGCTTCAACCTATCGCTACTTTTCTTCCTTTCTCCTACATACTACTTGGAAGTTGGTACGCGGTTTCACGTTCACCCGTTCACTCTCTTAATCTTTACTACAGGCGTACCAACCCGCGATCGCTGTCGAGCTCGAGAGCAACGCGATCTCATCAAGTCGGCATAACCAGGCTGGCTGTCCGACGGATGCTATGCACCTTCGCGGCTATGCTAGCATTCTGTCACTAAGTGACTGAGCATTGGACTCATCACAATCGTCAATTGATTGACATCAACTCAAAATTATTGCCATCGACCCAGGCACACGTGGTGACGTGGTTGTGTCAGGTTCGTCCCATGCGTGAGTGTTCAAAGAATTTCTTTGCAGTTGGAAGTTTTTAGGTTCAGACAACCAACAGCGTGTACTTTTAACTATAGTCTTCGTAGACTCGTATTGGTCTGAACATACTGGAGTCGTTTGGATTCTCGAAAATCATAACGCTTCAGAGAGGCGGGAGGGTATCTACAAGTGTTCGCGATGTATACATCCGCGTTCTCCTCTTCCTTTGCAAGCGGGCGATCATCACCATGCTGACGGCGCTCGACGTTTGCCAAGTCAGGCACAAATAAAGCGCCACTAGCACTATACCCCGCCTGGCTTGCTTTTGAAGCAAATTGTGTTCACGTCACGCGTCATCCTGCTGACTTAGTTGACCAGAAGGAACAAGATGCAGCAGAAGTGAACGTTGTTGCTTCCAATGGGTTGTCCGCTCTTCTACAAGCAAGCATTTGATGGGTTTGTGCATGAAGTATAGGTGCTGTGAATGTACTCTCTGTATATTCAAAACTTTGGACGATTATTTCCAGGCCCTCTGTCGACAATATGCGCATCGTATCGTTTGACAATGAGAACGACGAACAACGTCCGTGGCGCGTAATCGGGACATTTATGACGTGTAACGAGACAAATGACACATTGAGGTACACACTCTGGAGGTTCGGACAGCCATGCTCCTTCGGTATGCGCGGGGAAGTTTTTAGCAAGTTGAGTACCTTCGTATGAAGGAAGTCCGACCCTCGGCCAACCCTTCGGTCAATGTCTGTGCAAACTATGTGTCGTCGGAGCTCAAGTCACTCGTTCTAGTATGTGCTAATGTACGTTCCCGACGTTCCGCTTTCAAACCGAGGTCGCGCGCCGCCCACCTTTACATGCCTGCTTGCCTAGAGATCGCCACCTAGTACTTCACGCGCCCCCTCGATGACCCGCAAGTTCCTCGTAGCTAGTTGTTACTCGTGGTACCTCTCGCATTCGCGTCGTACTGAAGGCGTCATGATGTAGGTGTTCGGTCGTGTTGTATGGAAGTGTCTATTGCATAGTAAAGCCCGCTACGGTGAGTTGCGGTGGTAACTTGTCGTACATACCTAAATAAGCTTACGGAAAAGTGATAATTGACGGAAATGTCGCATGTACTCTCAGCCTCACCCAGCATCGTCTAGTCTAGTTTCTCGGTGTATTCGTAGTAGCATAATTCCATGGTCATTTTGATGCTAAGCAGTGTCTGGCGTAGTGGTACTATTATTAGTAAATTATTCTAAAGCCATCACTGGGATGTCTACTGAATGACCAGTGGATGTCTGGGCTAGCGCTATTGATACGGCAGCACTGCCGTGTCAACGACCCTCAAACCTTGGATAGCTAGCTAACGAAAAAGCGAACAGGAATCATGCTGCATGACTACGACATTTGTGAGCAAGTCTCGCTCCGAGTTGCTACGCTGCGATGCACAGCTTCCAGACGACGAAACAAGTAGCTGAGACATCGACTCAAAATGCGACGAATCAGAATTCGGACACTCAAAGTGAACAACCGTCAGACTTTGAAATTCGAAACATTCCAACAGCAGACGATATCTCAAGTACAGGAGTGTCACAACATGAATGTGAAATTCGTCTCGAAAATCAGGAATCCATGTTTCTGATTTGCGCGTGGCCTCTGGTATCGGCAAAAGGAAAAGGAAAAGGTCAGTGGGCTCCTTGAAGTCGTACCACAACCATGGGCAAATTTTCCCATGCTACAACGTGGGCAGGGATGGGCGAAAGATGATTACGCCCCTGCCCCCCAAGACAAGCTCACCTACCCGAGTCCACGATCCAAAATGAGCAGACACCCAAGACACCACAACCCGAACCAATCCTAGGCTAAACCAGCAACCGACTGACTATCAAAAGGGATCCTTGGCCCACAACCTCAACCCGCAAGAACCCCGAGTGAAAAATGACCACCGCGTCAAATCATGAAAATGAATGCATCCAAAGTCAAACACATATGGGCCACCATCGTCGACAAAGATGCATACCTTCCACCCAACTGGGTGACACACAATCCCTTGAGGTTTTAGTGGGTATTAGTTTACCAGTCCCAGAGTCCCACCCCCCGCAAAGCGGGGTATGTGTAAAAGCATTTTCCCTCGGACCGGTCAGTTTGCGAATGACCGCCTTAGTGTATTATGTAGAACTAGCTTGTCGGTTGCTACATAATATCACTTATCAAGAAAAAGAAAAAGAAAACAAATAAATTATGTGTGGTAAGTCATAATGTCCATATTTAGCAGGCCGCTTCCCAAACGGTTGATGGAAGATATCAGCCACACCACCCGCCGATGACATATGTACATCATAAACCAGTTTTAACGTCCATCAGACATTAGCCTACTTTGGGTGTGTAAAATAAGGTCCATGCGTGAGAAGCGAAGTGGTGCCGCAGGTACCGTAGTTTCGTATGGAAGTGCCGATTGCGCACCAAAGCTCGCTACGGTGAGTTGCGGTGGTAACTCTTGACTCTATTTGTTAGTAGTATAAAGCACGGAGCTCCCCATCCCTCTAGTCTTCATCTCTGTGAGATGTTCACCTTCAAGTCCTTCCTCTTCGCCGCACTTTCTTTTGTCCTCTTCGTCTCTGCTGTATCAATTCCTTATCATTATCCGCGTGCCAAGAATTACAAAGATGGAAATGTCACAGAGTGAGCAAAATGCTTTTCCACTGGGGGATGTCGCATGCGACGAGACAGACATTCAGGCATGGTTCATGGGCCGACCACAATGGTCATCATCATAGGAATTTGAACAGCACGGTCCCTTTTGCAGAGTGAGCAAGACGCTTGCCGATGTTGTGACAGGACTGACACACGCACTAGTGAGAACAATGGATACCTCAAGCAGAATGCGGAGGCAGCCAGCTGGTTGAACCAATTTTATGAAAAAGGGACATTGGACCACAACGGCCCTTGCCATGAGGACTATCACATCGCATGTATTGATAGGCAATACGCCAAGTGCAACGCCAATACGAACAAATACGATCTTACTCTCTGCATCAATGACAACAGATGCGCAGCCCTACCTAAGATAGCGGAGCGGGGCATAAACACAGGTTGTGTCCCTGAAAGAGTGATTAATCAGGTGTTCGAAAAAGCGAAAACTCCCAGCAGTTTGCGGCCACTCTAGCATTATCATGACAAGGGGAGACGGCTTTGGGATGAACTTACTGCTGGCCAGTTTTGTTTTCCCTACACAATGTTCTTTAGAATGAATGAACGTGATGACTTGTTCACTTAATATTTGGTGTGGAAATCGGGCATCAAAATGGCGCATATTCGATCAAAATGTTTCAAGGAAGCCATCATGACGAGTCAATGACAGGTCCTAGGAAGATAAACAGCGTTAGGCAGGTCTCAGGAACTTGTCATGACTCTTTTTTGATTATTCATACTTACACTCTCACGTGACTTCATGACTCATCCATATCATGTGCAGATACTATTCCATGACATTCTATGTCGTTCCACAGACTATTACCATAGTAGGACTCTGACCGGCCCTATACCTTACACATGGACCATCGTGCTCATGTATATAAAGGGCACGCTCATTGTAGGAGCTCCTTACTTTTGGTTTATTCATTGTCTTTGCGAGTAACCTTAGGGCAACCTAGGACCTTTCATCGAGTCCTGATATAAAACCGAAAGTTACCTCCTACCTTGCCTGCCCGCCGTCGCCATCGCTCGAACCTCGCTCCTTGCATCGTCAATACCTCGTCGACCACCTATCCCTCCCCTCAATCCCGATGTTTCCTCTGACCTTTGTCGTCGCTCGCACCAGCTGCTGTACCGCGCTGGTCAATGCCTCGCCGACACCCCTACCTCTCCTGCTTCACGTCAAGCCCTCTGGCTGTCTGAGTCGCTGAGTTATCGCACTGGCAGCAGAGCGTAATCGTTGCCGTACAAATCAATGGCAAGCGATCGTGGTACTCCCATCACTGGCCTTAACGGTTTACACCAGGCATATATACCGTGCCATTGAGAGAGTCCTCGCTCTCTTCTTCCTTCAGCTCAGCTTGATATGGAAGATCATACTCTGGATTTACTCCAATCCACCCTGGACCTGGTCCAATCTACCTGCACACTCTTAGAAGGACTTGTACTAGTCTTTCTTCTCACCTACCTCCAACTCGCATACTGTGTTATCACTGTTGAGCCCATCACCCTAGTGCCAGAGCTGCAGCAGCCCCTTCCTCTCCAACCCCTACGCTCCATGACAGACGTAGAGGAATCCTTGGATGATGAGCAAACTGTCTATGAGCCATTGTTACACTCTGATGAAGGGACAGTCGTTGACGACCTCTCACTACCCAACCAATACATCCTCGCCGCCCTCTCTCCTATTGCTCTCATGCCCACCCCCAGGCATCTCGGACCCAGTTATCCAGTCACATTGACTTGGCGTAATCGAACGAGTATGCCTTCAGATTCTATTGACACCTCCTCCGACTCCGATTTCTAAAAATCCCATATCATGGCATGATCCCTGGGAAGACATCGAGCTACTCGCGATCCCGTGCGCATATGCCAGGTACCCACTGGTATTATCCACACTGATCCCAACCCCTTGTGCCACCATAAGTGCTTGCAACTGGATAAACACCAGATAATACGCCAAACAATTCCTTCTTTTCAGAGGCCGAATACGCGAAAAAGGAAGAGTTGTAAAAAGAATAAAAAATAGTCATCTTTTTTGTTGCCCAATATTTCGGATTCATCAACAACCCGACAAACCCAAGGTGGACCTAGAAGACCACCGCACCTACCTCCTGGAGACCGAACCACTCCAGCCTCATATCCTTATCCACCACCTGTCATTAGTCACACTTCCTCTCGAAGCAACATCCAACGACCAATGGCCACCGAAGCGGGACCCTCTCCCTCCGATACCACACCACCACCTCTCCGCTCTTGGCCCATGGCTGGGACCTTCGAGGAGTTTCAACAACAATACAACGTGTACGTGCAACACATGGCCCAACACGGAGTGCACACCGCCATGCCTCCAACCATACCAAGCCTCCCTCCAAAAAAGAAAAAGTCAAAGGCACCCGAAGTAGAAGATGAGCCGAAGGTAGTATGCCTAGGCAAGTCCTATATTGAGAAACCACCACCATTCTCCGGGAAGCCCGAGGATTATACAAAATGGAAGGCAAAGTTTCGCCTTTATCTTCTCGGATTCGACTGACCAGTCGAAGATGCCAAAGAAATCAAGATGTTTTTAGGATTCTGTACAGAAGGACCTGTGGAGGAATTCGCGACCCTACTTATTGAGAAAGATCTTGATTACAAAGACTATACCGCCCGAGTGTTCTTCCGCATGTTCGTCGACCCCTACTTCAAACCGGTTTATAAAGCAGCTCGCACTGAAACCGAGTTACTCAACTTGAAGCAAGGATCGATGACGATCGAGGAGTTCCTTACAAAGCAACAAAATCTGATCGCCCACACTGAGTGGTCAGAAGTCACCAATGGTCGACAACTTGTGTGACTGCTTCACACCAATACCCGCAATGACATCATCGAACAAGTCGAGCGCTCTAGCATCGATATGACGACGGTTTACCTCAACAGTTACTCCAAATGGACCAAACAGCTCATCACTGCTGGTCACTTACTCGTGGAAATAGCCGAGAGAAAATGTGGAGCCACTCACAAGATACCATGACCAAAAGTAAAATTCCCCACCCAATATGTCGAACCTCACACCGCGACCCCGGAGACCACAGGTGTCTTCGGAGGCCGAGGCGCTCCCATGGACTTGTCCAAAGCGAGAGCGACTGGAACATGTTTCCGGTGTGCCAAGGAAGATAAGACTGCACCATGGCCATGTGCCAATCACCCACAAAAAACCGCTGGATCCAAAAGCATCAAAGTGCATGGACTTGACGTCAAGTATTCCACTCTAGAAGAACTGGAAGCCACTGTAAAAGATGCAGATGAGATGGATTTTGGTGACGAGAACGAGGATTGAGATTACCTCGCCCTCAAGGTATGTCACCAGTTAGAATTTGTAAATGTAATGTTACAGTCAGGGGCGCCCGGGCTGCAAAGCCTAAGGATGGCGCAGCAGTACCAAAAACTGTGCTTAATTCCCCTCATTCTACTAACAAATTCTCTCTCCTTAACATAGAAGAGATCTCAGACTGCGAAAGCAGCCACGGTTCTAGTTTGCCGGCTACACAAGAGCCAAATGTACCTTTGCCCCTCTTGGGCGTTACAGCTGTCAGGACGTCCGGGTCCCATGCAGTCAAGAGGCAGACAAAGACCGAGGTTGTAAGTAGAAAGGAACCGACTCCACCTCGAACGATCCTTATCAGAAAAGATCGGGGATGGAAATCCACCATCAAGCCTTGGTCCACGCAATGGATCAAGCAAATTGCCAATGACACCCCCGAAGATCAACTCATCTCTCATTTATGAGCCTTCGTCCACGACATGCGCCTTTCAGAGGTCAACGCTGAGCTAATCACGGACCTTCAGAATGCATCTCATAATGCCGCCGAGTTCATGCTTCTCGAACTCACTCAAAAACCTCGTTATCGAACAAAGAAGCCATCGCCAAACGCTTTCAAAATATCTGTCGTATTAGGAACTGACTCTGGAAAGACAGTTGAGGCGGTCACCTTGATCGACTCTGGCTGTATGGCATTGGCCATCGATATCGACTTCATTCGAGAACACGAATTCGAGCAAAAACCATTACCATGGGCTATTCCAGTCTATAATGCCGACGGAACCGCCAACACCGAGGGTGTGATCACGCACTACGTCGATCTGACAGTGGCTATCAGAGATCACCAATCTGCTATTCTCTTCTCAGTGACACGCTTATCCTTGCAAGCGGTCTTCCTAGGATTTGATTGGCTATGCCAATATAACCCCCAAATCGACTGGCAAACAAAGGAACTCAAGTTCGCCATGGACACCATGCCCCTGTGGGAGTACAATAATGCAGAACCTGAAGACTGCGTTTTCCAGCTTGACAATAAATATATTGCCACCTTGGCAACCGATCTTGTGGCCGCCACCAATCAAGGGAAACAAGATATCCCTTTCGAGCAAGTGGTCCCAGCCAAGTACCACAAATTCCGTGATGTATTCGCCAAAGAGTCATTCAACGAGTTACCCCCTCGAAGACCCTGGGATCACGCGATCGAGCTAAAACCAGGCGACCACAAGGTCAATTGCAAAACCTACCCACTCTTGTTAAAAGAACAAAAGGAACTCGACACATTCCTTGAAGAGAACCTCTCCACTGAACGGATCCATCCTTCTAAATCTCTGTTTGCCTCCCCCTTCTTCTTCATCAAAAAGAAGGATGGTAAACTCCGGCCTGTCCAAGACTACCGGAAGCTCAACGAAGCAACCATCAAAAATTGCTATCCTCTCCCGCTCATTGAGGAGATCATTCAAAAGCTTCGCGGAGCTAAGTACTACTCCAAAATGGACATCTGCTGGGGTTATAACAATGTCTGCATGAAGGACGGAGATGAATGGAAGGCCGCCTTCCACACCAATCAGGGCCTCTTCGAACCGTTAGTCATGTTCTTTGGCTTGACCAACTCCCCCGCAACATTCCAAACAATGATGAATCATATCCTACGCGACCTCGTCGTGAAGGAAGTGGTCATCGTCTATATGGACGACATCCTGGTTTTCACCAAGACTCTCGACGAACACCGCCATGTCGTATGAGAAGTGTTATCTCGTCTTTGTAAACACAAACTGTCACTCAAGCATACCAAATGCGAATTCGAGACCACCACCACCGAATACCTTGGACTTGTCGTCTCAGACGGAACCATTGCCACCGACCCCACTAAAGTCGACGCCATCCGTACTTGGCCGACTCCCACCTCCCGAACCCAGGTCTGCTCTTTCCTGAGTTTCCTCAATTTCTTCCGTCGATTCATCAAGGACTTTGCGGCTATCGCCAAACCACTCAATTGCCTTACCAGCGAGAAGGACCCCTTCGAGTGGGACTCAGCATGTCAACAATCCTTCGACACACTCCGGGATGCGCTTATAAATGCACCCATCCTCTCCCTTGCCACCGACTTTGACCCCTTCCAGATCAAGACTGACGGTTCAGGCATAGGACTCGGAGCCATTCTATCGCAACATCAGAATGGGCTCTGGCATCCGATTGCGTATCTGTCGCAGTCCCTTTCCGACGCGGAATAGAACTACCATGCCACCGACTTGGAGTTCGCCGCCATCATCAAAGCTGTCACCATGTGGCAACAATATTTATTAGATGCCCACGTTCCCTTCGAGATCCTCACAGATCATCAAAACCTCACGTATTTTGCTGTCCCACAGGACCTCTCTTGCCGTCAGGCTCGCTGGAACCAGATCATGCAGGAGTTTCACTACACTCTTGTTCACTGTTCCGGTAAAACCAATCCTGCCAATTCTCTGTCCCGGAGGTCAGACTTTGAAAAGGGGGTGAAGGACGACAATAAAGGTGTCACAGTTTTTCCCTCTATTTTACAGCAGAATAATATGTCGATGGCTGTGGAGAACGCATCAACATCCGACCAGGATTTCATTTCTATTCCTATAAATATAAATAAATTAACCGTTTCTACAACAGACATTTATTTAAATGCTATAGACATGCGTACGCTAGCGGCAATGCATGTAGCCGAACAATCTCTTCATTCTTCCTCTATTATAACAAAAAAAATCAAGGACTTACAACATTTAAAGGACTCTAAAGTAGTACAAGCATTCGCTCAAAACGATACCCATTTCTCTCTTCACAATTCACTCATTCATTTCAAAGACTCTTTATATGTACCAAAGGACGTTAATCTCCGAAATGATATACTCACTAATATTCACAGCCACCCTACGGCCAGACACCCAGGGATACGGGCTACGATTCGGAAGGTCCAAGAATGCTACTACTGGCCGACATCCACTAAAGATGTCAAAAGATTCATCAAAGAATATGAAACGTGTCAAAAGAATAAAGCCATCACAACCCCTCGGCATATCCCGCTGCACCCAAACGAGGTCCCACGACAACCATGGGAACATATTTCATTGGATCTTATCTCCCCGCTTCCAGAGTCACACGGAAGCAACGCTATACTGGTCATAGTCGATCGTTTCTCAAAAATGATCTGACTCTTTGGCGTCCGGGATACAATCAACAGCAAAGGAATCACGACTATACTCCGTGATGAAATCTTCAAACTCCACGATCTCCCGACCAAGGTCATCTCAGATCGGGGACCCCAGTTCATATCTACATTCATGACTGAACTTCAGAAACTCCTCGGCATTACACCAAACCCCTCCACCGCTTTCCACCCTCAGACGGACAGTCAAACCGAATGCTATAATGCGTGGGTAGAACAATACCTCCGCATATACATTAACCACTGTCAGAGCGACTGGAAAGAGTGGCTCCCTATGGCCGAGTTTGCGCACAACAGCAATCCTCGTTCAATGACCAATCAGACCCTGTTCATGCTCAACTACGGACATGAACCCCACATCAATGAGGACTGCCATACGTCCATCTGAAGCGAGTCAGCTACGGACTTCGCCAAACAGATGACGACGCTGCACGCGCAAGCCACCGAAGCCCTCCGGCTAGCCAATGAGGACATGAAGAAGTTCTACAACCGCTCCGTATGCCCTATGGAGGATTACAAACCCAGAGATCTTGTATGGCTCGAGGTGACTCACATATGCACGAACTGACCAATGAAGAAGCTGGACCAGAAATGCTATGGCCCCTTCAAAGTCCTCACCAAGGTCAGTGTCGCCTCTTACAAGCTCGATCTACTCCATAAGTGGAAGGCCATTCACCCAGTCTTCCATGAATCACTCCTCCATCCATACACCCCGCCAATGTCCAGCCCCACTCCAGCTTCACCACCGCCCGACCTCGTTGACAATGTCCCAGAACAGGAAGTGGAGATGATTGTCGACTCGTGCCAACATGGCGAGTGATTCGAGTACCTTGTCCACTGGAAAGATTTCCCCGTCGAAGAAGACAAATGGTTGTCCACTACTGAGCTCACTCATGCTCAGACTGCGGTAACCAAATTTCACCATCTCCACCCCACAGCTGTGCAACCAACAACTCGACTTTGCCTCCACCTCATCTCTGCTCCCTCACCTCCGGGATTAGTCCTCCTCCCAAACGAGCCTCCTTGCACGTGTCCGCTGTGCGTATCCGCCCCCACCTTTATGGACCCAGGGTTCCTCAAATATCACAAACGTTTCAAACGTTTTGACAACTCCATGTTCGACACCCCAGACTGTCTTTTATGTGCTTCGTCTCCTGAGGACATAAGACCTTGAAAAGGGGGTAATGTCATGACTCTTTTTCAATTATTCATACTTACACTCTCACGTGACTTCATGACTCATCCATATCACGTGCAGATACTATTTCACATTGTTCTATGTCGTTCCACGGACTATTACCATAGTAGGACTCTGACCGGCCCTATACCTTACACACGGACCATCGTGCTCATGTATATAAAGGGCACGCTCATCGTAGAAGCTCCTTACTTTCAGTTTATTCATTGTCTTTGTGAGTAACCTTAGGGCAACCTAGGACCTTTCATCGAGTCCTGATAGAACTGATCCGGTCAATCATAATTGTGACAGTGTATGCTGATTGGAATGTGGATTTGTGAGAGTCAGACTTATCTCATAGCAACATCAAAACTCCATGATCCGACATCCAAGATGATTTTCTTTCGCGCATCCTTATAACAAATGCGACTGGTCTCAAATCAGAAAAATTAAGGGTTGGAGCACATAACCTACCATCCAGTATCTCGTCCAGGTATCTCTAACCTATTTTCGTGGCATGCACTAACTGTGATGTACTCGAGCTTGAAGTTATGCAGTGTTACAAAGGAAAGGGACATGAATTCATTTGATGAATGACATAGCCGAGGCCTAGAAGAACTGTTGAAGAACCCGCAAGCTGAATTCAAGAGAATCCGCTCCGGGAAGATGTTGCTGGATCCTATGGAATACTCATAAATCTCGATAGATCAAGCAAAGTTCGGAGGCGAAACGGGCTGTTCTTATAGTCTAGTAAATCTGTCCATTTTTCATCGATGTTTTCCTCGTATACGCACGAAAGATGGCACGAATGACACAAGCCACATCCTTCAATTCTCTAGCAAAGACACAATGAGCACGGTCAAAATAACCGGGACAGAAATAACATTGGCCAAACTTTTGGAAAGTTTATTTCAGGCTATTGAATTTGTGTAAGAAACGGTGTGTCACCTGAGTCCCGAGGGGGAATTTTTATATCTCATGTTGCCAAGCTCAAATTCATCAGTAAAATACCGATATTTGCTCACGTATCTCGATATCATGAAACATATCTTAACGCTAATCCTGAAACTGACCCTCTACACACGTCGTTTTGAACTCTGCTTGACCAACAACATGATAATCTCAGTCTTGCCAAGCTGCCCGTCGCGCTGACAGCCACTCGACTTCCTTGACGACTTGGATCGACGTCCGTGACGCAAAAGGAGCAGATGCGGATGCATAGCATTTTGCGACAAGCACGGCGGTATCAGATGGGGTTGAAGCTTTGAAGAGTGTCATGGTCTGTGCACTTTCTTAGTCCCTGAGTCTTTCTTTGTCATCATTCGTATATCACCGTCCCCTTTTCCGTCGTTCTGGTCTCTTCTAGGTATTGTGTATGGCTCTCTTCTAGCATCCAATACACAATGTCTAGGTGATTTCATGCTGCGGATTCTAGTGAGCCTGACAATTTCGTGCAGAGATTTCATCATCACCCTGAGCAAGATGGAGAATCTGTCTGACAATTGATCGACTCTTGCATGAAGGGTACATGTCGACTTTGTATCGCAACAGCTACCATCTTCTCTGTGTCCGACGACTCTAATCCACTAACTAAAATTCAGTGACCGTCGAAAACGAATATAGGAGCGAGACTGTTGCCTTGGCAGGTGAGCCCTCGCCCCTCGCTTTCTTCAGGCTCAGTCCCACAATATCTGCGCTTCTGAAGTTCAAGACACTCCTTGGCACACTTAGAGATGTTCTGATCGATGTCTTCAATGTAGTCCCCGGTGGTTGACAATGGGCGGGCCACGGAGAGAGTGAAAGAGCGGGATCCAACAAACCTCATTATGCGATGTTCAATTATTGAACGTTGAACATTCGAGCGTCCTTTGAGTCGACAATTGTACTCGACTCAAACCGTACAAGCTAGCATCTCATCACCAAAGATTTTATGTAAAAAACCTATCAATACATTTTTCACAAAAGGTAACATGTCGCATTGTTCAAAGCCCTACATGAATGAAAGGAAGCCACCTTGAAAACGATTCTCCACTCTCACGAAGACGTACGATCGCATTGTGCAGCGCTCGTGCAGCGTTCCGATGATCCAGGACCGCACAGTTCTGAAGGAGTTGCTCGTACACGTCTTTCGCCACCTCTGGTGCAGTCTCATCGCTGATTGACCACATGCTTCCGACGACACCTCCGTACCCGGCAAACAACATGCCAGCAGCAATGTGGATGGCCTCATCGGACAGATCCTCGTCTCCCATCGCCGTCTGACATGCAGAGAGAAAGGCGAGCCCACCACGTGGACGCGACAATGCAACAATATCGGACACCTTTAGACGACGCTCGTCGGCAAGACAGAGTCCACTGCTAATTGGGTCATGATCATCTTGGACTCCATGGCATGCGAAATGGACCCAGTCGGATTCCTTCATCAACGAAAGTACTTC
Source organism: Austroboletus niveus (assembly GCA_038090255.1). Taxonomy (NCBI): domain Eukaryota; kingdom Fungi; phylum Basidiomycota; class Agaricomycetes; order Boletales; family Boletaceae; genus Austroboletus; species Austroboletus niveus. The sequence continues at coordinate 59,306 of JBBPMJ010000045.1, read as the reverse complement.
CTCGACCGTTCCTTCACTGGACTCGGAGAGAGAAATTCGTTCCGGTGGGCAGTCGTTGATAACAGCTCTGATGTGCCGCAACTCGACTTCCACGCCGGGAAGTGGTTGCTGACCATCTGATGTTGGCTGAGGGACAGCGAGAAAACGGACATTTTCGCGTGTGCTTGCATCAGGTTCTGCAGAAGGGGCGAGAATACTCAAAGTGGGGGTGTACGAGCAGACCACAAAATCGGATACTTTGTGCCCGATATCCGAATTCTCAGTCCCATAAAGGCCCGCCGCATGGATCGGAAGGAACGTGAAGGGCCCAGTGGGACACCAAAATATCCGCGACAAATTTCCAGGGGTCTGTTGCGAGAACAGGTGAAAACGTCAGCTATGAAATCAGCCAGCGTGGTATCACACACCGAGAAGGTCACTGGCAGGGCATTAAGAATAGGCTTGACGACATTGCCCCATAAGACGGATAAAATAGACTTCCACTGGCGATCTTTCCATTCCGAGTTAGGCTTCCCTTCTCTTGTATCACAGGGAACTTCACGAGCAGAGCCGAGCAATGCCTTGAGCGCATTCTGAAGACCTGTAGACCTCCCGAGGGTGAACTTGGGGAGAGGGACATGAACCGGCTTTTCCGCGCCAGCGATAATGATCAGCGCATCACAGCGCTCTTCAGCAGCGTTGAGGATGATCACGGGACCGGAGTGTGCTGAACGGCAAAGTGTGGAAAACTCTTTTTGAAGGAGGAACCGCTCGAAACCAGGGAACGAACGAATTTCTTGCAGCAGTTTATCTCGTTCGATTGCAAGCCGACGTTGCCTGGCAGCCTGCGTTTCCAAGGAATCTCTTCTAGCACCGGCCACGGGGTGGGTCGATTCCAATAGTAATGATAAAGATTTTTCGCGCACAGCGCTAGCACGCTCCAACTGAGCAGATAGCTCCTGAAGTCTGTGAGCATGGTTGGGATGGGCATGCAACAGCTCGTCATACGAACTGCGGAGTTGAAAGAGATCACCCCAAACTATCGAACGTCCTTGCTCCAACCACTCTACCGCAGTTTCTGGCAAATCCGAGGCAAGAGCCGTTGCTGCCGCTTCCCGCACAATACCAGGTCCTTTAACAAGCTGACGGTAGCGGTCTGCAAGCGAAAGGCCAACCCATGCGAGTTGAGGGAGTATATCAATAGCGGCAAAATATGCTTTGAGAAGTGAGTGGTGACCACAGCGACGAGCACACGAAATCCAACGAGAAGAAGCCAGAAGTCGAACAGCAGTGGGACCGGTAACGGCAAGGGCAGAATACGAAAACTGCAAAATTGCACTCTCCATGTCGCCGAGTTCTTTCAAACGCTCGAAACGAGCCCAAAAGGCAATACCGAGGTTGTTGAGAACGGCAGGTTTGTTCAGGTGATGATCAGGGGTGAGCTCAACAGCATCCCGGAGCATTGTAATCGCATCCTCAAGATCACTGAGTTCTCCCATGCGCTTGAAACAAGTCTGCAAGGCGCTACTGAGGTTGTTGAGACGGCCAGGTTTGCCCGGGTGAGGATCGGGGGTGAGCTCAACAGCATCCCGGAGCCTCGTAATCCCATCCTCGAGGTCACTAAGTTCTCCCAAGCGCTTAAAACGAGTCTGTAAGGCAATACCGAGGCCATCGAGATAGCTAGGTTTGTCCGGGTGGTGCTCAGGGGTGAACTTAATAGCTTCCCGGAGCCTCGTGATCCCATCCTCCAGGTCATTGAGTTCTTCTAAGCACTGGAAACGAGTACACAAGGCAACACCGAGGCTGCCGAGTGTGCAATGTTTGCCCGGGTAGTAGTCAGGGGTGAGTTCAACAGCATCCCGGAGCATCGTAGTTCCGTCCTCGAGGTCAGTGAGTTCTCCCAGGCTCTCGAAACGAATTTGTAAGGCAGTACCGAGGTTGCAAAGACAGCTAGGTTTGTCCGGGTGGCGATCGGAGGTGAGCTCGACAGCATTCTGGTGCCTCGCAATCCCATCCTCGAGGTCACTAAGTTCTCCTAGGCACTGGAAACGAGTCTGTAATGCAACACCGAGGGTGTTGAGACGGCGAGGTTTGCCCGGGTGGTGATCAGGGGTAAGCTCAACAGCATCAAGGTGACTCGTAATCCCATCTTCGAGATCACTGAGTTCTCCCAAGCGCTCGAAACGAGCCCATAAGGCACTTCCAAGGCTGTCGAGACAGGCAGGTTTGTCCAGGTGGTTATTAGGGGTGAGCTTGACAGCACCCCGGAACCTAGCAATTCCATCCTCGAGGTCGCTGAGTTCTCCGAAGCGCTCAAAACGGGTCTGTAAGGCACTTCCAAGGTTGTTGAGACGGCCAGGTTTGCCCAGGTGGTGATCGGATGTGAGCTCAACACTATCCCGAAGCCTCGTAATTCCATCGTCGAGGTCACTGAGGTTTCCTAGGCGCTCGAAGCGAGTCAGTAAGGCACCGCCCAGGTTGCTAAGAAGGCCAGGCTTGTCCAGGTGGTGATCAGGGGTGAGTTCAACAGCGACCCGGTAACTCGTGATCCCATCCTCGAGGTCACTGAGTTCTCCTAGGCGCTCGAAACGAGTTTGTAAGGCGATTCCGAGGTTACTGAGACGACCAGGCTTGTCCGAGTGGTGATCAGGGGTGAGCCCAACAGCATCTCGGTGCCTCACAATTCCATCCTCCAGGTCACTGAGTTCTCCAAGGCGCCCGAAACGAGCCCATAAGGCGGTACCAAGGTTGCTGAAACAATTAGGTTTCTCCGGGTGGTGATCAGGGGTGAGCTCAACAGCATCCCGGAGCATTGTAATCCCATCCTCGAGATCACTGAGTTTTCCCAAGCGCTCGAAACGAGTCCGTAAGGCAGTACCGAGGTTGTTCAGACGGCCAAATTTGTCTGGGTGGCGAGCGGGGGTGAGCTGATTAGCAACCCCGAACTTCATGATCGCCTGGTCAAGGTCACCCAATACCCCGAGGTGGGTGTACCATTCCATAAATGCTGCCCCAAGATCTGTTAGAATTGCCATATATCGATCGTCCCAAAGTGAAATAGACTGGAGTAAGTGTTCTAGAGCTGATATTGCCCGTTGGATGTCTTCGATGTTACCGGAGCGTTGGAACCGTTCCAACGCATACCCAGCCGGTGCAAACGGATCCATGCCTAGCCTGAGATCATGACCAGTGAGAGAAGTGTCACCCGTCCGGAAGGGATCCATCTGATATTGTGCGTGCATTCGGAGCATGAAAATGCCCGCTTGGCTTTCATGACTATCTGAAGGTGCGAGGTCTATTACCTCCTTCAACAACACCTCAGCTTGTGCTACGTCGGATTCTTGTCTTCCCTTATTGAAGCGCGCAAAATGGACCACAGCCAATTGGATCAATGTGAGAGGTCGGTCAAGATGTCCAACAGGACGTCCAGTAAGTGCATTACGATACAGGTCAATGGGGGTGTCGAAGGAAAGACCTGCGTGGTCAATTTGACAGTGTAGGAATGTTGCCATGGCGAGGTTCGATTCGGCAGCTGCGCGGCAAGGATGGTTCAGCGGACAGAGACGCAGCACATAATCGAATTCTTCCATTGAACGCTTAAGGTCTCGTTGTTTACCGTGTCTTCGGTAACATGAGAGAGCGCCATGGCCTTTGTTGGTAGCATTTACTAGGTGATCTTCTGACTCAACGGTCGACTATGTGTGTAGGTTATATCACAATGTTAACGGGACTGGCCGTTAACTTACCGAAGCAGTATGAGGGTCAAGGACTCTTGGTACCAACAATTCATTGTCTTCCTGCTTGCACCTACTGATGGCCACTGAGAGAGATGAACATGGTGATATTACATCGCCATTCTTTGGAAACAAGGTGAACGCTGCCACGGTGTAAGTCTCCAGCTCTTACAAAAGTTGTCCTACTCACGTTGACTTTTTGCGCTGTATTCCAGAAGTCGCTTAACGGTGAACGGCAACTTTCGTGGCTGCTCCCCGGAACCCAGTGTTGGCTGAAATTCGAACGATGCATATATCGTGAAGCCCACAGTCGCAGACGGATCCGATGGTCTACTTCTGTATTAGAACGAATAAGAGTACGTAAATAGGTGTCTTACATAGGGATTTGTCCATCCCACTCAACGACACCGTTGTCCACGGACACGCGTTTATTCTTGGTTCTCCATTCAAGACCGCTGTGATACACAACAGCGTAAAAGCCAGCGGGGATTCGCCTAAGGCCGAGAGCAGCGTCCGTTATCCGAATATCTACGTTGACATCAGCAAACTTGGGGAAACCTGTACAAAAGTAAACTGCGCACTTGTAATGACCGATGCTTCGAGTTCGTCGATCCGCATTACGGAAGGGGCCGGGGAAGGGTGCATGTCTTGTGGCCTGTCTTGATCCCCAGACGGTTCGCTTGGTTCTTCTACCTGTTGGATATTGAATATTAAGCCTTTCGCACAGGCAGATCCTATGACTTAAAAAAACTCACGCTGTTTTCCACATCGTGTGCTACATTATCTTCATTGATCTCCTGCTGCCCGCCAGTGACGTGTTCATTCGGCTGTGGTTCCACGCCATTTCCTAGGTCGCTCTCCAATTTTTCCGACAGTATCTGATTTCTGTAACTTAAGGAAAGGCCAGAGAGCAGATGATAGATGAAGATTAAAAACAAAACAGAGCAAAATAAAAGGACAAGGTATGAGAGCCTTTCGGTGCTCCCCATCGTTGGTGAGAATGAGTAAGAGGGATGTCCGGCTGTATGGAGGAACACACCCCAGAGGTGCTGTTATAGAGGATGACGGTCGTGTCCATGCTGCACTGGTAGTAGGTGCACGTTGTTCAAACGTTGTTGCTGTACGACAGAGGATGTGGATGCGAAGAATGAACCGAACAGGAACGCAATGTTTGCGATAGACTACTCTGGCTATGTCCAATCTGTGAGTCCGAAGAGGTGCAACTGAGATCTGCATTGAATTGAAGGCTGGTGGGCCGTGGTGGCATCGCAGCACGCAGAGCTCTCCTCCACAGCAAGTGGGGCGACTTGAAAATGAATTACTTAGATGATGAAGGCTGTACAAACAAGCAGGATCTGGGTCGTACCTGTGTGGCGTGTGGAGTGATTCATTGAATCAGGTCAGGGTCATAGGCCGCCGCGAGCTGCAATACGAGGAGCGTCGAGGACCCGTATCACCACACTAGGAATTACTACAATGAAAATTCCGAACTCCACTACATGCCGACCTCTTTCACCCGCCGCCTCTGCACGACAGGCATGTTCAACGTAAACCAAATGCCTGTCGGAGTTGGCCCTGGCCTAAGTTTCGCAGGGCGCCCATCCTCGTCGATCGACAACCCGCCCGAGTTCGAAAACGGCGACACCTGTTCGACGTCGGTCAAGTCGATTGGTTCAGTCGCGAAATACAGCTTCAGGAACCCCACGTCGACGTCCTCGTCCTTGTTCAACGAGTACTCGAAAGGGGCCGTTCCTCCCACTCCATATCCCATCGTGAACTCCCCGTCGCGCCTTAGAGGAGGGTCTGTTGTGCCCATGCCCACCGACTGTGTGTAGTACCGGGCTACAGACGTTCGACGTCGCCATGTCAGCGAAGCGCACTGTGCGAGTGAACGAAGACACACTTACCTATGCTCAGATCGCTGTTATTGAACAAGAATGCGTTTACATAGAGATCCCATTCTGTTTTGTTGGTAATCTTGATCCCATACAATCTCTCTTCTTCGACGACGAAATCGATGACATCTATAGTTCCCAATTCTTTGTCCTCGTCCTTGATACGGAAACCTGGTCCTTTGACGGGAACAAGAAGCGGTAACCCGCTCAGCAAACTGAATTCATGTTCCGAATCCTCTAGCGGGTAGAAATCGACCACCACTCTGGTATCACGAGGTCGATTTTGATTGGTGAGATCGAGGTACCAGTAGTAATGCGCAGCCACCTTCAGCGAGTGAACAAGGTAATCAAGCTTCACCTTGAAGTATATATCTGTCATTCCAAAATGTTTCAACCGTCCATCCAAGACTTTGAGGACTGCTTGACCATTCTCAATCTTCACCTCTAGTTTCGCTTCTTCGATAGCTTTGACGAGCCGGAATGTGGGGACGTCGTCATGTTCCTTCATCCGTCGAAGAGTCTCTTCGAGTATCCAGGACGTCTCTCCTCCAGGCGTGGGGTAGATAGCCAAGTTCCCGACACGGGTGAGCTTTACGGATGATACATGTACGGGATGTTTGAGCAGGGTCACCGTTGTCTCAAAATCCCTAATCACAGCAGTATTGTCGACTGTTATTTCATCCACAGTTTGCCTTTCATCGTCATACAGGGTGAACTCCACTCCACACTGAATGCCATGTGCCAAACCGGCCCCGAATATATATTTGCCGCCATCGATGCGAACAGCGTGGCGAGTACGCATTCCAGCAGGTTTTCTGACATCGAATATGACACGATGTCGGTGGACTCCTTCGCAGTGGGGATTCTGGGGAGGATTACGTCTAAATGAGTCTAATGGGGTCAGAAATGCAACAGTCCTATTAATGGGAAGGTTTTCCACCTGAAAAAGTGCTCGCGCCCTAGGCGTTCGTATACTTCCACGTATGTGAGATCGTCCATGTCCGTAGGGTTCTTCTGGAGCGTTTTCAAAAGCTCGGTAGTGAACAGACCGTGCCCTCCATATTCGTACGCCTCTTCTTTCTCGCCACATGCGGCATAAAGGACGTGTGACAGAAGACCACGACGAGCGAAACCAGGAGCAACATGCCCAAGGCGACCCCAGATCATCCTATCGAGGTCTGCTCGAATCTCACATTTCAAGGTAACACTTCGAGGTATGTATGTATCGTTTTTCGCTCTCGTACCAGACGTAGAGTGACAGCAGTCGAGGATGACACACTATACAACACCGTCAGCGGAAAAAGAATCAATTCTGGGATGGTACTTTTACGATATTATTCCCTTTCTCTTTAGCGATGGAATCGATCAAAGCACCGATCGTGCGATCAGGAATCGGAGGAATGGTCTTCTCGTTACAATCTTGAGGAATCAAACACTGGATCTTGGCTCGCGTGATGAACACTGACCAGGTACGTGGAGTAGGAAGTTCTCCCCCGTGGCCAGCGTAAAAAATCACGATGGAATCGTTCTCTTTTATGCGTTTATCGTCGTGCACGTCCTCAAACGCCTGGATGATGGCCTCGCGAGTTGCCTCACCGTTGAAGAGCGTTCGGACCTGATCTTTCGGTATCTGAAGGTCTTTTTCCAAATATGCCTGGAACGATTTCGCGTCGGCGACTGCTCCTCGAAGATTTCTGTAGCTCGGATCCGCATAGTCATCGATCCCAATGATCAAGGCAAATATGTTTTGTTTGCTCTTGACCGGATGGACTATCATGGGGTGCACGTCGGACGCATACGGCTCCAAAGGCGGCGCAGGGAGGAATGCGGTCTGATCTACATTGGCACCACGGGTTGGAATAGTCGGCACCGAAGTAGTTACATCTGCCTCTGGGAGAATGTATTGGAAAATCAGTTCACAGAAATCGTGCGGGTGCTCGTACCCATCGTCGTGACTCGATGTCGTTTGGCGGAGGCTGCAGGAGCGTCAGTATGAGCGAGCGGGCTTAGAAAGAGACAGCAAGTACGCACGGCCGCGGGGAACCTTCTCGAACTATCATTAAGGCCGAATCTCAGACTCCCACGGTAGATCGTGCAACGTTGGCTTTCCTGTGGTCGTTGTGGATAGTAGTGTCATTACTTGCTCGCGCAACGAAACACACGGGATTCCAAGTTCGCGAAATGACCTTACTTTGTCACATGCGCCACATCACGCGGCAACGAACGAGCGTCAGCCTCGTGCTACAACTCGACACGAATTGTCGACGACCGTGAAGCGCTAAGCATTGATACATGGTGCTGAGCCGCTGTACCGTGTGAATGAACGCAAGTATACAATCCATCATATCATCTGCAGTAATAACTGAAGTACTGACGGATGGAAAAGGTCACAGCACTCCGACCTGCGTCTTCCGTCAACGTTTCAACAACCGGTGACCTTTCAAATTCTTCATTGCGCCTACCTCCTGTAGGGAAGGAGGTGCAAGAGTCGCGTTGATACTCAAACATGACGTATCATCATACTATGACATGGCAGCACTCGACAGCTTCGACGGGGATGTTCTCCACCTTCACGAAGTTGACGAGTCGGTCGACACGTGTGCCTTACGCCCGCCTATGCGTACACATAGGAGATGCAAAGTTGGGAGCAGACCACTTGAACCATACACGTTACTTAGCATTTATATAAATCATTCACGAAAAGTAACACGTCGCACCGTTCAGAGCCCTACATGAATGAAAGGAAGCCATGCCGAAAATGGTTCCTTCTTCTCCCGAAGACATACCATAGCATTGTGCAGAGCTCGTGCAGCGTTTCGATGATCTGGGACAGCTCCATCTCGAAAAAGCTCCTCATACACATCCCTTGCAACCCTTGGTGCAAGCTCATCGCTGATCGACCACATGCTGCCGACGACACCTCCGTACCCGGAAAACAGCATGCCAGCGGCAATGTGGATAGCCTCGTCTGACAATTTCTCGTCGCCCATTGCCGTCTGGCATGCAGAGAGAAAGGCGAGCCCACCACGCGGACGCGACAACCCAACGATATCCGATACCTTTAGGCGGCGCCCATCCGCGAGACACAGTCCACTGCTGGTCGGGTCATGATCATCTTGGACTCCATGGCACGCGAAATGGACCCAGTCAGACTCCTTCATCAATGAAAGTACTTCCTCGACCGTTCCTTCACTGGACTCGGAGAGGGAAATTCGTTCCGGTGGGAAGTTGTCGATAACCGCTCTGATGTGCTGCAACTCAACTTCCACGCCGGGAAGTGGTTGCTGACCGTCTGATTTTGGCTGAGGGACAGCGAGAAAACGGACATTTTCGTGTGTGCTTGCATCAGGTTCTGCAGAGGGGGCGAGAATACTCAAAGTGGGGGTGTACGAGCAGACCACGAAATCGGATACTTTGTGCCCGGGCTCCGAATTCTCCGTCCCGTAAAGGCCCGCCGCATGGATCGGAAGGAACGTGAAGGGCCCAGTGGGACACCAGAATATCCGCGACAAATTTCCAGGGGTCTGTTGCGAGAACAGGTGAAAACGTCAACTATGAAATCAGCCAGCGTGGTATCACACACCGAGAAGGTCACGGGCAAGGCATTAAGAATAGGCTTGACGACATTGCCCCATAAGACGGATAAAATAGATTTCCACTGGCGATCTTTCCATTCCAAGGTAGGTTTCCCTTCTCTTGTATCACAGGAAACTTCACGAGCAGGGCCAAGCAATGCCTTGAGCGCACTCTGAAGACCCGTAGACCTTCCGAGGGTGAACTTGTTGAGGGGGACATGAATTGGTTTTTCCACGCCAGCGATGATGATCAGCGCGTCGCAGCGCTCTTCAGCGGCATTAAGGATGATCACGGGACCGGAGTGTGCTGAACGGCAAAGTGTGGAAAACTCTTTTTGAAGGAGGAACCGCTCGAAACCAGGGAACGAGCGAATTTCTTGCAGTAGTTTATCTCGCTCGATGGCAAGTCGACGTTGCCTGTCAGCTTGCATTATCAAGGAATCTCTTCCACCACCCTCCACGCAACGGGAAGTCTGTTCCGACAGTAACGATAACGATTTTTCGCGGGTAGTGCTAGCGTGCTCCAACTGAGCAGATAGCTTTTGAAGCCTGTGAGCGTGTTTGGGATAGGTATGCAACAGTTCATCATACGAACTGCGCAGTCGAAAAAGATCTCCCCAAACTATTGAGCGTCCTTGCTCGAGCCACTCGACAGCAGTTTCTGGTAAATCTGAGGCAAGAGCGGCCGCTGCTGCTTCCCGTACAACGCCAGCTCCTTGGACAAGTTGACGGTAGCGGTCTGCAAGGGAAAAGCCAGCCCATGCGAGTTGAGGGAGTATACCAATAGCAGCAGAATAGGCTTTAAGGAGTGAGTGGTGACCCCAGCGACGAGCACACGAAATCCAACGATAGGAGGCTCCAAGTCGAACGGCAGTAGGGCCGGTAATGGCAAAAGCAGAATGTGAAAGCTGTGAAATCGCATCCTCAAGGTCACCGAGTTCTCCCAGGCGTTCGAAACGAGCCAATAAAGCATCACTGAGGTTGTTGAGACGGTGAGGTTTGTCCGGGTGGTGATCGGGGGTGAGCTTAACAGCATCCCGGTGCCTCGTAATCCCATTCTCGAGGTCACTGAGTTCTCCCAAGCGCTGGAAACGAGCCCGTAAGATATTACCGAGGTTGTTGAGACGGCCAGGTTTATTTGGGTGATGATCGGGGGTGAGCTTAACAGCATCCCGGTGTCTTGTAATCCCATCCTCGAGATCACCGAGCTCTCCCAGGCGCTCGAAACGAGCCTGTAAGGCAATACCAAGGTTGCTGAGACGGCGAGGCTTCTCTGGGTGGTGATCAGGGGTGAGCTCAACAGCATCCCGGAGTCTCATAATCCCGTCCTCGAGGTCACCAAGTTCTCCCATGCACTCGAAACGAGCCTGTAAGGTAGTACCGAGGTTGTTCAGACGGATAGGTTTGTCCGGATGGTGATCGGGGGTGAGCTCAACAGCATCCCAGTGTCTTGTAATCGCATTCTCGAGGTCACCAAGTTCTCCCAGATACTTGAAACGAGCCTGTAAGGCACTTCCGAGGTTGTTCAGACGGACAGGTCTGTCCGGGTGGTGGTTGGGGGTGAGCTCGAGAGCATCCCGGAGCCTCATAATTCCGTCCTCGAGGTCACCGAGTTCTCCCAGGTGCTCGAAACGAGCCCATAAGACATTACCAAGGCTATTGAGACAGCGAGGTTTGTCCGCGTGGTCATCGGGGGTGAGTTCAACAGCTTTCCGGTACCTCATAATCCCATCCTCAAGGTCACCGAGTTCTCCCAGGCGCTCGAAACGAGCCCATATGGCATTACCGAGGTCGTTGAGACACCGAGGTTTGTCTGGGTGGCCATCGGGGGTGAGTTCAACAGCATTTCGGTGCCTCGTGATCCCATCATAGAGGTCACCGAGCTCTCCCAGGCGCTCGAAACGAGCCAATAAGGCACTACCGAGGTGGCTGAGACGGCCAGGTTTGTCAGGGTGCTGATCAGGGGTGAGCTCAATAGCATTCCGGTGTCTCGTGATCCCATTCTCGAGGTCTCCTAGTTCTCCGAGGTGCCTGAAACGAGCCTGTAAGGCAATACCAAGGTTGTTGAGACGGCGAGGTTTGCCTGGATGGTGATCTGGGGTGAGCTCAGCAACATCCTGGAGACTCGTAATACCATCCTCGAGGTCGCTGAGTTCTCCCAGACGCTTGAAACGAGTCTGTAAGGCATTACCAAGGCTGTCAAGACAATGAAGTTTGTCCGGGTGGTCATCGGGGGTAAGCTCAACAGCATCCCGATAACTCGTAATCCCATCCTCGAGGTCACCGAGTCCTCCCAGGCGCTGGAAACGAGTCAATAGAGCATTGCCGAGGTTGCTGAGAAGGACAGCTTTGACCGGGTGGTGATCGGGGATGAGCTCGAGAGCATCCCGCAGACTTGTAATCCCATCCTCGAGGTCGCTGAGTTCTCCCAGACGCTCGAAACGGATTTGTAAGGCACTGCTGAGGTTGTTGAGACGGCCAGGTTTATTGGGGTGGTGATTGGGGGTGAGTTCAACAGCATCCCGGAGCCTCGTAATTCCATCCTCGAGGTCACCGAGTTCTCCTAGGCGCTGGAAACGAGCCCACAAGGCATTACCGAGGTTGTTGAGACAGCCAGGTTTGTCCGGGTAGTCATCGGAGGAGAGCTCAACAGCATCCCGAAGCCTCATGATCCCACCCTCAAGGTCACCGAGTTCTCCTAGACACTGGAAACGAGTCCGTAATGCATTACCAAGGTTGTTGAGACGGGCAGGTCTGTCTGTGTGGTGATCAGGGGTGAACTCGACAGCATGCCGGAGCCTCGTAATGCTATCCTCAAGGTCGCCGAGTTCTCCTAGGCGCTTGAAACGGGCCCATAAGACAGTACCGAGGCCGTTCAGACAGCCAGGTTTGTCTGGGTGGTCATTGGGGGAGAGCCCAACAGCATTCCGGAGCGTCGTGATCCCATCCTCGAGGTCACCGAGTTCTCCCAGGCGCTGGAAACGAATCTGTAGGGCATTACCGAGGTCGTTGAGATGGCGAGGTTTGTCCGGGTGGTCATCGGGGGTGAGTTCAACAGCATCCCTCATCTTCACGATCGCATGCTCGAGGTCACCCAACACCCCGAGACGGCTGTACCTTTTGATGAACGCTAGACCAAGAGTTGGCAGACTTGCAGTATACCGATGGTCCGAAATTGAAATAGACTGGAGAAACTGTTCTAGAACTGATATTGCCTCTTGGACGTCTTCCATGTTACCAGAGCGTTCGTACTGGTCCAACAGATGTGTAGCCAATGCAAGCGGGTCTTCTGATTCATCGGTCTGCATCAGGGAAGAAGCTGGTGAAGGATGCATGTCTTGGGGCTGGTCTTGATCCCCGGACAGTGTGCTTGGTTCTTGCATCTATTGGATACTCAGCCGCCTTTCACGTATAACCTTCAGAAACTCACCTTCTTTTCCGCATAGTGCGCTACATCGTCTTCGTCTTTCTTCTTCTTCCCCTCAGTGACGTTTCCGTTCGGTTGGAGTTCTACTCCATCTCCTAGGTCAGCCTCAGGTCGTTCTGACGGTATATGATTTTCGCAAGCGTGGTGAAGAACAGAGAGTACACGGTAAATGAGGAGCAAAACAGAACAAAACAAAGAAACAAGGTAAGAGGTCATCGTCGGTGAGAATGAGCAAGTAGGATTGTATGGATGAAGGGCTGCTGTTTTGGACGATGACGCGGGTCTGCACTGGTAGTAGGTGCACGTTGATCAAACGTTGTTGCTGTACGGTGCACGCGAATCAAGAATGAACTGAAGAGGAACGAGCCTACAGGAAGAATTAGTAGATGAAGCTATGGCTGCAACGACGAAGACGAGGGTACGAGTACACTCACCTCCTCATGCACCTGGATCCGAAGCCTCAAGGCCTCAACAATGATGGCAGCAGCGACATACTAGCCATGGCCATTAACTACGATGATGGTGACAACTATCTATATAAATATGTATACGATTTTATGACATCACTTGAAGCACGACGGTTGTCCGGCTTCCCATAAGGAACAACACAAATGCGCCAGTCCAGGACTGTACAGAGGGCGTATGTATACTTATGTAGGGAAAAAAACTGACCAGCAGCAACTGTCCATCCCGAAGCCGTAACCACCATTCATCTAATGTAGACGTAACAAATTATGGGAAACGCCTGCGACTTCGTACAGAAACACAGTTTGTTTCGTGTCGAAGCATTCCGGTCCCAATGGGTTATAACCTTCCTTGGGATTGGGTCGGGCTGCGCACGTCTTTCCAGTGGGACACGTTTCTTTAATTTCGAAATGGCCCGAATCGCAGTGTGCCACGTTGACACCGATACATGCTACCTGGTCTTCCTCGCACTTGGTCAGGACGCTAACATTCTGGTAGTATTTGTTCCTATCAGAGGCAAACTGTGCACTAGTACCCGGGGTGTCATCTTCGCCAGGATGTTGGCAAAAATCTCACTCACTTTGAGACGAGCGTCCTGGCGACATTCGAATATTCATGCTCACTGCGTTCACCCATTGAACCATTCCTGACAGATCTCAGTCTCGTTGAAACACGAACAAATGCGTCGCTCACTGATTCTCGTGGCCATCGTAAGGCTCGGTGCGGTGATAAGGGACTGTCCCGGCAGAGACGAAGAGGGCAGAAGAAAGTACAGCGAAGGGAAAGGACTTTAAAATAAACATCTCGCAGAGATGGGGAGCAGAGGGAGGAAGAAGACCATGTTTTATAGGGTATTTTATGAGTTATGTACTCAGTTGCAGATAAGCGCTTGACTCAGGCTTACTAGTTTGTGATTCCGCTGATTTAGCTATCGTCAGCTGGTGATGGTTGTCTCGAAGGCGTGCAGCATGTACTATGACAGCGACGACGGAGCGGCGAGCGCTGATAACGCTGTCGTGCCAAAGGAGAGACACGATCGTCACACGACATAGTATCATCTTGCCGTCAAGGGACAGGTACGAGAGCACGTCACGTGCACGACACATGATTGACGCTACTAATTGGCCTCACTCGAGGGAGCGCGGGAGCTAGCCAGCAAAAACGCACCTCAGGCAGCACTTTTCGGCAGCAATAGACATCTCAGAGACCAATTTTTGTTGTAGGTAGTAATGGGTCTCTTTGATGCCACCTCGCGTGAGGTCCTTAGCTCTGTGAATCAGTTGAAGAAGCACAGCAGTTGATGTAAGCCTTTCGAGCCTTATCTCGGATTTACCTGGACCTCCCTCAAACCTCTAGCAATCATCTGACGAGGCACCTCGGAGGCTTAAAACATATCGCATTACTGTAAATACAGTAGGTATATGGATGCGGAGTGCATACTAAATGAGCGCTGTCATATGTTCACCAGATGAGGGTATGGAATAGCACAGGCAACCGGGTGGTGTGGGGGCACTGTTGTGCCTGCGCCCTCGTCGTCGTCATCGGCCGTGTGGTGGAGTCGTTGTCGTTGTCACTTTGTCGGCCGGCGCTGTCATGGAATTGTCATTGTTGTCATTGGCTGAGTGGTGTTAGGGGCGCCGTTGTGCATCGTTGACGTCAACGTCACGTCGTCGTAGCTGGCCGAGTGATGTTGGGGCGCTGTTGCGCTGCCTTCATCCTCGTCGCCATCGTCATTGCGGTTGGCTGTGACTGTGGTGGTTGCGTCGTGTCGTCGGCCGTGTGGTGTCAGGCACACTGTTGCATTGTAGGCTGCGCCCTCGTCGTCGTTGGATGGTTGTCGGGTTGGGGGTGCCAATGCATTTGTGGCATCGCGTCATTGTCGTTGTTGGCCATGTGGTACTAGGCATGCGGTCACGTTGTCTGCGCCTTTGTTATCGTCGCCTAGATGGATTTCGGGGCTTGAAAGCACTGTTGCCGTCGTTGCGAATGTCCTGCCAATTGGGCTGTGATTGCTCATTGTTGTTGTTTTCAATAGTGATGGACTCACTGGTGCGATGCCACTGTCGCCGCTGTCATCTCATCGTCGCCATTGCAATCAGCCTGCTGAGTTACATCGTCTTCGCATCGTCATGTGTGGTAGCAGGCACGCCATAGCGTTCCCAATGAGCCTGAGTGGTGAGTGGGGTACCTGTGAATCATGATTATGGGTACCGATTTGTCGTGCGTCACAAAATGGTAAGCCGTACTCATCTGAGCCGTTAGTGACACACTGCAGGCGCTCAGGCTGGAGGGCATGTCACGGGTGTTAAGCGTTGAGACCCAGGGGGCTTAAGAGAGAGTAAGAGCAAGAAGAAGGTCAAGGGAGGGTAAACGAACATATCTATGTTTACATGCGTGCACACGGATGACTATGAGGAGCTGAAGGCGAGCGCCGAGCGTTGAGTGTACACAAAGTCACGGCCACCGGGTGACGATTGTTGCCAACCAATAGGATGACGAATAAATCTCCTACTGAAATCACGACTTGATCAATAAAACATGAATAGCATACAATAATCCGTGTAGATGGCGCATCGGGGGCACGGAAATAAACAGTAAATACACTATCTACAATGTTCCATCCTAACAATGTGTGATCTGAGACTGGAATGCGTCAAATGGGCCAAATGAGTGCGTCAAATTGGCATCCAAAAGCAACACATATTCACCGTGACATCCCCTTCCCCTTCACTTGCCTTCATGTGCGAGAATGAACAGCTAAGTTCTCGCCTTCATTTCACCCTCGCACTTGCACTCGCTCCAGCGTTCATTTCGCCTTTTTCTGTTCGTGCGTCCACTCACCTCCACCTTGCCACCATTTCCACGCACGCACAAACGCGACACAACCTCAGGCTGCTTGTTTCGTGCTCAATGTGCCGACTCCAGCCGTTCCGAGGCTACACGCAAATCCACGCCATCAGCCTCCTCTTTTCGTGCCTAACGCGCCACCTCCATCTGTTCCATGCACACACCAATCATGGTGTCCGACGCCCTCGACGCCCTCATTCGTGCTCAATGCCCACCGTCACCCGTTACACGCACACTCAAACGCACCGCAGCCATCACCCACCCCCACTCAAAGGCTTAGATGGTCCCCTCGACGAAGACGCGCAGGCCCATTGGCGACGCTATGGCGTGCGGTGTGCCTCCTGCCACGCACGACAATGCAAAGACGACTCGGATGTAACAGTGGGTTGACCGAGACGACGACGACGATCAATTACAGGCCCGTCAGCGGGGCGATCGCAACAACGGCAACAATGACATTGTCATGGACAACCGACGATGGACGCTACGGCGTGCGTGTTACCACATACGACGTCGAAGAGGATGAGGCAGCACAACAACGCTCCCAAAACCACTTGGACAATGATGCAACTTGGACGACGACAACGATGAAGGTAGCGCAACACTACCCGGCCGACGACGATGCATGCTGTTTCCAACCATCAAGATGTCGATGACGACGGCAGCGCGACGGCGCCCCCCAACGCTGACATACAACCAACGACGACGACGAGGACGCAGGCGACGCAATGGCTCCCTGACACCGCTCGGCTGACAACGATGATACCTGCAACGTGATGGCACCCCTAGCGCCACCTGGTCGCAACGGATGCAACGGGCTCCCGACACGTCAAGATGACGAAAATATGGGGCCCCAACTCTGGCATATGACCGATGACGACGACGGCAGTGTGACGGCCCCCCAGCGATGGCATACAACCGACGACAACTATGACGAAGATGCAGCGACGCAACGATGCCCTCAACCATCAAGACGCCAACGACGACAGTAATGCAGGAAATACAATGGCACCGATGACGTCACGCCAACGCACACTACACCAAACCTCAAGATGATGATGACGATGGGCAGTGCGACAGTGCCCCGATTGTCGCGCGCACTCACTTGCATGCCTTCACACCCTCAGTCGAATAGCATGAGCCTTAGGACTACAAATAAATATTATAAGATAAATGAGGTTCGCAAGAGGCTCAGGTGGACATCGTGCGAGGCGCAAGAGGACTGCAGATCGTACTCGGTAGCACCACTAATATGCTGTACTACCAAAAGAGGATTTCGGGGAGGGGCGATCTGAGAGCGGTCGTCTCAGAGACCAATTTTCGTTTTAGAGGAAAATTGGTCTGAAAGACCGTGGGATCCTCGAAAAAGTGCTGCCAAGGGTGCAAAAACGGGTCTAGGCGACGACCCTTGTTTTAACGGGTGCGCCGCGACCGTGCCAACATATCAACGACGACTCGTGCATCCTAGGGCTATCATAGGGCCATAGCCAATTTTTTCCGTTCCCGCGTCGTGTCATATCCCACTAGCACCATGTATTCTATACAACGGTCTGCAACTCTACTTGGTTCGCTTGTAAATCTTGTACAAAAATGCCGTGAACACGCCCCGCTTCAACACACCCTCCCGCCCGTCCTCAGGCTCGGGCACCCCCGCAATCAGCTCCTCGATCTTGTTCTTCACGTCCTCCTCGTACACGCTGTATCGCTCCCTCAGCCCAATCTCCTCGTACACAGCCTTGATTCTTGCTTCCTTTTCAGCGTCCTTGCGTCCATAGTTGGCGTCTAGCACCGCACGTTGCTCCGGCGTCGCCACCGACAACGCCACGTTGATGCACCACGAACACTTGTTATCCACAATGTCCGTCCCGATCTTGCCAATCTGCTCAGGCGTACCCGCATAGTCCAAAAAGTCGTCTTGAATCTGGAAGTATTCGCCCAGAGGGAGCAAAATGTCCAGCGCGACCGCGTACGGCTCCACGCGCTTCCCATCGACCTCGTACGCGTCTGGAACGCCACAGAACCGCAGCGCGAGCGCGACCGAGAGGTAAAAGCTGTAATACGCCGTCTTGTATTGCACGATGAACCCGTGCCTGCCAAAAAAAAAATCGTCGATCGACAGCCGCGACAAGAACGAGGACACCTACTTTTTCAACGAAAACTTGTTGAGATCCACCCTGTCCTCAGGGGCCGTGATCAAATCGACCAATTGGCCCATTTCCGTCTGGAACGTCGTCTACCGAGCAGGATCAGTACGTTTGCGCTCGCTCGTCCGCACCACATGCACTTACGTCGTGGAACAGCTCCAGCAAGTGCACGTAGTACGGCGCACTCCGGAAGTATTTCTTGAGCAGATAATAGATCGCACCCTCGAGCATGAACGAATCATTGACAGCGATCATATTGACACCCTCGACACGGTACCAACACGGCTGCCCGCGACGCGTGATTGACTGGTCCATCATGTCGTCTGAGACGAGGAAAAAGGCTTGCAGCTACCAAAGATGTTAGATTCGACTAACCTACGCATGCATGGGGACGAGACGCACCAGCTCGATGCACCACCCCAGCAGCGCCGACTTGAAGTACTCGTCGTCAGTCAACGCTCGGCCCTTGAGAATCTCGACGGAATCCACAACACTCATCCCGCGGTTATACTTGCCGCCCGGGGCATTGAAATCTAGGTTCTAGACAGGATGGCTCGCAAGAGGTATTAAAATGCAGTGTAGAGGACGTACGCGACGATACCACTCAACGGCTTCTGGGGGCATGTTCTCCGATTTCATGTGATCGATGAGATCATCTCTCAATCGTTCAAACACGCCCTCGAACTTCAGACGCTTTTGCTGTTTGAGATCAACCGACATCGTCTTGGTGGAATGTTTTGCAGGGAGATGGGGGATGAGAAACGAAGGCAGTCACTAAACTTCGCTCACTTTTTATAATTCCCGTTGTCTCAGACACGTATCACCGCATCCGAACACAGGCGGTCATCTTCCGCCATCACCGCCAAATACCCGAATAGTGAGTGGTGATAACATTAAGATAGCGTAATGGATACAGAGCAACTAGTCTGTACCTACATCATGTATATAGCGAGCAATGCCAACGACAATGGAGCGAGTAATCGTGATAAAAATGCCAGTGATTATACTTTTCCACAATAGCGAGAGGGCCGTTCAGAACCCGCCCATGCCTCCCATGCCACCCATACCCCCCATTGGAGGTCCTGCCGGCTTCTCCTCCTCGGCGTCGACCACACATGCCTCGCTCGTCGTCAACAAACTGGCAACACCCGACGCGTCCACAAGAGCAGTCCGTACGACCTTGAGAGGATCCACGATACCAGCTTTGATCATGTCCACGTATTGGCCCTTGCTTGCGTCATACCCCATAGCAAACTTATCCGAACTGCCATATTGGCCCAAGAGCGTACCGACAATCACCGACGACTCCTCACCCGCATTCGACAGGATGGTACGAGCAGGGTAGCTCAATGCCCGGCGGATGATGTTGACACCGAGGTCTTGGTCAAAGTTACTCGTGGAAACTACCTTGGCATCCGCGTTGGAGGGGGGGCTCGACGAACCAGGTGCATTGGTCGTCAGCGCCAGAGATGCCTTCAGAAGCGCAACGCCACCACCAGGAAGGATACCCTCCTCAACAGCAGCTCGAGTGGCGTTGAGCGCATCATCATATCGGTCCTTCTTCTCCCCGACCTCAACCTCACTGCTACCACCGACCTTGATGACCGCAACACCACCGCTCAACTTCGCCAATCGCTCCTGCAATCTAGTCTTGTCGAACTCGCTCGTCGTGGGGTCGGCGAGGAGTGCACGAATCTGCTCGCAGCGCACTTGGATGGCATCCTTGGACCCTTCGCCATTGAGAAGGATGGTGTCCTCCTTGGTGATCGTGATGGAACCAGTGGAGCCCAAGAGGTCAGGCGTGGCCTTTTCGAGCTTGATATCGAGCTCGTCGGTAAAGACAGTACCACCCGTGAGGATAGCAAGGTCGCCGAGAATCGACTTGCGGTTGTCGCCAAAGCCAGGGGCTTTGATGGCGACCACTTGGAGTTGGCCACGCAGCTTGTTGAGAATACATGCAGCTAGCGCCTCGCCATCGACATCCTCGGCAATAATCACCAAAGGACGACGCGACTGTGCGGCAGCCTCCAACGAAGGAAGAATATCTTGAAGGACCGAAATCTTCTTTTCGCTCAGCAAAATGAGTGGCTTCTCAAACTCGACCTTTTGGGTCTTGACGTCTGTGATGAAGTAAGGGCTGATGAACCCGCGGTCGAACCGCATGCCCTCAGTGATTTCGATCTCGTCTTCAATCGTACGGCCCTCCTTGACAGTGATGACGCCCTCCTTGCCAACTTTTTCCATGGCTTGGGCAATCAAGTTACCGACGTGCGTGTCACCATTGGCAGAAATGGTTGCAACCTGGGCAATCTCCGCTGTCGTCGTCACCTTCCTAGTATTCGCAGACAAAAACTCGACGACACGCTCAACAGCAGCCTGCGAGCCCCGACGAAGGTCCATAGGGTTGCACCCTGCAGCCACGTTTTTAACACCCTCCGAGTAAATGGCGCGCGCCAAAACGGTCGCTGTGGTTGTCCCGTCACCAGCAATTTCATTTGTCTTTTGCGCCACATCTTGAACAAGACTAGAACACGAGAATAAGCGATATACTTCCTCGTGACGAACACGAGGGACTACCCACCGAGCACCCAGGTTCTCGAACTTGTCCTTGAGGGTAATGGACTTGGCAACAGTAACACCATCTACAGAACCGCGCTCGCTTAGTATATGATACACAACAACTAAAAATAAGTGGTAACTTGCCCTTTGTAATCTTGGGACCGCCAAAGGACTGCTCAATGATGACGTTGCGGCCTATCCGCAAATATGACCATTCAGGTAATTCTAGACGTGCAGCAGCGCAGATAACTCACCCTTGGGACCAAGCGTGACGCTGACAGCGTTGGCAAGAACGTCAACGCCCTTGAGTATGCTTGCACGTCCGTCGTCGGAGAACTTGATCTCCTTGTGGGCACCACGAGCGAGGACGGGGCGTGCAGCTCTTGCAGCTGCCCTGCGGGCTGCGCGGGACGACGAAGACGAGATGGCGTGCATAGTAGAGAAGGAGAAGAAACCAACGAAGATGAGGCGGAACAAAAATTTGTCGCAACTAAATATGTGTAACGTGTCACATTTACGTCACAGTCACAAACGACCCTTACTGGTAAGTACTACATCATATGTCTACAGTAACCAAATGAACAAAAAGTCCAACCGGTACATGGATTACAACTCAGCATTGCTTGAATAAATCAACGACGCCAGTTTTTGAGCATCCATCTCTCCGTCCCTCGGCACGAACCGACATGGGAACGGAAGCGGGCGTCTGCGAACCGGTCAACGTTACGCCGTAACAAACAACTTCAAGGACGTTACTCACACTGCCAGTCCCTTTGTCCACTCTACCTTTTCGCAGCCCTCCGTCTTTTCGATGCTGAACAACGCAAGTATACACGCCATGGCAGACCACACCGACGCATCCGCTACGTGCCTTCCTGGACTGTGCACTATGTCAACACACGCACACCCTGAAATCAACCCACGCACCATATCCGACGTCCAAACCCAAATGACCACGGTATCTTGTCGTCGCTTAGCGCGCCGTCATCTCGCAAGAACCGCTCTGGCATGAATTTATGGGGATCGGGGTACTTTTTCTCGTCGTGCGACATCGCCCTATCAGACCATCGTCATCGTCTGCATATGCACTCGCTGACGGGCCTTACCATAAATTGGCAATTGTCAGCGCACCTGCTCAAAACGATCACATGAAGCCATCGCAGATGTTCCGACGCTACTCACCTGCCGGGATGTGATAGCCTTCATAAACATCATCTTCCGCGACAACATGAGGAATGGCTATAACATGTCATTAGGTGCGGACATGCGACGTCGGGATCGAGCATACCGATAGGCCCCACTGGGTTCCACCTCATCGTCTCTCGCATCACCGCTTCTACATATGGCATCGAATCCCTGTCGGCGAAATTTGGCAATCGCTGCCGCCCGACCACACGGTCGACCTCTGCCTGTGCAAGACCTTGGGACTGCGGGTGGTTCATCATCAGGTAAACAAAGATCAGAAGCGTAGATTGGGTCTGTAAGCCACACGTCATTCCATGAACAGGCCTCCAAGGAAAGGATACGACAAACCGTCTCAACGGAGGCTGACAACGTCGTTAGTCGAGCGCGGATATATTGGGATATGGCAGTCACCTGCATACAACGTCCCTGCCGAATCTTTGACTGCCTGTACGAGCTCCGGCTGCTTCGAGTCGTCCCCCAATTGATATCTCGTTATTGCATCAGCAACCATGGACGGCACTGCAGTTCCCTCTTCCTTGAATCTTTTGTCAGTTATATCTGCTGTTATGGGGTACTTCTCCGCACATACGACACGCTGTTTGACCCATGCATATGGCGCATTCAACGCCTTGGCCGTCACACGCCTGTATTCAGCTGCTAGGGACTTGAACCCCAATCCGGGAAACCACGCAGGCAGAACTTCCACTACATCGCATATGTGAAGAACGATCGAGCGAATGTATAGTATTAACCTACCAAAAGGAAAAGCGGCGCATAGCGCAGATGTCTCCGGCGTAGCGACACGAAGGAAAATATCCGTAGCATGTTGCATCCAGGTCAAAAAGTCCTCGTCTCCCTTCATATCGTACCCATATGTCACCGCCATGACGACAGTTGCAGAAAACCTGCGCAAGAAGGATGAGCGCGTGGTCGTAATCAATTTCTCAGATAACCCACGTGGTGAAATGGACAGCATAGGCTAACGGATCTTCCAACAGGCGTGTCACCATCTCGTACGCAGTGTTCAGTTGCCGAGGACGGTAACTCAGCGCTGCTTTGGCGTGAAAGACCTGATGTAACAACCGTCGGTGCAACTTGAACCGCGGACCGTACCGCAAGCTGATGGTCGACCATTCCCAGTCAAACCTGCATAGGGTCAGCAACAGGCCCGAAAACAAGATAAAAAGGCATGATTACGCACGAGCTTGCGAGAGGGAGAATGGGTCGATCCGAGTAATTTTGCGAACGCTTGTCCAGCAACGCATTTGCGACCTCTTCCGAATTCAACACGATGATATCCTGTCCCAAGACATTGGTGTAAATGATGTCCCCTTATTTCGGCAATGTGAGCATCTGCAAACGCCCATGCGCGAAGAGACGTGCCATATTTTTTTGACCACGCCGTGTATGTGAGATACGGTGCGTCCTTGTCGATACTGAGCACATTTCCAAGAAAGGGAAGAGATGGCGGGCCGGGTGGGAGCGGTAGGTGCGTCGAGGTGCGTCTGAGCTTCCGTACGCCCTCGATGGCCAACACCACCGCGACGAGTATGCACAGGGCCAGAATCATTGAGTGGGTGGTCGATGGAAAAGAGGTGTTTCAATTCGGCATTTCTGTGTGACTGTGTGTCTCACATTCAGAAGCTTTAATAATAAAAGAACGTAAGCACTACTTACAATTATGATGGCATGATGATCTCATCATTGAATATTGAGAGTTGTCATTCGACGAGCTGCCAGCATCACACCTCAGACCCAGTGAAAACGGGGTATGACCCGGTAGGGTCATATATTGCCAGAAGTGACCCACTCAGTCACTCAGTGAAGCTGTTCATATATGATTCATATGTCATCATACTGTCCCTATAAAATGAAACTTCTAATATAATATGCTCTGGTTTCTCGGCATTGAAGCCCAATTATGTGGCAACACTGATCTGCAAAACAGCTGAAATGAAACTGGCAGTCAGCAAAGATTAGTGTCTTACAGCAGCTCATGTGCACTAAATGCACACCTCTCATTGGTGGAGATGTGGATATATATCAGGACTTCTAGAAAGGCCCTTAGGTTGCCCTTTAGGTTACTTGGTAAAACAATGAATAAACTGAAGATGGGGGACTTCCTATGATGAAGTCCTGCCTTATATACATGTGATTGAGTGCACAGACCACTATGTAGGGTAGGCATAGAAGCATCTAAGGTATATGTATAAGCATTCATGGAAAGGAATGGAACATTGTGGAATTGACTATCGGCACATGATATGGAACAAGTCAGAAGTCATGTGTGAGTGTACATAAATGTCATGTGACAAGGGAATAAGTGAAAAAAGAAACATTATCCTGACATAATCCCCCTTCTAAGGATCAATGTCTGCATTGATTGGTGAAATTTCAAAGAGGGAATTGTCAAGGCATTTGTAACATTGATGAAACTCTAAGAATCCGGTGTCTTCAAATATGGGAGTGCCTTGGCAAGGCAGGCAGTGACAGGTGGGTTCATGTCGCAGTGTGACCAGACCAGGGGTAAGACCTATTGGATGTAAGCAAAGCTTCTGAGTGGGCCTTGAAGCCATAGGGTACTTTTGATGGAAGCATTTGACAGATTCCTGTGCATGTGGGAGTTTGTCAGCACCAAGCCACTCATCCTCTTTGACCAGAAATCCTTTCCAATGCACCAAATACGAGAATTTCTTGCCTCAGAGTCACAAGTCGATAACTTCTTTGACTTCCTGTTCAGGGAGGTCATTGACAAGATTGGGTATGGGAGGTGGTTGAACCATTTGCAAGGAATTTGTGGGTTTGTGATAGGGGTGCAGGAGGGATTTGTGAAAGACTCAGTGAATAGTCTTCCAGCTGTGGAGTAAGTCCAGTTTATATGAGGTGACACCAACCTTGGTGACAACTTTGAAGGGACTGAAGTGTTTCTGATTGAGCTTCTTTGTGGGTCTGTTAGTGTGAATGTGGAAAGCTTCTAGAAGAACAAGATCACTGGATTTGTACTCTGGAGCATCATGAGTGGACCAGTCGTAATACTTCTTCATGTTGTCTGCTGCAAGGTGTAATGACTCCTTGGCCATTTTCCATAGTTTAATCATTTGTTGTGTGAATTTGTTGGCTGACTCATTGTGCAATGTCCATTGCCATCCTTGTCCTGTCCAGGATTCATGACCATAGTTGAGCATAAACAGGGTTTGCTGGATAGTTGATCTTGAGGTGTTGTTGTGCACAAACTCCACCATAGGAAGCCAATCAACCCAATCAGATTGTTGGTGGTTGACATAGATGCGGAGATATTATTCTATCCAGGCATTATACTGTTCTGTTTGTCCATCTGTTTGCAGGTGGAATGCTATGGACAGGTTTGCCTATATGTATGCTGAGGAGCTTGTAAAGTTCAGTCATGAAATTTGACATGAACTGCAATCTTTGGTCTGAAATGACTTTTTGGGGGACACCATGGAGTTTGAAGATTTCATCACAGAGTAATGTTGTGATTTCTCAAGAAGTAACAGTAGCATTGACCAGGAAGATGTGGATCATTTTTGAGAATTGATCAATGATGACCAAGATGGAGTCTTGACCTTTGGACTCAGTGAGGGGTGTGATAAGATCCAGTGAGATGTGTTGCCAAGGAGCTGTGGGTATGGCATGAGAATGCAGGGGCATATGGCAAGCCTGCATGTTGGCTTTATTTTTCTGGCAATGGTTGCATCTGTGGATGTATTTCTTGATATCTTTTGATGAGATAGGCCAATAGTACATGGCCTGGAGCTTCCTCATCATGGCTCATACTCTAGAGTGTCCTACAAGGGGTGAGTCATGAAAATGCTTTAATACTGTATTTCATGATGTAATGTCCTTTGATATGTATAAAGCATTTTTAAAATGAATAAGATTATTATGAATAGAAAAGTGTGGATGAGATTGCGCAAGTGTGCATATGATCTTTGCATCCTTGAGATGCTGGCATAGTTGTATCTGGGAATCAATGTCTGTGAATTCTTTGGCTACATGCATTGCTGCTAGCATTCTCATGTCAATAACATTAGAAAAATAAGAAAATGGAGAAGTTTGTACATTATTAATAAATGTGTCCATGACTTCATAGGTGTTGTCAGATGTCACTGCATTCTTCACAGCCAGTGACATATGATTCTGCTGTAAGTGAATATGGGGGAATCTGCAAGTTGCAGAAAAACAGTGACACTTTTATTGTTGTGTGTCACTCCCTCTTTAAAATCTAATCTCCAGGACAGAGGGTTGGCAGGGTTAGTTTTTCCTGTGCAATGCATGATGGTGTAGTGGAACTCTTGCATGATTTGGTTCCACCATGCCTGTCATTGGGAGAGATCCTGAGGCATGAAGTAGTAGGTGAAATTCTGATGATCAGTCAGAATCTCAAAAGAAATGTTGTTATGCTTGCACAACGTCTAGTCCCAGTGTGTCCTCAAAGGTGACACAATGTCCTATAGAAATCCTAGTGGTTCTCTGCTGAGACTCGAGACTCAGGCAGGATGAGACTAAACACTGCATATAATTGCGCAGATCTAGCTGAGGAGTATACAGGACAACTACTAGGTATTTATACAGCCCGGAACCATCTCAGAATGGAAAGGCGATGGGACAGGGCACATGGTACACTACAACGGCCTCATGGATCAATGGTAAGAATGGGAAAACACTGCCATCAGAAGGAGGATGGAAGGAGGAGTGGAGGTCCATGAACAAAGTGATTCTGGGGACACATGGTAAGAGTTACAAAAGAGGAATGAAGGAGGAACAAAGTGAGTCGAGAATGGGGATCTCCATATGACCATATGGAGCATAATCTTCGGGGAATAGAGTCCAATAGCATTCTAGGGGTAGTCCGTCCTCAGGCTTCCATTCTGGTAGAAGAGTGTTGAAGGGTTTCAATGGTTCTGGAATTCTGGAACCTTCGGAGCCGCGGGAAGGTACTTCGGAAGCATCGGAACTGTGGGAACTAGTTCTGGAACCTTTGGAACTGCACTTACTTGTAACAAATGTGGGCATTGGGAATGAAATGTCACCAGGTGGTAATGGCTTTGATTATTGTGGTGAATTTGAGGTCGGTGGCATGGTAATTGCATTCTGTGGGGAGTAAGGAACAGGAGAGATAGGTAATGGGATGCCATTTTCCTTGTTGAAGCTGGGAAAGTATGGTGCCAATGCCAATGCCAGAACCATCGATTTTGATATGGAATAGGTCAAAGACTATGGCAAGTGTGAAGATGGGGGTGTTGATGAGGGTATCACAAAGTGTATCAAACACCTGCTGACATGCTTTGGTCCAGACAAATTCAGTCTTCTCACTTGTAAGATTGTTGAGAGGTTGAGCAATGGCCGCAAAATCTTTGATAAACCTCTGGAAGAAGTTAAGGAATCCTAAAAAAGACTGTATGGCTGTCCAAGTGGTTGGAATTGGCCAGGTACATATAGCATCAACCTTGGTTGGGTCGGTTACAATATGTCTGTCAGACACTATAAGTCCAAGATACTCTGTGGTGGTGGTTTCAAACTCGCACTTGGTATACTTAAGTGAGAGTTTGTTTTCTCATAAAATTTCAAGAACCTCCTTGATGACACGTCAATGTTTGTTAAGGTCCTTGATAAAGACTAGAATGTCATCCATGTATACAATGACTACCTTGCAATTGATCAAATCACAAAGTAGATGATTCATCATTGTCTGAAATGTTGCTGGACTGTTTGTAAGTTCAAAGAACATAACCAAAGGCTTGAAGAGTCTCCAATTAGTTTGGAATGCTGCCTTCCATTTGTCTCCTTCTTTCATACAGATGTTATTGTAGCCCCAATAAATGTCCATCTTTGAAAAGTACTTTGCTTTTCATAACTTCTGTGTGATCTCTTCAATGAGCAGAAGTGGATATTGGTTTTTGATGGTGATATCATTGAGTTGCAAATAGTCCTGTACAGGGTGAAGTTTTCCATCCTTCTTTTTAATGAAGAAGAATGGTGAGGTAAAGAGAGACTTTGAAGGGCAAATTCTTCTAGTCAAGAGATTCTCTTGAAGGAAAGCATCTAATTCCTCCTGCTCCTTGAGCAACAGGGGGTACATTTTGCAATCAACCTTGTGGTCACCTGGCTTCAACTTGACAGTGTGATCCCATTGTCTTCATGGGGGTAGTTCGTTGAAGTTTTCTTTTGCAAAGACATCCTTGTATTTGTGGTAATGTGATGGAACCACATTCTCAAAGGTATCATCTTGCTTCTTTTTGTTGGTGGCTGCCACAAGGTCTGTAGCAAATGTGGTGATATACTTGTTTTCAACTTGGAAAAGTTGATTGTTGGATTTGAGCTCATCATGCTGCCATAGCAGATGAGTCTTGGGGAATGTCATGGTTTTGTCTTGCCAGGTTATATTGCCTTAACCAGTCAAAGCCCAGGAACATGGCTTGAGATGATAAGGTTGTAATGGAGAAGAGGATTTTTGATATGTGGTCATCGATCTTGATCTCTAGATTGACGAAGTGCATGATTGATCCTCCTTTATTCTTTGTTCTGTCAGTGTTATAGACTGGTATGGGGTGAGGGAGAGCCTCCTGTTGCACCTGGTGTGCTTCCATGAAGTGTTTGTCGATGGCTGATGCCATGCATCCTGAGTTGATTAGTGTGATAACAGGCACTTTATCTCCTGAGGGAGTGGCAGTGAGGGCTTTTACCTCAAATGCATGTGAAGAAGGTTTCTTATTGATGTAGCAGGGTTTTTGCAAGAGTTTGAGAAGCATGAACTCTGCAGCATTGTGAGATGCATTCCTGAGATAAGCAATTAGCTCAGTGTCAACCTTGGAACATCTTGAGTCATGGACAAAAGCTTGAAGATGATGCTCCAGATGATTGTCAGGGGTAATGTTTGTGATTTGCTTGATCCACTGAGGGAACCAAGGCTTTATGGTCTTCATTCATGAGTGGTCATCCTTTGTGAGGATTGATATTTTTCACTCATGGGAAGATTTAGTTACTAGATTGTTAGTAACCTGATTATTCTGTCACTTGATTGCATGTTTCCTGGATGGAATAGAGGCTATAACATCCAGCAGGGGTGAAGGTACATTTGGCTTTTGCTTAGCTGACAGTTTCCTTGGGTGTTCACTGATCATTGGCTAAACTGATGTCATGGTAGAGGGTGAGTTGTTTAAAGACTTGGATGAGATCTCATCTATGGGAAGACAAGAGAACTTGTTAGTCGTAATAAAGGGAGAATTAAGCACAGATTTTATTGGCCCCACTGTGCCATCCTTGGGCCTTAAGCCTTGGATGCTTCCTGCCAAATTTCTACAACATGATTTACAAGCTCTAATATGAACCATACCTTAAGGGTGAGGGGATCTCAATCCTCATCCTCTTTTACAAAATCCATTTCCTCTACTTCTTTGAATGCTTGCTTCAAGTCTTTGAGGTTCTTGTATTTGATGGCAATGCCATGAACTTTTATTGTCTTGAGGCTGGTTGGGGTATGGATTGCACATGGCCACAGTGTGTTCTTTCCTTCTTTGGTGCATTTGAAGCAGATGCCTTTTGATTGGGCTTTTGATAGATTCATCAGTATTCCACATTCCTGGAGTGTTGGGTCCAATAGGTGGTGGTGTTGATAGTTTTCTCACCAGTTTGGGGATCCATTGTATGCTTGGCATGATCTTCTTTCTGTGTTCAGCAATCTTGTCAAGAATCTGTCCTGCTTTGATCAGAGCTTGGCACCAATACTTATAGTTCTTGTTTTTGTTGGTGCTTGCACTTTTGTCAGTTTGAAGGACTTGTCCATGAGGTTGGTCTTCACATTTTGCTGCAGGAGTCAGACAAGTTGTCTGCCTTGTAGTATTTCTGAGTATTCAGTGTGTATCATCAGCTGGTGATGGTAAGTAATGAACTTTTCGATTGTTGATCATCCTTGTTTGAGTTCATGGAGCTCATTCTTGGCATGTGTGACCACATAGACAGGCTTGAATCACTGCTTAAGCAGCTTGATGAAGTCATTATATCCTTATAACACATCTTGAGATGAGTTGGTGATATAAAGGATAGCAAACTTAGCCATGCTTCCTTCCATGAATCCCAGGGTCATTTGAATATTCTCTTTGTCAGTTGGTCTGCAGGAGAATCCTTGGCAGTAGTTGATGAACTGGGCAGTCCATTTGATATAGCTGTCCTTGTCATCATTGTATGGGGGTGGTTTCTAGATAACCGATTTACCAAGGGGGGTGGTTGTAGATTCCATGACAGGATTTGGAGATGGTTGGATTTGTTGTGGTGTGAGGGGAGTGGTATCTGGGTCAGGCATGACTGGCATGAGCATTGCTCCCAGGTTTGTCTTTTCTTGTTTGAGGAAGTCCAGATATTGCATATGGAATTCCTTGTAATTCTTGGTCTCAGGATAGACATGAGGGAATGCCACTGCAGGTCTGGTGGTTGCTAATCCAGACATGACACAAAAACTAAAAACTAAAACTTAAAAAAAAAAAATCAACTTTTTTTTAACTGCTTGTCCCTTATCCTTGTAAGTTTTGGCTTCTGTGAACAAAAGTCTTAATTTCAGGATACTTGGGGAGGATTGTATCGAAGTTCCTTGTGGTGTCGCTGTGGCTACTGCCTGGCTTTGAAACATTGATAGGTGACAAGGAAAGTGTGAAGACTAGTAGCTCTGTGTTTGTTTTGCTGGTGTGTGATTCCTGTGAGAATTCCATGTTGATGTCATTGGTGGGGATGAGGATTGGATATCACTGATAAAAGCAGGCAGTCCAGACAGTGATGGTAAGTGGGCTTGTGATAATTGGTGCAAGCTGTGGTGGACTATCTGGAGGTGGAATGATTCTGCCAGATAGTATGAACAGGGTTTCCAAAGCTTCCTCAGTGTGGACAAGAGACTCAGTTGGCATTGGCACTAAAAGGTCAGATAGATAGTTTATCGGGTTTGCACTCTTTGTCTGAAAAGTGAATGAGGGGAGGGCATGGAGTGGACTTGGAGTCAATGACTGTCTCTTCATCTGAATCCCAAGTGTCTGCCATGGAGTACAAGGGTTGTTGGGGAGGAGGTGGCACAGGCAGAATCTGCTCTGATGTGATTGTGAGAACTCGATATGTGAGTCTTAGGTAGATGAGGGTGATGGTGATGAGGAGGACTTCAATGATATGTCTGAAGCCTAGATAGAGGTCACAGATAGAATCCAGCGAAAGATGATGCATAGCAGCTTTAGTAGCAAGAAGAAAACCATGCAGATGATATCAATGCTATGGTAGATATGCCTAACATATATTATAAGGTTTGGTATAGATAGCCAGTAAGGTGGGTGAGGAATCCTCCTAGAGTAATTCCTCTGCTTTCATGCCAGCATGATTAGCTCAGCAACTCAGACATGCAGAGGGCTTGATGTGAAGCAGGTGGGATAGGTGGTGATGAAGTATTGACCAGTGCAATACAGCAGCTGGTGTGAACAATGTAGCAAGTATCGGTGTTAGGAAGGGGATGGTGTCAACAAGATGTTGATGAGGCGATGAGCGAGGTTCGAGTGACATAGACATTGGACAAGGTAAGGAGGGTGATCTTTGGTTTTATATCAGGACTTCTAGAAAGGCCCTTAGGTTGCCCTTTAGGTTACTTGGTAAAATAATGAATAAACTGAAGATGGGGACTTCCTATGATGAAGTCCTGCCTTATATATGTACATGTGATTAAGTGCACAAACCACTATGTAGGGTAGGCATAAAAGCATCTAAGGTATATGTATAAGCATTCATGGAAAGGAATGGAACATTGTGGAATTGACTGTCAGCACATGATATGAAACAAGTCAGAAGTCATGTGTGAGCATACATAAGTGTCATGTGACAAGGGAATAAGTGAAAAAGAAACATTATCCTGACAATATACATATCTATGGCATGACTATGAAGTAGTATAGATAGTGTTGAAAGGTGACATATGTACTAGAGTTACTTCTGAGTAAGTCCAGTGTTCTATAGAGGAACTCTGAGTGTTCACATGTTGGACATCCAGAACAAACTTCATGTGTTGATGCCAGAGCAACATGCCATCTGAAGATGGTCAGCCAAATAGAAATATGTGTTGAAAGTGATTAGCATTAGGAAATCTACATCTCACTTGAATATACTTGAAGTGCTTGACATATTTCACTAAGTGATTCAAGTGAGCCAAGAATGTCAAGTATTTATCAGTAAGTACTCTAAGACAAGTGCTAACATACCTAAGTAAGCTAAGTGCCAAGTGAAATTACAATGTGTAGGTGAGAATTGAACTCATGACCTTGCAACTTGGGTGATTGCCAAAAATGGAAAAAAGAACATGTTAATCAATACACCACAAAACTTCAAAAGTTTAAGTGGTACTTTACAGAACCCTAGTTGTATTTCCATCAAGTCTGCACCCTGACAACAACAGTGCACCTGGAGCACTGCCCAACTTCACATCACTAATGACACAATGACAACAAGGGTGCAGAAAACACAATGGTGCCCCCAAAGACAATAATGCAAAACCAGTGACATGAAATTTCCCTACATAAGTTCAGTCATTTCACTCACTACATTGATGCTGACTTGATATTTCTCTCCACCATCAGCTTGACAACAACAACAGGGCCTCATCACCAATGCTGGCACTCTAATGGCAATGGCAATGCCACTCCCACCAATGTCAGCACTCTGACAAAGATGACAATGCCATACTCAGGCACTCAATCATGACATGACAACAATGTCTAACATTGATGCTTGATCACCAATGACAATGACAATGACAGGCCCTGACACCACTCCTGCTAAAATGATAATGATGAATGACAATGACACATCCAAACCAATTTCAATGACAACAGCCCCCTGTTGGAATAATGGATGGTAGGCAGTGTATAACCACTATATTACATAAGTGAATGTCATACTTAGATCTGTACTGTAGTTCTCTTATCTTAGTGACTTACTAGGATATTCTACAGGTATACTTACTTATCACTTACTATTGCTAATACAAGTAACTTACTATGGTGTTCTACACCCCCATGATGATGAGGCATGACACCTGCAGTGGCCTCAACATCACAGCTGGGTCAACAAATGGCTGATGACAATGACAAGGGTGCAGGCAGTGCAATGATGCCCCCAACATCATGGCTGATGATGATGATGACCCATGGCAATGATTAACACCATAGCTGTGCTGATAAATGGCTGATGACAATGACAAGAGTGCAGACAGTGCAGCAGTGCCCCCAACACCATGGCTGACAACAATGACCTGTGGCAACAATGAGCACAGCACCTCTGATACAACAATGACACTGGTGATGCCCAACATCACAGCTGACAATAATGACAATGACAAGGGTGTGGGCAGTGCAACAGTGCCCCCAACACTGTGGCTGATGATGATGAGCATGATGCCCCCAATGATGAGGGTGCAGATAATGCAAGGGCAGCCTGCATCACAATGACAATGGTGGCAGCAGTGTCGACACGTGTTATACATAATTTGTTGGGCCCCTCTTTTCTTTTTCCTATATTTACTCATTGTGTGTACCAAAGGACCTTGATCTGCTGTTTGAGCCCTGCTTGGGTTCTTTCTTTTACCATTGCCTTTTCATTCCCACTTATTTAGCATGACTCATCCACAGTTGTATTATCAATCTTTATCCGATACCATCGCATCCACTCTATAGTGACTTAGCTTCTTTGTGATTCCATCTTCTTCTATCACTGACTCACTTTTCTCCTTTGCCTACCCTTAACCATTTGGTTTGTGTATATAAACCCTCAATACTCTGGTGTATTCCCCATCTTAGACCTCCTGCAATTTACCTAGTATCTTGGAATTGCCCTCAGTCCCTCAGTCCTTGTCCTACTGTTGAGTGGACACTCCCTTCATACCCTTTGATCCATTGCTAGTCCCATGACATCTCTAGACCTGTTGATCCCTCGGTCCTCAACAGTCCCCAGAACCTTTGCCAAGAAAGACCCTTGAGTGGATCCCTCGACCCGTCGTTAGTTCTATGATGGCCTTAGCCTCCCTGTCAAGGAACCCCCTCATCAGGCCCCCTCGTCCTATCTGCTGTATAGCAATAGTAAGCCATCGAAACTCTGCAGGCCTATGCTTGACTACATCAAGTGTAACAACATGCCTGGAGGAGAATGAGAGTGGCCAACACCATGATGGTTCCCAACACCACCACAATGGTGGCAGTGGCAGTGACTCCAACACCAGCAACATGATGACGATGACAAGGGTGCAGGTAATGCAAGGGTGCCCAGTATCACAATAATGATGACACACCAAAGACCACAGAGGTGGCAGCATCAACTCATCTGAAGGACAACAAGAGCACCCCAATGCCATGATGACCTCCAACACCACAATGATAATGATGGCAGCAGTAAAGGGCAAGTACCACATGCCAGTGACAACAATGCAACAATGGCACCCCATCAACACAAGAGGTGACAAGATGATGCCAATGCAAAAGGTGACAATGACAATGATGAGGCATGAAATGGGTGTGGGCAATGCAAGGCATCCCCAGTATCACATGCCAGCAACAATGACAATGATGAATGGTGCTCCCAATGCCTATTGTTACAAATAGGTGCAGTTCCAGAGGTTCCAGAACTTGTTCCCGCGCTCCTGACGCTTGCGAGTTACCTTCCCATGGTTCCAAAGGTTCCAGAATCTCGGAACCATTGGAACACTTCAACACTCTTCTACCAGAATGGAAGCCTGAGGACAGACTCCCCCTAGAATGCTATTGGACTCTATTCCCTGAAGACTATGCTCTATATGGTCATATGAAGATCCCCATTCTTGACTCACCATGTTTCTCTTCTATTCCTTTATTATAACTCATGCCATGTGCCCCCAGACTCGCTTTGTCATGGACCTCTGCTTCTTCTTCCATCCTCTTTTGATGATAGTGTCACTCCATTCTATTCATTGATTCACAAGGCCATTATAGCATACCATGTGTTCTGTTCCACTACTTTTCCATTCTGAAGTGGTTCCGAACTGTATAAATACCCAGTAGCTATCTTGTATGTTCCACAGCTAGATCTGCACAATTATATGCAGTGTTTAGTCTCATTCTGCCTGAGTCTTGAGTCTCAGCAGAGAACCCTTCAGATCTACAGGACTTTGTGTTGCCTTTGAGGACACACTGAGACTAGACATTGCACACATGTAATAAAAGATCTAGCTCTCCTCATACCTCTGCTACCACACAGCAAGGCACCCCACCAGTTGCCCATCATTTCGTATGGATACAGGGAAGACCCTCCTTATGAGGACTCTGAGGACGAAACAGACAGGAGGAAACACTCTTAGCTCGAATCTATCTCTGAGATCCTCAGAAGGAACCAACCCCACTTTGCTCAAAGTGGAACCCCTCCTCCTCTGCCAAGATCTCATCTGTCTCAAAGAAATCCATCTTCCTCAACTCACAACACCCCTACCTCCCCAAGTAATCCCCTGCCCCAATCGGACCACTCAGAAATGGCTGAACTTAAAGCTGGACTCCTGGAAGAGTTCTTAGGAGAAGCTTCTGATGCCAAATTCTGGATTAGAGCCATGGATGCATACTTCCTCATGAACAAAGACAAGTATGATGACCTAAAGAAAATCTACACCGCCCTTAATAGGATGTCAAAGGGACGGGGAAAACAGTTCGCTGAAGCTGCATATGAAAACTTTGACTCTGGAACCATTACTCCAGACAAAGCCATCTGGAGTGAATTCAAGAAAGAATTTCTAGAGATCTTTTTGGACAAGCACACTGCTGCTGGCTCCCAACAAAAGTCGTACCAAATTACGATGAAAGGGAAAGGACTTGACTCCCTCAACAAATACAACATCAACTTCTGACTCCTTGTATCTAAATCAGGAATCTCAGATCAAAATGCCCTGATTGAATGTTATATGAATGGACTAGATCCAGATCTCATAGAATGGATCCTCAGAATGGAAAAAGAACCTGAATCATGGAAGGAATGGTCAGAAAAAGCTGCTGCCTTTGCCTGGCAACAAGATCGGATAAGGAATATCCAGAAAGGAAGAACAGACTACAGAAGAACCAACAACCGGAATCTAAATGCAATAGACATAGATGCTCTTCAAACCGCCCTAGGACGACGAATGCTCTCCCCTACTAAAAGAGCTCGCCATATCAGGGAAAACAGGTGCTTTATTTGTCACAAAGTTGGATGCTCCACCAGGAATCATCCAAAAAAAGAAAACCCACCACTGCATCCCTCTAGGAACCCAGCTAGGGTCCAAACCATCGAAACAAAGAAAAGACCCATTGATGAATATGTAAAACAACTGGGAGAAAAGCAGGTAGATAAGAAGAAAGTACTCTGAGTACTCAAAGAATGTTTTGAAGATCCCAAAAAGGATGAAGAAACAGTTGCAAAGATTAAACTCAAGGATAAAGATTTTTCGGATTTTTAAAGAGGGGACAGAAGTCGGCTCACTGCCCCCCTAACTTCTCTTCTGTATTAGTATCAAGTAATCCAAAATCAATACTCGTTCCCATCTCACTTGAAATATCCAGAAGAACCACTGCCAAAACCACCACCTTGATTGATTGCAGAGCAACCGGTTCATTCATAAACTTAGACTTTGCCAAAAGAAACAATCTACCTATGGAAAGGATAGCACGACCTATCAGGGCTATCAATGCAGATGAAACTACCAATCAAGCAGGACTTATCAGATTCTGAACAAAAATCACCTTTTACATTGGAAATGTGATAAAAAACCGAGTGTTCCACCTCCTTCCAGCCAGCAAGGAGAACATCATTTTAGGAATGAACTGGCTCAGGGAACAAAATCCAGACATAGACTGGGTGACAGGAAGAGTAACCCTCCAACTACCAAACTGGAACCAGAAACAAACTCTAAAAGAGGATAAAGAAGATGAAAGGAGATATCTCATAAGATATCTCTGGAAGGATCCTGATTTCGAGACCCATGCAGCATACTGTGAAAGATATGAAACCACCAAAGAATATGTCATGAAGACAACATTATCCACAGAACTAGAGAGGGAAAAGAAACAGGAAAAAAAGGAATTATCAGAAAATTATAAAAACTTCAATGATGTGTTTGAAGAAAACCCCCCAAATGTTCTACCTCCTTCACAAGCATACAATCACACCATCAAACTTAAAGAGACTTTCATTCCAAAGAGAGCCAAGGCCTACTTCCTCTCTCTCCCTAAACAAGAAGCCTGTAAAAAGTTTGTAGAAGAAAATCTGGCAAATGGGTGAATCAAACCATTGCAATCCCCCCAGGCCACACCCTTCTTCTTCATTGATAAGAAAGACGGAAAACTCCAACCTTGCCAAGATTATAGATACCTCAATGAGCATACCATAAAGAATGCTTACCTCCTATCAAACATCCAGTCCATTATTGAACAGATAGGAAACTCAACTATCTTCACCAAAATGGACATCCAATGGGGATACCACAATATACAAATCATACCAGAAGATCAATGGAAAGCAGCTTTCATCACCCTCTTTGGACTGTTCAAACCAACTGTGATGTTCTTTGGATTGTGCAACTCTCCTGCCACTTTCCAAGCATTCATGAATGATGCCTTTGGAGATTACCTTGCAGAAGGATGGCTAATCATCTATATGGATGATCTAGCCATCCATTCCTCTGATCTGTCTGAACATAAAGAGAGAACTGTCAAGGTTCTAGAATGACTCAGGAGTCTAGGACTTAGGTGCAAACTCCAGAAATGCATCTTTGATTCTCAAACCATGAACTATCTTGGCCTAATAGTTCAACCAGAAGAACTCGCAATGGATACAACCAAACTCCAAGCCATAGAAGAATAGAAATCTCCCAGCTCAGTCAAAGCAGTAAGATCCTTTTTAGAATTCTGCAACTTCTACTGAAGATTCATTTCAAACTTCATGCAGAGAGTCACCTCACTTAACGAACTTACTCGGAAGGACAAACTCTGGACTTGGACAGAGAAAGAACAACATGCCTTTGAAGACATGAAACAAGTGTTCTCCATCACCCCGGTCTTAAAACAACCGAACCCAGAACACCCATACTTTGTAATGACAGATGCTTCACTTCTAGCCACAGGAGGAGTTCTCATGCAAAAAGACTCCAATGGTGATCTCCACCCATGTGCATACCGATCTGCCACTCTATCAAGTGCTGAACAAAACTATAACATATATGACAGAGAACTACTGGCAGTTATCCATGCTCTTGAAGATTGGAGACATTATCTACTTGGAGCTAGACATGTGGTCCAAATACTCACTGATCACAGAAACCTTATCTACTTCAGAGCTCCCCATCGACTATCACGATGCCATGCTCAATGGCAAATGTTCCTACAAGACTTTGACCTTGCATTCACACATGTACCAGGAACACACATGGGCTCTGCTGACGCCCTCTCAAGAAAAGATGACATATTCACTGAATCAGACAATGCTGAGGTAGTTCTCCTTCCAGATGACCTATTCTGTAAACAGATTGACCTTGCTTTAATGGACAAAATCACAAAGTCTACTCCTTCTGATCCTTTTGTCCTCATTACACTCAAGAAAATATATAATTACACACCCCTGCTTCCTAGAACAAAGTTGTTCGACTGGACCTTTGTAGATCAAGAACTCCATTTCCAGGGACACCTCTTTATCCTGGAACCTACCCGCCACAAACTGGTCCATGATCTACACTACTCCCCAACAAGTGGACACATGGATCACTTCCGAACATTAGCAGCTCTTGAAAAAGACTTCTGGTGGCCAGGAATGTCCACATTTCTGAGACAATTCATTGCAGGTTGTGCTACTTGTCAAGCCAATAAAGTAAACACCCATCCTACATCCCCCCCTCTGTTACCCTTAAGCTTGTCTGTGTCTTGCCCCTTTCAACAGGTCTCTGTTGACCTCATCTCAGGACTACCTCCTGTCTCTGGATTTGACTCTGTCATGGTTGTGGTTGACCATGACCTTTCAAAGGGGGTAATTTTCTGCCCTTGTTCCAAAACCATTGATGCACAAGGGATTGCCCAACTCTTTTTCAACCATGTGTTTAAAAGATTTGGTCTACATGATGGAATCATCTCAGACAGAGGCCCCCAATTTGCATCTGTCTTTGCCAGGGAACTAGCA
The DNA here is from genome assembly GCA_038090255.1 of Austroboletus niveus. Taxonomy (NCBI): domain Eukaryota; kingdom Fungi; phylum Basidiomycota; class Agaricomycetes; order Boletales; family Boletaceae; genus Austroboletus; species Austroboletus niveus. The sequence goes on along the minus strand of JBBPMJ010000045.1, from coordinate 20,303 downwards.
TGACTACTCCAGTATGATGTTGCCCTATCATCTGCCTACCATCTCCAAACAGATGGAGAAACTGAATGAATGAATCAAGAACTTGAAACTTACCTCCAGATCTTTTGCAACAGATCAGCAGATCAATGGATTCCACTCCTTCCACTGGCCAAATTCCATCATAACATGGCAACCCATTCTGCCACTCAGAAATCCCCATCTGAACTGATCATGGGGTACCAACCCCAAGCCTATCCACCAATTGGAAAAACATTTGTTCTGGAATTGGAAAATAGGTTAACCAAATTGGAAGACTCTCGAAAAGAGGCACTGGCAGCACATGAATAAGCAAGAATGTTTATGGAAAGATGAAAAAGATTCACATTTACCCCATGGAAAGTTGGAGACAAAGTATGGCTGGAAGCAACCAATCTAAAAACAAACTACCCAGCCAGAAAACTAGCTCCTAAATGCGAAGGACTGTTCGAAATTGAAAAAGCAATTTCTCCAGTGGCTTATCAGCTCCGCCTCCCTCCAACATGGAAAATCCACAATGTATTTCATGCCAGCCTACTAACCCCTTATGTGGAAACTTGGAAACATGGAGCCAACTTCCTCTAACCTACCTCAGAGGTAGTAAATGGAGAAGAGGAATGGAAAATAGACAAGATCATTGCCCATAGAGGAAGGAAGGAAGCCTGCCAATTCCGCATCCGATGGAAGGGGTACAGTTCTGGTGATGACACATGGGAACCGGAATCCAACCTCAGACATGGATTGGAACTCTTGAAGGTTTATAAGTGATCAAGGAAACTTTAAAGAACCCCAGAACAATGACCACACCCCATGAATATTCCCTTAAATCCCCCCATGAATCTCCAAGACTTCACTTCCCCTGCATACTCCCTCTCATGTCTGGAATCTTTGTTCCTGAACTACCTCCTGTCCGAGGACATAGACTTCCCCCTGTATTTTGAAACACCCTCCTGGTATTAGTCCTTGAATGCCCAGCCCTCTACCACTACCTTGTCTTACACCCTCTCTACGATAAAGCATTCATTTTTTTCCCCCTTATCGCGGCCTTTCAATGACTCTCACTCTCTGTCAGATTCAATCATGAGAGAGCTCAAAAAAATCCAATGCCAGCAGAATCACTTGATTATGCACTCGAATACTCTCTGGCTGAAGGACAAATTCAGATCTGTCAAACCCTTGCAGACCTCAGAATCTTCTGAATCATCAATACCTTCTCTAGAATTGCTTTGGCCCCCTACCTCTGACCACTCCTTTAAGCGCTCACTGAGGAACAAGAAGAGAACTACCTCCTGGATCTTGTCCATGACCATCTTGCCATATTACCCTCCTTCACCCCCATCATTGAGAAATTTAATGGGACCAGCCATGCATGGAACCCCCCCATCATGGAAAACACCGAACCTTTGCTTGGAGGAATTACCGTGGCCAAGAGGAGAATTAGAGATGCAATCCTACAAATGGCAGAAGGATTGGCTGTGACCTCCCTCCCCCAAACCCCCCAAGTTTTACCCATTCGAGATGGCCCAAAGAAGCCTCTATCATCGGTTGAAGGAGGTGAGGGACAGAGCATGAGTTCAGTCAGAGAAAAAGAAAAAGAAAAACAGAAAGAGGCACCGTCATCCAACCCCATTCCCATTTTCCCAAGACTGACCCCAGACCAACTTGCAGGAATAGAAAGTCCAACAAACTCACATGCTTCCAATGTGGAAGTATCAAACACCTGCAACCTGACTGCCCCATTTACACATGCCCCTTCTGTCAACACAAAGCCCCTGAACATATTTAAAGAGAATGTTCCTCCAACCAATGCTCTTCCTGTAATGGAATGGGGTACTCCTCCGCTGAATGCTTTGACCCAGAAGACTTCAATAATGACAATGTCATCTTCAACGATGGTGATTCTGCAGGAGGAGACTTTAGGAGTTGAAAAGGGTCTTCAATGGATAAAAGAGGGTAATGTTACAAATAGACGCAGTTCTGGAGGTTCTGAAGGTTCCAGAACTTGTTCCCATGCTCCCAACGCTTCTGAGTTACCTTTCTGCAGTTTCAAAGATTCTGGAATCTCGGAACCATCAGAACACTTCAATGCTCTTCTACCAAAATGGAAGCCTGAGGATGGACTCACCCTAGAATGCTATTGGACTCTATTCCCTGAAGACTATGCTCCATATGGTCATATGGAGATCCCCATTCTTGACTCACCATGTTCCTCTTCTATTCCTTTATTATAACTCATGCCATGTGCCTCCAGACTTGCTTTTGTCATGGACCTCCACTCCTCCTTCCATCCTCTTTTGATGGTAGTGTCACTCCATTCTATTCATTGATCCACAAGGCCATTGTAGCGTACCATGTGTTCTGTTCCACTACTTTCCCATTCTGGAGTGGTTCCGAACTGTATAAATACCCAGTAGCTATCTTGTATGTTCCACAGCTAGATCTGTGCAATTATATGCAGTGTTTAGTCTCATTCTGCCTGAGTCTTGAGTCTCAGCAGAGAACCCTTCGGATCTACAGGACTTTGTATCACCTTTGAGGACACACTGAGACTAGACATTGCACATGCATAACATCTATGTCAGCAATAACAATGATGATGATGACAAGGTAGGTGTGGGCAATACAACAGTGCCTCCTGTAAGGGTGCCCTTAGCTAGTACTTAGTTCTACTTATACATGTACTTGGATTACTAAGCAAAAGACAATTTCACTTTCTGAGATTGAGCAAGTAAATAAGTTGGGCATCAAGTAGCAACATCTACTGTAACTAAGTAGGTTTTAATTATTCTTCTTACTTACTTGAAGTGCTTTGTCAAGTGTGTCAAGTACATCAAGTATGTATCAAGTACCACTAAGTTACTATGTAGATTTCCTGATGTAATTATAGGATGCTTATCTACAGCCTGAGTAGTGTATAATCAGTATATGAGAAAGGCTTACTTAATAAGTAGTGTACTTAGTATAAAGTATAGAGTTTCAACTCTACTTTAATAACAACTTCTTTACCTCGAACCACCACCACCAGACTAAGCTCCCTAAGCCCTGCTCTCACCCCCAGTGAGTACTTGCTCAAATGGTATAGTAGAGTTGTCACCCTGACTTAATCTCCTGTGATCCATGCTGCAATGAGCCCAAGTACAGGCTTTACATCTGTAAAAAAGAAAAATGGCTATAGTATATAACCTAATTATGTTACAAGTAAGTGCAATTCTGGTGGTTCCAAAGGTTCCGGAATTGGTTCCCATGATTCCGATGCTTTCAAATGACCTTCCCGCGGTTCTGAAAGTTCTGGAATCTCAGAAACTTCAGAACACTTCACAACTCTTCTATCAGAATGGAGATCTGAAGACAAACTACCCTTAGAATGCTATTGGACTCTATTTCCTGAGGACTATACTCCATGTGGTCATATGGAGATCCCTGTTCTTGATTCACCATGTTCCTATCTTATTCCTCATTCATAGTATAAGCCATGTGTTCCAAGAGTCGCTTTTGTCATGGACCTCTGCTCCTCCTTCCATCCTCCTTTGATAGTAGTGTTATCCCATTCTTATCCATTGATTCACAAGGCCATTGTAGTATACCATGTGCTCTGTTCCATTGCTTTCCTGTTCTGAGATGATCCCAAGATGTATAAGTACTCACTAGTTATCTCGTATGTTCCACAGCTAGATCTGCACAATTATATGCAGTATTTAGTCTCACTCCTGCCTGAGTCTCAAGTCTTAGCAGAGAACCCCTAGGACTTTTATAGGACATTGTGTCACCTTTAAGAACATACTGGGACTAGATGTTGCACAAGCATAACAAAAGATCTAGCTCTCCTCATACCTTTGCTATCACGCAGCAAGGCACCCCACCAAGTTGCCTACCATTTCATATGGATACAGGGAAGAACCTTCTTATGAGGACTCTGAGGATGAAACTGACAGAAGAGAATGATTATGACTAGAATCAGCCTCTGGGATCATCAGAAGGAACCAGCCCCACTTCACTCAAAGTGGAATCCCTCCTTCTCCACCAAGATCTCATCTGTCTCGAAGAAATCCACTCCCCTTGGCCCACAATACCCCTGCCTCCCCAAGCAATCCCCTACCCAACCCAGACCACTCCAAAATGGCAGAATTTAAAGCAGGACTTCCAGAAAAGTTCTCCAGAGAAGCCTCTGATGCCAAATTCTGGATCAGAGCCATGGATGCATACTTTCTCATGAATAAGGACAAATATGACAGCCTAAAGAAAATTTATACCACCCTCAATAGGATGTCAAATGGAAGAATCAACAACCAGGACCTAAATGCTATGAATATAGATGCCCTTTAGACCACTGCCTTAGAACAACAAATGCTCTCTCCTATTGAAAGAGCTCACCACATCAGAGAAAACAGGTGTTTCATCTGTCACAAAGTTGGATGCTCTACCAGGAATTATCCAAAAAAAGGAACCCCCCACCTTGTCCTCCCAGGAATCCAGCCAGGGTTCAAATCATTGAAACTAAGAAGGGATCTATCGATGAATATGTAAAGCAATTAGGGGAAAAGCAGGTAGATGAGAAAGAAGTGCTCCAAGTACTTAAAGAATGTTTTGAAAATCTCAAAGAGGATAAAGAAATAGTTGCAAAAATCAAACTCAAGGATGGAGGCTTTTCAGATTTTTAAAGAGGGGACAGAAGTCGGCTCACTGCTCCCCTAACTTTTCTTCTATATTAGTATCAAGTGACCCAAAATCAATACTTGTTCCCATCTCACTTGAACTATCCAGAAACACCACTGCTGAAACCACTGTCTTAATTGATTGCAGAGCAACCAGATCATTCATAAATCTGGACTTTGCAAAAAAAAACAATCTACCTATGAAAAGAATTGTTACAATTCATTGGGCCCCTCTTTCTTTTCCCTATGATCACTTATCATGTACACCAAAGGACCTTGACCCTCACCGTTTGAGCCCTGCTTGGGTTCTTTTCTTTTACCATCACTTTCCCATTGCCACTTACTTATTTAGCATAACTCATCCACAGTTGTATTATCAACCTTTATCCAATGCCATTGCATCCATTCCATAGTGACTCAGCTTTTTCACAATTCCATCGCTTTCCATCGCTAACTCACCTTCTTTCTTTGCCTACCCTTAACTCTTTGGCTCACATAAATAAACCCTCGATACTCTGGTGTATTCGCCATCTTAGACCTCCTGCAATTTACCTAGTATCTTGGAGTTGCTCTTGGGTCCCCCAGTCCTTGTCCTACTGTTGAGTGGATGCTCCCTTCAAACCCTCGATCTGTCGTTAACCCTATGATGTTCCCAAGACCCGTTGATCTCTCAGTCCTCAATGGTTCTCAAAATCTCTGTCAAGAAAGACCCTTGAACAGATCCCTTCAATCCAATGTTAGTCTTATGCTGGCTTTAGCCTTCCTGTCAAGAAACCCCCTCATCAGGCCCCCTTGTCCTGTCTGCTGTATAGCGATGATAAGCCCTTGAACCACTGAAGGCCTATGCTTGACCATGTCGAGCATAACAAGAATAGCATGACCTATTAGAGCCATCAATCAAGCAGGACTTATCAGATTCTGAACCACTGTCACTTTCCACATCAGAAATATAATGAAAAGTCAAACATTTCACCTTCTTTCTGCTAGCAAAGAGAATGTTATTCTAGAAATGAACTGGCTCAGAGAACAAAACCCTGACATAGACTGGGCAACAGGGAGAGTAACCCTCCAAATACCAAATTGGAACAAGAAACAAACCCTAAAAGAGGATAAAGAAGATGAAAGAAGATACCTTATAAGATATTTCTGGAAGAATCCCAACTTCGAAACTGTTAAGACTGGGTCGGACTTGGCAGACAAACTCCGTAGGAGCTCCATGAATCTTGATGAAAAGGGAATAGAGTAGGACTTTGGCTTCAGCAACTCGGAGTGGAGCACTGCGCCCTTGTCAGATTGTTGATGGTCCCGGATTTCAGTGGAGCAGAAATAGGAAGAGCAGGAGAGAAGACAGGGAAAGTCTGAGTTGTCTAGATTGTCTAAGTTGTCTAGGTCGATAACTAGCTAAAGTACAGGCAACAAGACAGGACTATATATATGGAGGTTGGAGGCGGTGTACAAAGGCAATGACAGGAAATGTAAGTAAGCGGAGCCAGGGAAAGGGAGATGGAAAGGAAACATAAGCGGAGCTGTGTGAACATAGGACTGGAGAAATCTAAGAGGTAAGACTAGTACATAAGGAGAACAAAGAGTAATGTAACTAGAATGTACAAGGATCGGAGGAGCGGAGGAGTGGAGGAACAGAGGAGCAGAGGAGGGCTAGGATTAGGGATATGACAGAAACCCATGCAGCATACTGCAGGAGATATGAAACTGCTGAAGAATATGTCTTGAAGACAATACTGTCCATGGAATTAGAAATGGAAAAGAAACTGACAAAAAAGGAGCTACCAAGGGAATATAAAGACTTCAAAGATGTGTTTGAAGAAAACCCCCCAAATGTCCTATCACCTTCATGGGCATATGATCATCAATCAAGCTCAAAGAAACATTTATCCCAAAGAGGGCAAAGGTCTATCCTCTCTCTCTTCCTGAGCAAGAAGCATGTAAGAAGCTTGTAGAGGAGAATCTGGCAAATGGACAGATCAAACCTTTGCAATCCCCCCAGGCTGCACCCTTCTTCTTTGTCGACAAGAAGGATGGAAAACTCCAATCTTGTCAAAATTACAGATATTTCAATGAATACACTGTAAAAAATGCCTATCCTTTACCAAACATTCAGTCCATTATCAAACAAATTGGTAGCTCAACAATCTTAACCAAAATGGACATTCAATGGAGGTATCACAACATACAAATCATATGTACCAGAGGATTTGTTACGCTCGACATGGTCAAGCATAGGCCTGCAGAGGTTCGAGGGCTTACTATTGCTATATAGCTGACAGGACAAGGGGGCATTGGGTTGAAGGGGAGTCCACCCAAGGGTCTTCCTTGGTAGAGGTTCTGAGGACCGTTGAGGACTGAGGGATCAATGGGTCTTGGGGATGTCATAGGACTAACGATGGATCAATGGTTTCACAGGGAGCATCCACTCAACAGTAGAACAAGGACTGGGAGACCCAAGAGCAACTCCAAGATACTAGGTAAATTGCAGGAGGTCTAAGATGGCGAATATATCTGAGTATTGAAGGTTTATATATGCGAGCCAAATGGTTAAGGGTAGGTCAATGGAAGAAAGTGAGTCAGTGATGGAAAGCGATGGAATCACGAAGAAGCTGAGCCACTATGGAGTGGATGTGATGGCATCAGATACATGTTGGTGGTAATATAGCTGCAGATGAGTCATGCTAAATAAGTAAGCAGTAAATACAATGGTAAAAAGAAAGGATCCAAGCAGGGTTCAAACAGTGGAGGTCAAGGTCCTTTGGCGTACATGGTAAGTGAAGTGAGAAAAAGAAAAAGAAAGAGGGGCCCAACAAATCATAACAGAATCTATGGAAAGCAGCTTTCATCACCTCTTTTGAGCTATTTGAACCAATAGTAATGTTCTTTGGATTGTGCAACTCCCCTGCCACCTTCCAGGCATTCATGAACAATGCCTTTGGAGATTACATACCTTGCAGAAGGGTGGTTAATCATCTATATGGATGATCTAGCCATTCACTCTTTGGATCCATCTGAGCATAAGGAAAGAACCATCAAAGTTCTAGAATGACTTAGGAGTTTAGAACTCAGATGCAAACTCCAAAATGCACCTTTGACTCCCAAACAATGGATTATCTTGAACTAACTGTCCAACCAGGAGAATTCGCAATGGATACAACCAAACTCCATGCCATAGAGGAATGAAAACCCCCTAGCTCCATCAAAGCAGTAAGGTTCTTTCTAGGGTTCTGCAACTTCTACTGAAGATTCATTCTGAACTTTGCTCAGAGAGTTGCCCCCCTTAATAAACTTACTCAAAAAGATAATCCCTGGACTTGGGCTAAAGAAGAGTAACATGCCTTCAATGACATGAAACAGGTGTTCTCCACCTCTCTGGTCTTAAAGCAGCCAGTGACAGATGCATTACTTCTAGCTACTGAAGGAGTCCTCATGCAAAAGAACTCCAACAGCAACCTCCATCCTTGTACATACCAATCTACCACCCTATCTAGTGCAGAACAAAATTATGATATCTATGACAGAGAACTACTAGCAGTAATCCACACTCTTGAAGATTGGAGACACCACCTACTTGGAGCATGACATGTGGTCCAAATACTCACTGACCACAAAAATCTCATCTACTTCAGAGCCCCTCATCGACTATCATGATGCCATGCCCAGTGGCAAATGTTCCTGCAAGATTTCAACCTTGCATTCACACATGTACCAGGAACTCATATGGGTCCTGCCAATGCCCTCTCTAGAAAAGATAAAATATCCACTAAATCAGACAATGCCGAGGTTATTCTCCTTCTAGACAACCTTTTCTGCAGACAAATTGACCTCACCTTAATGGACAAAATTGCAAAGTCCACCCTCTTTGACCCCTTTGTTCTCACTGCCCTACAGAAAATGTATGAAGACATCTCTGTTACGCTCGATGTAGTCGGGGCATGGCCTACAAAGGGTTTGAAGGCTTACTGTCGCTGTACAGCTGACAGGAGTCGAGGGAGTCCAGCAAGGGGCGTCCTTGCTGGAGATTCTGAGGACTGTCGAGAAGACGGGATCAAAGGGGTTCTGGGATTGTTGAGGAGACGGGATCAAAGGGGTTCTGGCAAGGGTATTCCTTGGCAGAAGTTCTGGGACACTGCAGGACTAGCAGTGGGTCAAAGGGTTTCTAAGGAGCGTCCACTCAACAGTAGGACGAGGACTGAGGGACCGAGGACAATCCAAGATATTAGGTAGATTATAGGAGGTCTAGGATGAGTGTTAAGTACGGGTCCGTCGGGGACTGGGTAGCGAACTCCGGAGCGCCGGAGTTGGTCAGAGGGGGTAGGGACTTCGGCTTCACCTTATGTGGTGCGCCCTTGTCCAGTTCCGTTGTCCCTGATTTACGAGGGGAGCGGAGCGGAGGTACGGAGTGACCAGAGGTCAGAGGAGAGTCGTCAAGACTCAAGCGAGAGAACTCGTTGACGAGCTCAATGACGGAGGAGAGAGCAGAGGACGGAAACTAAGTTGATATTCGAACTGAGGGGCTAAGACATATTACAGCGGGTTTATATACGGAGGTCAAAGTCCGAATGTAGTAAAGTCAGGGTCAGAGCGACGGAGGAAACAGAGTACCGCTGCTGTGCCGGTCAGTCGCACAGCCGGAGCTGTGCGCCTTACCCTGAGCACCGCAGTGATGGAATGGAGACTAACTATGAAGAGAACAAAGGGAAACGTAACACAACGTACATGAGCGCAAGAAGTAGAGCGGACACGGAGTAGCGGATGACATAGGAGCGGAATAGCGGAGATGATATACACGGAGGAGCGGAGGGGACTTAGCGAGAATTTGGGATATGACAGACTGGGTGGGAGCTGCCATGGAGATAATGGCACCAGGATTTCAGGGCTTGCATGATAGCAAGGAGTTTCTGATCATAGATGTCGCAGTTCTGTTCCACTGGTGAGAACGACTGGAAGAGATAGGAACAAGGGTGCCAATTCCTATTGGTATCCATCTGGAGAAGGATAGCACCAGAGGTGAACTTGGAGGCGTCTGTTGCAATAGCAAACAGAGTGGAGAAGTTGGGGAGTTGGAGAACTGGGCAGGCAAGGAAGAGGTCTTTGAGGTGATCAAAGGATTTCTGACATTCGGTGGACCAGGCCCAGGGAGTGGTCTTCTTGGTGAGGTTGATGAGGGGGTGGGTGATGGAGGAATAATCAGGGATGAATTGCTGGTAGAAATTGGCAAAGCCAAGGAAGGATCAGACGTCACAGAGCTTCTCTGGGGTGGGCCAGGATGTGATCCCATCCAGTTTGACGGGATCCATGGCAAGTTGACTGGATTTAACAATTATTCCAAGGTATTCAACTTCTTTGGAGATGAAGTTGCATTTCTCGAGTTTGAGGTGAAGGTTGAGTTCCTTCATGCATTGGAGGACACACTTAGTCTGCTAAGCATGGGTTTTATCATCAGGGGAGAAGATGAGAAGGTCATCCATGTAGATGATGAGCCATCCTTCAGCGATCATATCACGGTGTGGAGACTGGTGTGCCGTTACACATATATCCCTCATTATTGGCATTTTTTTTATTACTTCTTTATCATTGCTTTTGGTCCCTACCTTTTTACTGTTCATATATGTTGCTACTTACAAGACCGCTGGACTTCCAGACTAGCAGACTTCCAGAAGACCATTGGTCTCTTTGGTATTTCGTAGGTTATGCCTCTTCATATCATCCCTACTTTGTCTTCTGTGGTACTGTTTCTTTATTTGGACACTACATAGCTATATGGTCGGGAGTACTGAACATCACCGATGTTTCGGTCTTATCGGCCTGAGGTGAGAAGTTTCATCCCTGTCCCAATGGGTCAGTACCTCCTTGCTTCTCATCTCATCAACCTTTGATGGACTTCCATCACAACCTTATTTATATTTTTGGTTTCATATGAAGAGTTCGGGCATACCTGGACTATAAAATTTTGTACTGGTCATTTTGTAATGACAGCTACCGTTTGGCTCACACTGTACACTGCTGGGACCGTCTTCCTCTATTGTTCTTACCGTTCCTAAGACTGGACTGCCAGTCCTGCATCGCCTACACGCTTTTACAACCAACACTTGCCCTCTGGACTTCTGGACTTCGAAAGACCGCCCAAGCGGTCTTCTGTTAGACCAATTGGTTACGCCCTCAACTTCACCCAGGTCTTATTCCCTTGCTCCTAGAGTCCCTCTGGGGCAAACCTATTCGCTCCCCACATCACACAGACAATTTCTGGTGGTCCGGACTTGCAGGTAACTACCTCATAGTCCACTCACCCATCTTTCAGTCTTTTTACCTGGAGCCCACCATGAGGGACTCTTACAAGAGTTCCAGACGGAGTCTTCAGCCTACACCACACTGCCTTGAGATTGAAAATTTACTGGCAGAGTTTCGGAACCTTGAAATCTCTGATAGCTCCAACTTACTGGTACCGGTCTCTCCTCGCAATGCACAACACAATCTTTCAGCCCTCCCTGAGGTTTCCTTTAGGAATCTCACACCGTTGGATGAGCTATCTAGGACAGATCCTCACAAAGCTGTCTTGTCCTATTGGCCAGCTGACCTCCCATCTCACCTCAACTCTTTGCTTCCCTCAGCATATTCACAGCCACCGGACTCTATTCCTACTGCAAATGCAATAGGGTTTGATTTTCCATTAAGCAAGGAAAATTTATCCGATGAAGCAAGTTTCAGTGACCACATACCAGGAGCCTTTATACATTCCACCCCCTGGACTTCACGAGGGGAGGAGATGGCATGTCGGACAAGGTCAAAAAGGGACCACTCACCCTCTTCAAGGGGTACTTCCTTGCCCCTCACCCCACTTTCCTCCTCGTCCTCAGTATCCCTATCTTACCTCCTCCGACCCTCGCAGACCACTTCGTACTTTCCGGACTTCAGAAGTCCAGACTGGTCTTCATCGAATACTCATCAGCCCATCACAAACCAGTCTCAGGTCTTATCCCTTATACTCCCTCCTCCACCTCAGCTCCAATCCCAGTCCCAACCACCACCACTACCTAAGCCCTTCATACCAATGGCCAACCCAGTCCAGATGCCACTTCGGGATACACAGAATGCCCCCAAATTCGATGGCAAGATCCCATCCTTGCTGCCCAGATTCTTAAAAGACGTCGATGAGCTTGGTACTGCTGCTAGCATTATTGAAGCTCAAAAGATACGTGCTGCCATCCGGTATGCAGACTTAGAAGAGTCCAAGGGATGGGAGCTCCTTGACGAGGCCACAGCGACTCTGCCTAGCTGGGCAGATTTTGTTACTGCGGTCAAGAAGTTGTATCCTGGTTATAAAGGGACTAACAGATATTGTCAAGCCGACATTCAATATTTAGTCCAGGAATACCAGGCCAAACCCATGCATACCCTCGAAGAGTTGGGGGAATACCAGTGTAAATTCCAGAAGGTTTCCAAGTTCCTAATCATCAATAAGAAGTTATCTGACCTCGACCGCGACACACTTTTCCTGGCTGGTCTTCTGACGGACCTGGGGAACCAAGTCCGGCAGCATTTGTTAATCACCAAAACTACTCACCACCCATCGGATCCATACCCAATGAGCGACACTGTAGAAGCAACAGAGTTCCTTCTCACAGGCTCTGCACTTCGCCCATTCACCTCAGCGACTCCTACTCAGTCCACTCAGCCATACTACCCCACTTGGGCTTTGCCTATGCCAGCTGTCCAAGTCCCTCAGACCTTAGTGTTGACCGGAGCTCCAGCAATCAAACAGGAGCAGGTAAATTTGCAGTGGTCTTCTAGACTGAGAGAATGTGCTTTCTGTGAAGACAGTGCTCACTTTATGAATAGCTGCCCACATGTTGATGGGTACCTGCAGAATGGGAAGGCATCTAGGGATACTGATGGCCGCATATACCTCCCAGATGGAAGGCATATCCCCCGAGTACCTGGGACTCGTTGTCTCCGGGACTGTTTAGACCGGGTGGCAACACAGTCCGCTCCCACAGCAACATGGACTGTCACTGCTGGCATTGTCTCTCTCTCTTATCCTGACACTGACACTATTTTAGATATCGAACCATCGGTCTTAACAACACCGGTCACAGAATCATGGGACAACATTGATGACAATGAGAGTCCAGACATGGATGATCCGGACTTCCAGACTTATTTATTGCATGCTTGGGCTAACTATCAGGCAGATAAAGCAAAGGACAAAGGCAGGAAAGTCTGCTTCGATGGCATCGACATACCACCATGTAAGACCGCTCAATGCAGTCCATGGTCTTCTGCAGTTGAGGAGATCATCACACCCGCAATAGCAGCAGGCCGGTCTTCAACTCCGGCACCCTCTACGTCCAAAACACCAACCATCTCGCAACCTGCATCCATACCTCGCACAGACCCTGCTTATCCCTCAACAAGTCCGCAAGAAGGTCAATTTCGTTATTCTTTTCCCCTTGAGGATGACACTGCTTCAAAGAAGATCCTAGACTGAGTCCTGGCGACTACAGTACCCATTCCATTCAAAGAGCTGATTTCTGTAGCCCCAGAAGTCCGGAAACAGCTTCGGGACCTATCAATGACGAAATGCATCTCGGTATCTACCAATGTTGTACAGGTAAATGAGATTTCTGGGCGAAATCCAGGAGCTGTTGCTCGCCAATTTGGTGACTCTGTAACTCGAAACGATGATGGTCTTATTGTTGCTCATCATAGTGTCCCACTCAGGTCTCTAGAGGTGAAAGTTCTAGGGACTTTGTGTTCTATCACAAGTGTACTGGACTCTGGCTCGGAGATCATTGCCATGCCCAAATGGGTATGGGAGACTCTGAAGCTTCCAGTCCAGTCTGACCATGTCAAAATGCAAACACCAGTACTGAGTCCACCATTGGCATCATTGAAAACCTTCGCCTGGACTTTGGTGCTGGTAAGGTAGGTGTCCAGGTCCAGGTCATTCCAAGATCCAATTTTGACTTGTTACTGGGCCAACCATTTCACTGTCTCATGAGCGCTACTACTGATGACTTTCCAGATGGTTCACAGAATATTACACTCTGAGACCCAAACTCTGGGAAAGAATACAAGCTACCCATCCAGTCTTGGACTGAAGGGTGTCCTTGATGCAAGCGCAAACTTCCCTGTGCTAACCACCACTCTGTTGTTGAAGTGGGTTTTTAGATGTCGATGATCCACCAACTGGTCGGGGAGATATGCTATCAAATATTGAGTGTCTTGCCTCTTCCTTTACATCTCCTCTGTGAACCTCTGTCTCATTCTGCAAACCAGATATCCGGACTTCCATGTTTACTTTCCTGTCATCTATGCAGTCCACCCTTTCCCTTTCCCATGCCTCCGCTTTTGACTCTACATTTTTGTTTGATTCTCAGACCCATATCTGGGCTTATAAGCCTGTTGCTAAAAATGTCTGCCCAGTCATGGCTCCTCTTGAGGAGGAGTACTGTGTACTGCGTTGGCTACCAGATGATCCACTTGCCAGACTTATTCCCTTACCTGCTCATCCTCCAGACTTCATTCCAGGAGACTGCTTCACCCAAGAATGAGCTGACACTTTAGACCTTGATCCCGCCAATTGGCTATGGCCAGCAGAGGTCAAATTAGTCCAGTGGATTGTTCGCAATCACAAGCAGGCCTTTGCTTGGGCTTCAACTGAGCGAGGTCATCTAGATGAGCACTACTTCCCACCAGTAAAGATACCAACATGAACCTGACACAAGTCCGCAGTTTCTTAGGGACTTGTGGAGTGGTATGCATTTTCATTCACAATTTTGCTTCTATTGCCCACCTGCTTGTCAATCTGACCCAGAAAGGTGTTCCCTTCGAATGGGGAGATGTACAATGGGAAGCCATGAATCGTCTCAGGGACGAAATAGTCTGGTCCTCCGCACTTCGATGCCTGGACTATGAGTCTGGCCAAGAGGTAGTCCTAGCGGTGGACACATCCTACATCGCAGTTGGTTTTATCCTCTCTCAAGAGGGTACCGATGGCAAGCACTATCCTAACCGGTTTGGGTCTATTAGCCTGACTGACATGGAGAGCCACTATTCACAAGCGAAACTGGAGCTCTACGGACTGTTTCGGGCATTGCGTTCGGTCCAAGTCTTTATTTTTGGAGTCATTAACCTCACAGTCAAAATGGATGCCAAATATGTCAAAGGCATGATCAACAATCCAGACTTACAACCAAATGCGACCATCAACCGATGGATCGCTGGTATCCTCTTATTCCATTTTCAACTTTGCCATATTCCTGCTGGACAACATTCCGGACCAGATGGTCTTTCTCATCGACCACCCTCTGATGAAGATCCTCCTGAGGAGAATGATGTCGAAGATTGGCTTGACAACTCTTATTCCTTTTCTATTTCATTACTCAACGATCGTACTTTCCACTCCCTTATGCCAGTTTCATTCTCCAGACGCCCAAACTGGCCTTCGAGCGGTCTTCTGTACATATCTCCAGGTTCCTCTACTCCATCCCCTTCCTTGGTCTTGGACACGTTCTCCCATGCTTATCCCACTCTTACCTTTCTCTTGGTCTTTCTTTCTTCTCTCACATTGCCGGTCTCAACACTGGATTCTTACCCCCCTAGTCTGGGTGTTACTCCGGACTTCCCCAAGATACTGTGGTCTTCCAAAGCCATTGCTAGAGAGCAGCGCATTGCTCTCATTCGTACTTTCCTCGAAACTCGTGCTCGTCCTGCTGATCTCTCAGATGCGGACTTTCACTCTTTCGTCAATGCTGCAACCAAGTTCTTCATCTTGAATGGTTCCCTATGGTGCCGGGAGCCCCATGGTCGCCACCAGTTGGTAGTCCCTGAGTACAGACGGTTTGCACTGATCACAGAGGTGCATGATGACCTCGGGCACAAAGGTGTCTTCACAGTCCGGACTCATCTGTTGCTTCACTTCTGGTGGCCCATGCTGGTAGAAGATGTCAAATGGTTTGTCTGGACTTGCCACGAGTGCCAGCTTTGGCAGATGAACTGGTTTCATATTCCCTCTCTCATTCCTGTCATCAGAGAACTATTTCGCAAAGCTCACATTGACACCATGCTTATGCCCAAGTCAGGTGGTTACAGGTATATCGTCCAGGCCTGCTGTGCTCTGACATCATATCCTGAATGGCGCATGCTGCGGTCTGAGAATGGTGCTGCCCTGGCATCTTTCATATTTGAAGATCTTCTATGTCGGTGGGGTCCCTTAGAAGAAATTGTCACCGACAATGGCCCTGCATTTATTCAGGCCCTCAATGTCCTTGCCACCCGGTATCACATTCGTCACATTTGCATATCCCCTTATAATTCTCAGGCCAATGGCATCGTGGAGCATCACCACTATGATGTCTGGGAGGCCATCATCAAAACTTCCCAGGGAGGGGAGACTTGCTGGCACCTTGCTGCTCACTCGGTCTTCTGGGCTGAGTGCGTTACCATACTCCGGTCTACTGGTTTGTCGCCCTATTTCATGGCTCATGGTGTTGAGCCTCTGTTTCCTTTTGACCTCACAGAAGCAACATTTCTTCTCCCCACTCCAGATACCGACCACTTGTTACCAGCTGGACTGATTGCTTGAAGAGCCCACCGGCTCCAAAAGCATCAGGATGACTTGGACACCATTCAAGAAAGAGTTCGCAAGGCCCGGTTCGAGTCCATTAAACATTTCGAGGCTGCATTCAAGAACTGGATCAAAGACTTTGATTTCCAACTGGGCAGCCTTGTTTTAGTTCGCAATACGTGCATTGAGAAAGAGCTAAATCAAAAAACGAAGCCTAGATACCTCAGCCCAATGGTGGTTCTTCGTCGGACTACTGGGGGTTCATATATCCTTGCAGAGTTGGACAGGGCGGTCTCTCAGCTTCATTTTGCTGCATTTCATCTCATTCCATATTACCCATGTTTATGCTCCTCTGTTACCGCTACTGACCTCACAGGTATCAATGACGAAGACCTGGATAGGTTGGCAGGCGAGGTCATAGACGAACCCGCCGACAACGAGTCCTTGGACTATAGTCCAGATTATTAGTCCAGCAGTTTCCCATAAGACCGCTCCGGACTTCATTTTCCCCTATTGCATCTCTGTTTTACCCTGGGCTTAGACCAGTGACATTCTAATAATATCTCCTCCATCTGCTCTTGAAAGAATAAAACCAGAAAACAGTCACTGATACATACTACCACAGACACTCTCATGGACTGCTCCTTACTCCCCCTTTCTCTCTCTTGTGCCCATCCCATGTGATCGCCCATTTGTAGCATTCTTCCCTCAAATGTGCACAAGGCACGGCACACAAGGCACGATGCACATTCATTCAAATCTAGACAAAAAAATCAACTATTGGCAAGAAGACCACCCGAAGTCCGGGGATATCTGGTAGTTGTAGATGTGGAAAGCAGAACGAGGAAGAAAAGACGAGCGGAACCTCGCACCTTCAATTCTCTCTAGGGACAAAAGGCAGGAATAGATGACTGGAAGTCGAACGAAGAAGAAAAGTCGAGTGGTACCTCACAAGACCGCTCTGGACATCATAGACTGCCCAGAAGTCCAGGGCAACCTCTCATTTTTTCCTAAATTTCCATTCCACTGATTTCTCGACATTTCTACTTATTTTTCTGTCCTTTTCCCTTCAAACAGACATTCCTTCTACATTGCTCTATGTATATGTGGTGTCCAAGCGGTCTTCCAGACTTACACGCCCATTTCCTCTACCTCAGCAACCATCTCCTTCATCTCCTCCATGACTTGCTGATGTTCCACCTCCAATGCCTTCAGATTTGCCCTGATCTTGTACAGGCAAGAATGGAGCTCATTGAGCCAGAGGGCAAACAACCTGGCGGTTGTTACGAACGCTCCTATTTAAAACTCGCACATAGCAGGAGTCGAACTCCTGACCTTCTATATAAGGAAAACCCCTATCATCACAAGGTCATCGGGACTTAGACGTTTTCCAACATAAGATATCACGTGACTGCTTACATCAGCAGTCTAGACCACAAGTCACGTGACTTGTCGCATGCTTAAGGGCTAGACTCTTATCTCTTATCTATGACGTCATGATGATGTCACACCTCATGCCTAACATGCACATCACACGAGGCATGCTTCTTTACTTCTTTCTCTCACGGACACGCTTCTTTATGACTCATGCATTCTTATCGACCAATCATGTATTTTCTCCTTATCATGGTACGATGTCTCATTATGGTATTTACACAAACATGTACAAACAGTAGAATAGTATATAAACCCCCGGACTTCGAGGCTGGAGTCCCCAGCTTTGAAGTCTTGGAGATTTCCTCTTAAAACAAGCTTCTTCCCTCTAAAGGACCAAAGTGGTCATTCGACTCTACTCTTTACTTCTTTATATTTGAGTTGTTTCAGCGGTCTTCTTGGAGGCCGCTTTAGCCTTAGCCTTACCCTTGCCTTTGACAGGGGTCACATCTTTGTCCTCCTTGCCACTGTCCACCTCCCACTCTGTTGTGGCAGCGGCAATCTTGCTGGACCCAGCCTTGGCTGAATTCCTGGGCAGTCTCTCTGCAAGCTGCTGTTAGTCCGGATGCAAACAAGACTGCCGACGTACTTTTGATCTCGACAACAACTCCAGGCTTCTTACGAGGGGCGGCACGTCCTTGGGCCCAGCTGCACTTGTGCCGCAGTCTCTGATACCTGGAACATGCAAGTCCAGTGCCAGGAGTGCATTCGTCGGGAGTCTTGGCAGTGACACAAGCATTGCATGTCTTCTTCTTCGCGGATCTGCATGCAGGTCTCTTGGGAGGAGTGGTCTTGTTACGCTTGCGCAACGTCTAGTCCCAGTGTGTCCTCAAAGGCGACACAAAGTCCTGTAGATTGAAGGGTTCTCTGCTGAGACTCGAGACTCAGGCAGGATGAGACTAAACACTGCGTATAATTGTGCAGATCTAGCTGAGGAATATACAGGACAACTACTAGGTATTTATACAGCTCAGAACCATCTTGGAATGGAAAGGCGATGGGACAGGGCACATGGTATACTACAACGGCCTCGTGGATCAATGGTACAAATGGGAAGACACTGCCATCAGAAGGAGGATGGAAGGAGGAGCGGAGGTCCATGACAAGAGCGATTCTGGGGCCACATGGTAAGAGCTACAAAAATGGAACAAAAGAGGAACAAGGTGAGTCGAGGATGGGGATCTCCATATGACCATATGGAGCATAATCCTCGGGGAATAGAGTCCAACAGCATTTTAGGGGTAGTCCGTCCTCAGACTTCCATTCAGACAAAAAAGTGTTGAAGAGTTCCGATGGTTCTGGAATTCCGGAACCTTCGGAACCGTGGGAAGGTACTTCGGAAGCGTCAGAACTGTGGGAACAAGTTCCGGAACCTTCGGAACTGTGCTTACTTGTAACAGGTCTCCTCGACTTTGGATTTGCTGTCATTCTGTTCAGAGCGGCCGTGCTAAAATTGGGTGAGAAATGAGCCAAGAAAGACCGCCAGACTTACCTTTCACCCTGAGGATGCCATTGAAGCAGCATCCGCAGAGGCCGCATGGTTTTCGCCTGCTCCAGACACTGAGTCCACTACCTCCACCTCCATGGCAGTCTCCTTAGGTGCCGCCACCGCCAACTCCGCATTCCTCGCTGCTTTCGCTTTGTCAGCTGCCTTGAAATGCGCATCCCACTCCGCAACCATCATCTCCACATCGACAAACATCTTCACGACACCTTCGTCCAGCTCGACATCAAATCCCAGCTGGTCTGCCTCGATGCGTGTGGACTTCCAAGTGGTCTACCAGGGTAAGACCTAACCAGGGGACAAAAAGGGGTCGCGACATACCAGGGAATTGCCAAACTGCCCCATCCACATCCAAATCTCCTCCTCCAGTTCCTCCTTGTCATCTGGTGCGGTCTTGGCTACATCCAGGATGCACTGGGTGGCTTCCTTGAAGTTCTTGCAGATTGATTGGCGGTGGCTCACTCCGGCATCAGCTAAGCCGCAGTATTGGTCGACCTTTGACTGAAAAGAGAAGGTGGACATTTGGAGTGAAGTAGATGAGGATGAGGAAGACTGGTGAAGGGCACAAATGAGCCTCAAGTAAATGCGCGTTGATGCTAAGGCATTCCCACGGTCACATGACCTGACTGAGGACAGTCAGTATTCAAAGTCCCCAGCAGGTGTGAAGACTGGTGCGCTGTTACACATATATCTCTCATTATTGGCGTTTTTTTTATTACTTCTTTATCATTGCTTTTGGTCCCTACCTTTTTACTGTTTATGTATGTTGCTACTTACAAGACTGCCGGACTTCCAGACAAGCGGACTTCCAGAAGACCATTGGTCTCTTTGGTATTTCATAGGTTATGCCTCTTCAGATCATCCCTACTTCATCTTCTGTTGTACTGTTTCTTTATTTGGACACTACATAGCTATACGGTCAGAAGTACTGAACATCACCAATGTTTCGGTCTTATCGGCCTAAGGTGAGAAGTTTCATCCCTGTCCCAATGGGTTGGTACCTCCTTGCTTCTCATCTCGTCACCCTTTGATGGACTTCCATCACAACCTTATTTATATTTTTGGTTTCATATGAAGAGTTCGGGCATACCTGGACTATAAAATTTTGTACTGGTCATTTTGT